>VZQC01006433.1:40998-142369 GCA_009823505.1 Rhizomys pruinosus
GGGTCTCCTTGAGTCAAGCAAGACTCCACCGTCAGCACCAGCTACACCTCACCTGCCTGGAAATACTGTGCAGCAGAGGCAGCCATATGCCTGTATATCCCAAATCTAATTGGCTATTGGCTCTCTCCTTGTTGGAATAACTCACGGCTGATGCCACAAGCTTACATCCTCTAGTTGTTAGGAGATGTTATATGCCACAGTGAGACCCTGTCATGTTTAACAGAAAAAAATGTAATTCATGGATTAACATACCATCCAAACATCTGTGTCTATACCAAAGCCACCTACCATAACAATTAGTACTATTTAAATACCTATATATTTAATTGCTTGTGCTTCATTAGTAGGGTTGGAAGGTTATTCCTGGACAAACTGTCCGCCCATGAAATGAAACAGCCAGAACTGACCAGAGTCCAAGACAACAGCTCCAGAGAAAGTAGACTGTTTTGCTTCTCATCCACTTGTGCCCCTTTTCTAAGCCTAGGGAACAATCTGCGGAAGAAGGTGCATGGTAGAATGTAAGGGCTGTGATTGAGGTGAATGGTGAAACTACAACAATATAGTCTGGACACTCATTTGATCAACGTGATTGAACATACAAGCCTCCCCTGCTGGATGGTGGGACCCATGGGCTGTGTGGGTTTGGGCGCAACTGCTTGCAAATTGGTTTTACATGAAGGATGCTTGTACTCATAAATTATCACTTATTGTTAAAAAATGAAGAAAAAAATGAAGAAAGATGCAGGACAGTTATGGAAGAATGCATGATCTGGGATGGGGTGTGGTGGGGGGGTGGAGGGAAGGGAAAGGGAAATATGCCTGGAACTGGGAAATGATGTATGAAATACACAAAGCATTAATAAAACAAACAAACAAACAAACAAACAAAGGTTATTAAAGCCAGGCACGGAGGTGTACTTCTTTAATACCAGCACATAGTAAGCAGAGGCAAGTGGATCTCTATGAGATAGAGGCCAGCAAGGTCTACATAATTTGTTCTGGGTCAGCTGGGACTGCAGAAAGGCTATGTCACAAAACCAAACCAAAACAAAACAAAACAAAACAGAACAAAACAAAAAGCTACTAAAGGAAAACTCTGAAAAGTGGTAAGAAAGAAAACTGGTTTGGGCCAGTTGTAGTGGTACACACTGGTAGAGTATGCCAAAGAGATGGAAGCAAGACATTCAGGAAAACTGGTTTGAGAATCTAAGACTACAATAAGAATATAGCTGCAGGATATCTTATCTCTCTCCCTAACAGAAGGAGGCAGCTCAAGGTAGGGCTTTTCTAACCAGAAATGTAATAATGGAAGAAGGCTTCACCAGATCAATACCTCATTTGTACAAACAGGAGTTTCTTCAAAGAGAAACTAGCTTGGCAGAATCTATAAAAGAGTTGAACCCAGATGAACAGAAAAAAAATTCTCTTCCAAAAGAGACAGTTTGTCATTTATTTTGATGAAGAAGCAGTTTTATTGTAGTGAAACAATTTGGGATGTAACCAACTGACAGAACATTGACCTCGTACACATTTTAAAAATGGGCTTCAGGGGCTGGAGAGATGGCCTCATGGTTAAGAGCACTGACTGCTCTTGCAGAGGCCCCGGGTTCGATACCCAGCACCCACATGGCGGCAAAGAACTGTCTTTAACTCCAGTTCCAGGGGAATCTGACACCCTCTTCTCACCTCCGCAGCATTGCACGACACGGGTGCACAAACCTACATGCAGACAGTACATTCATACACATAAAAATAAATTTAAAAAAAAATTTAAAAAATGGGTTTCGGGCTAGAGAGATGGCCTAGTGGTTAAGAGTGCCAACTGCTCTTGCAGAGAACCCGGGTTCGATCCCCAGCACACACATGGTGGCTGAGAACCATCTTTAACTCCAGTTCCAGGGTAATCTGACACACTCTTCTGAGCTTTGTGGCGTTGCACGACATGGGTACACAAACCTACATGCAGACAATACATTCCTACACATAAAAAATAAATAAAATTTTAAAAAATGGATTTCATCCCTAGCACTACCAAAAAATCCCACTATAGCATAGTTTTCTGAGATTTCTTAACCTTTAAATAACACAAGTAACAGGTAATGATAGTAAGTAGAATTTATGATTTGTGAAAGGCCTAAATAGAAACAAATTCAGATAGGACTATTTCGCTGGGCCCAATCCAGTTACATGTTATATGATAGAAAAATACTGTTTTTAAAATTCATTCGTTTTTGACATGGGCTTTGCTGTAAATGTCAACTGGAGTGGCAGCTTTCGTGGTTCAGTACTGAATTAGGGTTATCAGTGTGATATTTGGTTTCCATTCAAATACAGGAAGTGAAATGTATCCCAAATATAGATTTTTCTCTTTGCCATTTACTGGTACATCTGCCAGCCAATAGAGATGGTCTCAATTCTTCTAAAACAGTTCCTAATTGTCTACTAATATATATTAAAGTAGGTAATACAGGAAAGCCAAACTTCATAGGAAATTTCTCTATGAGCTCAGACTTATAAACTCATTTAACGTCAGAATATAGTTCTGATTACTGATGATTTTCAAAGCATTTTGTTTCCTTTGATGATGGTATGTTATGTCCAAAATGAGAATGCTTTTTGTTTTGAGTGTAGTTCTGGAGAGCACTCAGAGTCATTGGGCAGCTAGAATATAGCCACAGTAAGCACTGGTCCAGGAAGTCTTCCTTATCTCCATAAGCTGTCAAAACAATAAAGAAGATAGGGAAGCCTCTTTTCCCAGGAGTAGTGAAAACCTCAGCTCTGACTAATATATACTGGTGCATTGAGAAGGCTCTTCCATCCCCCCAAACAGCACAAAAAGAAAGCAAGAGGCATTCTTGTACTGCCACATAAATAAATCAGACAAAAAAATCAAAAAAGGATCTAAAATCTAAACCATTGAAACACAGCTAATGAAAATGGTTTTTGAATCATATTTGATAAATGCAAGAAAATTGTAATGCCATCTGATACTTGAGAAAATATTATCTAAAAATCAAGGAAGCAAAGGAACCTAAATGGTTATTAGTTTCCATACTTTAAGGAATGGTAAAATGTTAATACTCATAGACTGTGATTAGTCACATATCATACAAGCAGAATATTTTAAAATTGTTTTGCAACCACTACACAGTGCTACAAGGATATAACTCCAAAAAATAATATAAATCAAGATGGGATCCCCCAAATAAACCATTCTCATAATGGTTTTATGGGAAGATAAGAAAAAGAACCAGAGGCCATCTGTACACTTGCATGTGTGGTCTCAATGCATCTTTTCCATGTTAACATCAGGTCTTCAGCAGCAGGGCCTTATCGCCTCTCTTCTTGCAGGTATCCCAGTTTAGAGGCAAGGAGCCTTTACCTTTTGTGGGACCTTAGATCCCCTGGCCAACATCTCCCTGGTGGAATAATCCATTACTGATGTCAGAGCTCCTGTATTGATATATTTTGCTTACGCGCATAGTTTTAGGACTTTAGTAGTTTATTTGGTTCTGAACAGGAGTAATCCTTTTCACAGTTCTATGTCCTATTAGTCAATAAAGACGGCAGTTTTACCAAGTCTTATAGACGATGTCCCTGAACTAGTGTCTCCAAGTACACGTGGGAGAGTCAACCCCAGTAGTCGGTCAGAGGCTTCTTCGTGGGGGGGAGGCAAGAAAGTTCGCTATCAGCATCAAAAACTTTTGTGGCACCTAGAAGTAAGTTTCATCAGGACCCACTATAAATAGCTTTACACAACAGTGAAGTATATCGTCCAATTAACTCGGATGCATATCCGTTTTCTCATCAGAGGCTGTAAACCAATTTGTTTATATACAACATATTTGACTTGTTACTAAGTCCTAAAAACACCATGTATCACTGGTAATACAGGTCCTAGCAAAACTGGCAACGCAATGTTTGAAATCATGTCAATTAATATGCATAATATCGAATATACCACCAGTGTCCCACCACCCACCCCCCCCCCTCCCAATCCCCATTTCGGTCCATTTCTGAGTGCAGTAGATGTTGTTACCAAGGGCCACTGAAAACCAATAAAGCAAATACTGGGTCTCCTTGAGTCAAAGCAAGACTCCTCCGTTGCAGCACCAGCTGACACACCTCACCTGCCTGGAAATAATGTGAGCAGAGGCAGCCATATGCTGTATATCCCAAATCTATTGTGCTATTGGCTCTCTCCGTGGAGTGAATGACCCATGGTCGGATGATCCACAAGCTTACACTCTCTAAAGTTAAGGAGGATAATCATGAGCCACAGTAAGATCACCGTCGCATATTTACAGGAAAAAAAATGTATTCGTGGATCAACATCTCATTAAACATATATGTCTATAACAAAGTAACCTTACCATAACTATTAATACTGCCTAAATACCTATTATATCTAATTGCCTGTGCTTCGATTAGTAGGACGAAAAGGTTATTCCTGGGAAAGAACTGTCGCCCATGAAAGAAACGCCAGAAATTGAACCAGAATCATAGACAACAGCTCCAGAGGAGTGGATGTTCTCTTTCTCTCATACATGGTGCCCCTTTGCTTCTAGCCAGGGAATAATCTGTGGAAAGGGCGGGGGATAGAATGTAAGGGCTGCGATTAGGGTGAGTGGTGCAACTACAGCAATGTGATACGGACCCTCCTCTATTGACATTAACCTGATTGAACATACATACACCTCACTCCCCCGCTGGATGAGGTGGGGCTGTGCGGTGTTTTGGCACAACAGCCTGCAAATTGGTATAACATGAAGGATCCTTGTACTCATGGATTATCACTTATAGCTAAAAAATGGAAAAAAAAACTGAGAGAGATATGCAGGACAGTCATGGCAGAATGCATGATCTCGGTTGGGGTGGGGGTGGGGGTGAAGGGAAGGGGAGATATGCCTGATCTGAATTGGAAAATGATGTATGAAATGCACAAAGCATCAATAAAAAAAATGTTAAAATAAAAAAAAAAAAGAAAAAGAACCAATATAAACAGTAAATAGATGAGAATGGTCTCTGTATACCACAAGAGAATACCAGTGTATATTTAAGATTTTTATCTTACCATAAGTTTTTATAAGTAACTAATTTGATATTCAATAACAACCTAGGTACATTGAAAATAAAAGGATAATAGAAAGCCTGATTTGATGTCAAATGTCTGTAATTCTGTACTCAAGAGGCAGAAGCAAATGCACAAGAATCACCTCAAGTTTCATGCCTTATATGTAGCAAGTTCCATGCCAGCCAGGTCTACATACCCCAGCTACATACCCTGGCTCAAAGCCAGAAGGACAAAAAAATTATCCATATTTATTTATGATAAAATATGGCTTAGAGCAAAGAAACATAATACAAAGAGGAATAAAACACTATTGGATCATTCCATCAGAAGTATACAATAAAAAACAGGTGTGGTGGTTCAAGTGAGAATGTCCCCCAAGCTCCAAGAATTTGGACACTTGATCCCCAGTTCATGGCTGTTTGGAGAGGGTCATCGGACCTTTTCGAGGTGTGGCTATGCTGGGGCAAGCTCATCACTTGGGTGACCTTTGAAACTATATAGCTTTCCCACTGCCAGTTGCTCTCTCCGCTTCCTCTGCCTGCTTAAAGATGTGAGTACTTAGCTTTTTGCTCTTGCTGCTCCTGCTGCCTCATGCCATTCTTGCACCACCAAGCTGCCCTCTGGACCTATAAGCCAAATCAACTCTTCCTTCTATAGGTTGCCTTGGTCATGGTATTTTATCACAGCAACAGAAAAGTAACTAATAAGGAAGTTGATACCAGAGTGGACTGTGGCTGTGAAGAACCTGATCATGTGGGATTGTGGAGAAATGTGGGAGAGTCTGGAATAGAAAAGTGGTTGAGCCAGGCGTGGTGGTGCACACCTTGAATCCTAGCACTCGGGAGGCAGAGGCAGGCTGATCTTTGTGAGTTCAAGGCCAGCTTGGTCTACAGAGTGAGTTCCAGGACAGCTGGGACTACAGGGAGACCATGTCTTGAAAAAGACCAAAATAATAATAATAATAATAATAATAATAATAACAATAACAATAATAATGCTGAGAGCAATATAATTCCAGAGGGAGGGAAGATCTAAAGAGTAACTGGAATATTTTGGAAAACCATGTAGCTGACCTTTGTGTACAGCCTAAGAGCTTACCTGAGGCTAAATTGAAAAGCATTGTAATAATTTCTTTAGTGGGAAAAATTTCAAAATCCTCTGAGATAGAATTGATGACATGGTTGCTAATGGTGAATATTTTCCAGATCTACAATGAAAAAAGAGCAAATGGTGTAGAAAGAAATATGAAATGTACAGTTTGAAGAATAAAAGCAATAGAAAGCTCAATATTGGAGCCAAGGCATGTGCTGAAGAAGAGGCTCTCTTTAAAGCCTTTAAGGAGAGGCTTCCAGGTTAATCATGAAAGATGTAGGACTGAGGTGTTCATTGTTTTGTTTTCTCTCTCTCTCTCTCTCTCTCTCTCTCTCTCTCTCTCTCTCTCTCTGTCTTTCTCTGGTTTCAGAGAGGCTTACAAGCCAGGAAACATGCAGCAGTGGAGTGCCTGTGTAAAGAAGCCCAGACAGACCAGGAGACCCTGACTGGCAATTGTCTGAAGCTGACAAAATAAAGTCTGGTTGTCAGTAGAGAGTCCAAAATGTTGGAGATGCCAGAGCTATGAGACGTCTACCAAGAAGAACTGTATGCAGGGAGTGGTACAAACTCAAGAGTGAGCTGTATGTTTCAGGCAGCAAAGCTGGAAGATCTGAGACATCTAAACCCTTTGAAATTCAAGTCCTGAACATTGGACATGGAGTTACAAGATTTGGTGTTTGCCCTGCTGGGTTTTGGTCTTGTTTTAGTCTGGTATTTCCAGACTATGCCTCCATTCCTCCCTTTTGGAATGGCACTGTGCATTTGGTTCCATTGTGTGTTGGAAGTATATACATTTTTATTTTGAAGGGGGTTACAGTTAAGAGAATGCTTTGAGTCTCAGAAGAGACTTTCGACTCTGGATTTTTTTGAGTAGTGTCAAGAATATTAAAGATTATGGGGACTTGTAAGGTTGGTCTAAATGCATTTGGCATTATGACATGATCTTGAGCCTGTGGGGCCCAGGGGGCAGAATGGGCTGCTTTGAATGAGAATGTACCCTATAAGGGGACATAAGAAGAACTGGAGAGGGACTAGAAGGTATGAATTAATGCAAATATATTACTCATGGATGAAATTCTCAAAAATAAAATTAAAATAAAAACTAAAACCAGCAGGAGCTTCCTTACTAGGACCTAGGCACTCCTCAGCCATAGGTTGTTGACCAGGTCAGTACTAAAAATGAATTCCGTTATGTGAACCCGAAAGAGGCCTCAAGTCCAAATAGAAAGTAGTTGGTAACCCTATAACTGCCACTATTGCACCACTGGTACATCCTGTCAGCTCAGTTGGTAGTGTTGAATCAAGAAATTGAGTACAGTTGAGTGTTTAATCTCAGCACTTGGGAGGCAGAGGCAGGCATATCTCTACAAGGTTGTTGACAGCCTGGTCTTCATATTGAGTTCCATCCCACCTGGGGCTACATGAAGAGCCCATCTCAATAAAATAAATAAATAAATAAATAAATAAATAAATAAATAAATAAGATTGAGTAAGATGTTGGGCCTGTTGGTACATGATTTTAATGCCAGCACTCAGGAGGCAGAGGCAGTTAAATTTCTGTTAGTTTGAGGCCAGGCTGATCTATGTAGTAAGTTCCAGACCAGCAGCTAGGGCTACATAAGACCCTGTCTCAAACAAATAATAGAGCTATTGGTGACAATTCTTTTCCACCAGCCTGAATAACATGTTCCAGCAGTACGAGGGCCAGCCAGTAGATAGGAAATTTCTAGCCTGGTTCTAGCTTGATTTCTCTATGTGTTGTGACCTGGGCATGTGGTGATGTGGTATCTTTAGGCATCTTCAGCTGTAGTATCTTGCCATCTAGTTCTGTTGGACAACAAATAGCATACCACAGTATGACCTCACCTGTGCAGGAGACTTGAACCATACTCAGGATGTGGAAGAAGTTATTATTTATTATGCACAGGCCACAGTCTGGGGAAAACCTTTTTTTCCAGAGAAATTAAGGCCCTTATCAGAAATATATACATATTTTTATAAGATTGCCATGCCCTTGGCAGTAATCATACTAGTGGATTTTAGATTTCCAACACAGTGTATGTGCTCCTTAGGTTAATATAGGACATTTAAACAGTCAGCATTTTAAAAGAAGCAGATTTTCTGGGCAAGTAGAGGGTAACTTCCTGGTAAGATGCTGATGCTAGTACAGTCTTAGCTATTTTAACAAATAAGATGTGTTATCAGGTGCTTCCTGAAAGACCTTTGTGAGAGGGAGCATTTTCTTTTCTTTTTTATAATATTTGACTTGTTATTTTTATTTTATGTGTAGGAGTGTATTGCCTACGCTATGTCATGCAATGCCTATGGAGAACAAAAGAAGGTGTCAGATCCCCTGGAATTGAAGTTACAGATGGTTGTTAGCCACCATGTGTGTGCTGGGAATCAAACCTGGGTCCTCTACAAGAGGAAGCTGCTGGGCCATCTCTTCAGCCCCAAGGCATCATTTTCTAAGGTGCTTATATAGTGGGCTTTTGATGGTTGTCTGCCGTATCTTATCTCAGAGACTGGGCTCAGAATGGCCTTTATAATTTGAGGACAAGTAGAAGCTTCCAAAGCCCTAATTGTTATTTGTTATTTCTACATATATCAAGAAGCACATTTATTAAGAGTGCATAGGCAGAGGCAGGCAGATCTCCGTGAGTTCAAGGTCAGCCTGGTCTACAGAGTGAGTTCCAGGCCAGCTGGGTCTACATGGAGACCCTGTCTCAAAAAGACCAAAAAAAAAAAAAAAAAAAAAAAAAAAAAAGAGTGCATAAAGTTCTCATCAAATACATTTGTTAGTACTTAATTAATCTACCATACAGAACAAAGTTCTAAGGTCATGGTTCATTAGTTTCATATTGGGTTAATTTTCCTCATCCTACCAGTTGTATATATTTTTGATAGGGGATGTTCAAGGTCCACTTTGACCAACAACTCTTAGGGAGGTAGGCCACCCCTGAAGCTGGAAACTTTATTGAATAACCTGTGGTTTCCAGTAGACCAGAAAAAGTAATGCTGAAATATTAATAATACATTAACATTTATGTGTGTGTTTGTGTGTGTGTGTGTATTTGTGTGTTTCCACTGACTTGTGCATGTGTATATGGAAGCTATAAGTTGATGTTGGGTGACTTCCTCCATCACTTTGTTTTTTTCACTGAACCTGAAACTCACTAATTTAGGTAGACTGGCTGACGAGTGGGCCACAGGTTTCCTCCTGTCTCTACCTCCCCAGAGATGGTATTGTAGATGCACCCTACCACACTCAGGTTCTTATGGGGGTACTTGTGGGTTGTTGTCTAATATATATATTGTCTGTTGGTCCTTTAATCACGTGTGGCTGCAATCCACACGATGTTCTTCCCTCCTAGAACCAGGCTGGCAGCTTCACAAGGCTGTAAGCCTCAGAGTTGTCTCCTGCTGGCAGGGTAACAGCTCCTAAGCTGAGCTTCTGGCAAGGAGGGGGGAGGAAACCGCGACAAGTGAAATGAAAGAAACGGACTAAAAGAGGGTCCAGGAGAAAAACTCAGTTTTATTCATGACAGCAATGTTTTTATATACTAAAGCCACTGTGCTCTGGGCAAAGAAGTGGGGGGAAGGAGGAAAGGAAGGGCAAGCCACCTTGGCTCCTACTGGGGGCAGCAGAGCTCCTGTTTGTGAAACCAGTAAACTAGAGGTGTGACGTTTTGTTCAATACCTCAAAGGAAGGGCATCAGGGTCTGGAACTTTGCAGAGATAGGTGAGGCAGGAAATACCACAATATCCTGACCTCATGGAGCTACAGAAAACTCACAGAGACAACTCGAAATCCCATGGAGATATCAGATAACTCACAGAAGTTCCAGGACAGGACTTGCAGGTCCTGCCTTGAGCCAGACAAAGTTTCATTCCTACAGGTACTGGGAATCCATGTTTGTGCAGCAAGCATTTAACCAATGAAATTATCTTCCCAGCCTCATGAACTGGTAGCATACTACAGCACATTCATATAGGAATGGATATAAATGCTCTCTGAGTAGAATATCCATGGATATTTCTTGATATCTATATGATTGCCAGACAATTCTTTGTGCACCTACCTTTGCTTTTTAAAATGTGAACCAGCATAAGAACATAAATCTGTTCTTTAAAAATTGGCAAAGTATTTGACTGAATATATAAAAACACATAGATGACAAATAAGCACATGAAAAAATGTTCAACATCATTAATTAGCAATTAGAGAAATGAAAAATGAAAATCAAAGTTATAATGACATGCTACTATACTACTAAGATAGCAATATTAAAAAAGAAAATAATGAACACTGTCTAGGATGTAGAGGCATTGGAATACGTATGTGATATATAAAATAATGTATAAATTCTTTAAGATATTTGTAGTCAGAGACATATATATTTGCATTAGAAAGGAAAGATACTAAATTAAAATAATCTTGCATATGCATCTCTATAAAATATATACTGAAAATGCTACAGCACAGGCCATAATCTCAGTACTGTGAGGAGGCTGAATCAAATGAATTCTAAGTTTGAATCCAGCCTGGAGGGCAGCCTAAGTTACTTAATAAGACCCTCTCTCAACACACACACACACACACACACACACACACACACACGGGAGAGAGAGAGAGAGAGAGAGAGAGAGAGAGAGAGAGAGAGAGAGNGAGAATCAGGCACTCTCAAACAAAACCTAAGTCCAGCAAAGTAGCTCAAAGCTGGACATCTGGGATTCACTCATGATCTTCTGTGCTCCAAAGGGTTTTGGCAGCTTCCCATCTCTGGCTCTGCCATCTTTAGCACACACAGATCATCTCGAAGGCCCAGGCTGACTCCATTCCACACCTGCTGCTGCTCTTGGTGGTCATCCCATGGTCCTGGCATCTCCAAAAAGCTGGGGTCGCCTCTGAAACTGAGGTAGCACCTTCACCAATGGTCTCTTCTGACCTCTCCTCGTGCAAAGCCTCAGCTTCCCTCCATTACCCCTGCAATCCTGGGGTCTTTGTTGCAATCGAGGTGCACTTCCACCAACGGTCTTTCCTGACCTCTCACAGTGCCAAGCCTTGGCTGCTCTCTGTGACCCCCTCACACTTCAACACCAGAACCATATAGGAGACTCTTACACACTACCAAGTCCTGCTTCTGGCTTGACATGGAGGTTCAGACCCCTCCTGGAACATAGCTTCTGTGTGCTGACCCTGAAGAAATTATTCCCAGAAGATTTCACCACAGTGATGCTGGTCTCTTGTTACAGCTGATCTTTCAGTCCCAGCTAACCAGCATCAATTGTCCCAGTACAACAAATATTTCACTTCAGGTTCTGTTCTCTTGTTACTTACAGCTGAATCTTCAGCCCCAGGTGACCAGAACCCACAGATTAAACAGTCATGATGATCTCTGCTTCCCTCTGAAACTAGAAACTTCACAAGCCAGGCCTCCATCTTCTACAACACTTTCAGCAAAACTGCTCCAAGCTCCACAGCAATGATCTTTAGGCATTCAATGATCTTCCCAGCCCAAAGTTCTAAATGCCTCCACAATCCTTCCTTCAAACACCAAGTTCCACAGGCACAATCTTTAGGTATTCAATGATTTTTCTAGCCCAAAGTTCCAAAGGCTTCCATAATCCTTCCCCAAAACACCAAGGTCAGGTCTGTCACAGCAATAGCCCACTCTCTGGTACCAATTTCTGTTCTAGTTTGTCTTCCATTGCTGTGACAAAACACTCTGACCGACACCAACTTGGGGAGGAAAGGGTTTATTCATTTTACATCTCCTGGGTCACAGTTCATCACTTAGAGAGCCCAAGGCAGGAACTCAGGGCAGGAACCTGGAGGCAGGAGCTGAAGCACAGGCCATGGAGGAATGCTGTTCACTGGCTTGCTCCCCTGGCTCATGCCTAGCCTGCTTTCTTATATGGTACACAACAACCTGCCCAGGGTGGCAACACTCATTGTGGGCCGGGCCCTCCCACACTGCTCAACAATCAAGACAGTACTCCACAGATGTGTCCACAGGTCAATCCAATGGAGCCAATTCCCCAGTTGAGGCTCCCTCAACCCAGGAGTGTCAAGTTGACACTAAAGCTATCCAGCACAATGGAGATTTTGACTTTTTGGAAAAAGTGAATAAACTGTTTAGTAATCAATGGCATGTGTTGCCTCTGGATGGAGGGAGCATCTTAAAATTGATAGCGTTCAAGTCAAAACCACTAAATATCTCTCAAAACTGTTGAGGTCTCCCAGAGTATAGGTCATAATAGCAAAATAACCATGTGAACCACAATTGCTAATTCTTTATCCTACCACATCTCTGGCCCATGATCAGCCCTATTTTTGCTTCTTGATGATTGAAACACCATTTGGTGTCAGGATCAATACTATCCATATCCTGGTATCTTTGCAGGAAACACGTTACAATTTGTGGGAGTTAGGAATATAGAATACCTAAGTAGCCTCCTGGACTGATAAGAGAGAGTGACATGGTTACAGAATATCCACAGACATCCAAGGCAGCTTTTAGTTCTAAGAGTTTTACATGAAATGCAGATGTTTATGTGCTGTGCTTTTCCTAATAAGGTTTTTCTTAAAATTTTATTGAGCTTTTATACATTTCATATAAAGTTCTTAATCAGATTTAGATCCCCTCCCCATTCATGCCTCCCAATCCCCCACCAGACCTCATGTATCCCACCATACTATTTAAGTCCTATCCAGTCATCATAAAGACCTAATAAGGTTTTCAAGAACATGCTGTCTTATTTTCTTAATGTTTTTCCTAATATTGAAACTTTATAGAGAGTGGTTACCTGATAATTTCTCATTTCTCAGACATGGTCAAATTTTGGTCAGTCTTTGTTTGGTTTGTGTTTTCCTAATGTTTGGCTGGCTTTTCATCCCAGAGGGGCATGCTCGTCTCATTTTTGTATGTGACACCCAAAACTGATAATGTAGTTCTTCTAAAGTTATTTTATGCCATGTCCATCATTTGAAGGTAATCAGAGAGAAAAATAGCATGCTTAAGAGCTGTGATTTTTTTACTAAATTCCCACTGATGAAGATATTAAACCTGGTGATGATATATTCTGTGTAAGAGGTAGAAGGCTGTGGGCATTTTATTCAGGCTGAACATGATAGGTAAGTGGATGGGGAATTTCCACTATAAAAGCAAGATCTTAAGCTTTAGAAAACCTGATTGAGAACTTTTCTAGTGTAGTGGCTTATCCTACCCATCCTCCTCCTCTTTCTGTAGGGAATGGGGTGGGATGGTGTGTTATAGGACCCCAAAGGAAAGAAAATACAGTGTTTCAGTGGGGAAGAGAAATGTACACTCAGAGGAAGGTGAGCTAAGTTGGTGAAACTAGGATTTCTCAGGCCCCTTTGTGCAGCACAAGAATATCTACTGGCCAGGGCCCTATCTGGGAATCCCAGGGAGCAATCAGACAGAGTATGCGAGGACATGCTGAAAGCATGTCATAGCCTTGCCAGATGCCTGTCAATCAGTGCTTCCAGGACTTGCCCTGTGGCACTCCCCCACACCCCTCCTCATGCTGGGATCACTCCCGGAATGACACTGGTAAGATAACACGGCCTAGGGAGTAAGAAAGAACAGACTAAAATTAGCTCCCTAGACCAAATCAGTCTAGGGACCAATGCATAGTTTTTCCAGTGGGAACAGAGGTCCCAGGCAGCTCCAGCCTAGCACAGTAGTGGTTCCTTGTGGGGGGAGGGGGGCTCACCAAGGCCTCTGTACTTCCCAGAGGGGCTAGTACTACAACTCTCTATTAAGAATACTCTGCAGCTGAAGACATGTGAGTACCTGGAACCTCAGTTCCATCTCTGGCAGTGCAACTTAAGCCCTGATTTTAGGAAATGAAGAGCCTGCAGAAGTGAGAAAAGATACCACACTACCAGCTTCTTGATTTGTCCTGAGGGAGTTTGTACATTTTGGTTACTTTGTTTAGTTTGAGTTTAGATTTTTTTTTTTTTTTGATTTTGATTTTTTGGAGGGATTTAGTATTTTTTTTTTTGCTTGTTTTTTAATTCAGTTGGGTTTTGTTTGGGTTGATTTTTGTTGGCAATTTTGTTTTTTGAAACAGGGTCTCACTCCATAGATAGGCTGGCCTTGAACTTCCTCAACTTCTGCCTTCTGAACTGTCTCATCCTTCCTAGTGGTAGGATTATAGGCATGGACCAGCATGTGTGACTGCTCTGTCTTCAGTGCACTTGTGGTTATATAGCACAGAGAGAGTTGGAAATTTGTTCTTGTTTTCCTGCATGGCATTTGTCATGGATGGGGGAGGTTTAAGGGCATAAGGACAGAGCTTCTCAGGGTAGAATACAGAAGGAGAAGCTTAAAAATAGTCTACCAATGCTTGAAGGAATGTTGTATCTCTAACAGAAATGATCCTTTCTCCTATATTAGTTATTTCTTTGGATTCACATATATCAACGGGGCCTTAGATAAAATACAACGGGTCCAGAAACTTGGAAAAGTAAACAATTACCTTTTGCCTCCTATCCCTTAACCTCTAACTGAAATTTACTGTATTTTTTAAGGATGAATGCAGTCCGCAAATGGCTGTAGTATTACAAGTTTGTATAACTTGGTTGCCAGAATAAATCATAGGTATATCATGTTACATTGTGGCAGCAATCCTAAAATTACATTTATACTCACCACCACTTACAAATTATTAATAGATATTGTTGTTCACCGTATCATGTGGTTTTAAAAATATTTTGACAGGAGTACTTCAATGTAGTTTGTTTCTTTTAATTTTATGTATTTTACTTTATGTACTAAGCAAACACATTGAAAAGGATCAACAGACTTTGACTTCACCACAGCCAGTGTCACAAAAAAGAGTTTTAAATGACTACACTACAGAATCTCAAAGAAAGTCCTCTTTTAATGTACATATATAACTGTTTGATTAGTAAACTATAGCAAAGTGAAGCTGCAAAATAGACTAGCTAGGTTTTCTTGTCCCTTTTGAATTGAGGTGTAGTTCACTCAAGTGCCTAATCCCCAGGAAGCCATGGATTAATTTCTCTCTGGAGGCTCATTATAATATAGAATTCTGCATATTAATTCTGATTTTAATAGAAATGCTTTGAGAGTTCCCCCATTTAGTATAACGTTTACTGTAGGTTTGTCATATATAGCCTTTATTATCTTGAGTTATATTGTTTGTATTCTTAGTTTATTTAAGGTACTTGTCATAAAATAATGTTGGACTTTGTCTAAAGCCATTTTATGATCTATTGAGATGATGGTGAAAGTTTTATTTCATTTGTAGAGGTAACATTCATTATTTCTGTATTTATTATTTTTTTAATATTTGGTCTTTTTTGAGACAGGGTCTCCCTGTAGCCCCAGCTGGCCTGTAACTTACTTTGTAGACCAGACTGGCCTTGAATTCACAGAGATCTGCCTGCCTCTGCCTCCTGAGTGCTGGAATTAAAGGCATGCTCCACCGTGCCTAGCAATTTCTATATTTATTTTTTCTAACCTCCTACAGTCTGCTGTTTACTACAATCCTCCCTTGCATTTCCATGATTCTCACCTCTTTGGGGAGTCATGAATCAGATACTTCCTTTCAGATTCCTGAAGACCTATGTGAGATATTTGCCCCTGTTTTGCCATCTTCCAATTCAATCTGACTTCTATCTTTAAATACAATAAAAGGGGCAAGTTAACATAAATTTTCCTTCTAAGGATCCAAGCAGTTATTGAGTACTATATTCACGCAATATTTGAAGTGATCACTCTAAGGTAAGTAAAATTATCTTCTCATTACAGCTCAAGAAATTGACACAGAAAAATTAAGAGTGCCCTAGGTCACATAGTTAATAAGTGATAAATCCATGACTGAAGCTCAATTCTAGACCAATGTTTGTAAGTAGCCCATGTACAATGGGAGAAAAACACATCCATTCAGAAGTTACAATACTGTATGATAACTATTATAGAATCATAAGAACACAGAAAGATTAAGTGTGCCCTAGGTCACATAGTTAATAAGTGATAAATTCATGACTGAAGCTCAATTCTAGACCTATGTTTTGTAAGTAGCTGCATGCACAATGGGAGAAAAACACATCCATTCAGAAGTTACTATACTGTATGATAACTATTATAGAATCATAAGAACACAAATTATAAGAAACTAGCTCGACAGTAAGAAATTAAGTGATAGAAAGAAGGAAGATACATAGAGAGACATCAATTTTTATCTTTTATTACTGGATTTCAGAGTATAATAAGGAGAGTCATAAGAATTGATGCTAAAGAAGTTGGTAAAGATCCAAGAGGTTGGAGAGATAGCCTAGTGGTTAAGAGCACCGACTGCTCTTGCAGAGGACCCAGGTTCAATCCCCAGCACCCACATGGTGGCTGAGAACCGTCTGTAANGGGTCTCCCTGTAGCCCCAGCTGGCCTGTAACTCACTTTGTAGACCAGACTGGCCTTGAATTCACAGAGATCTGCCTGCCTCTGCTTCCTGAGTGCTGGAATTAAAGACATGCTCTACCGTGCCTAGCAATTTCTATATTTATTTTTTCTAACCTCCTACAGTCTGCTGTTTACTACAATCCTCCCTTGCATTTCCATGATTCTCACCTCTTTTGGGAGTCATGAATCAGATACTTGCTTTCAGATTCCTGAAGACCTATGTGAGATATTTGCCCCTGTTTTGCCATCTTCCAATTCAATCTGACTTCTATCTTTAAATATAATAAAAGGGGCAAGTTAACATAAATTTTCCTTCTAAGGATCCAAGCAGTTATTGAGTACTATATTCAGGAACTATTTGAAGTGATCACTCAAAGGTAAGTATTATCATTATCTTCTCATTACAGCTGAAGAAACTGACACAGAAAGATTAAGTGTGTCTTAGGTCACATAGTTAATAAGCGGTAAACCCATGACTGAAGCTCAATTCTAGACCAATGTTTTATAAGTATCCTGTATGTCCTCTGCATGTACAATGGGAGAAAAACACATTCATTCAGAAGTTACAATACTGTATGATAACTATTATAGAATCATAAGAACACAAATTGTAAGAAACTAGCTCAACAGTAAGAAATTAAGTGATAGAAAGAAGGAAGATACATATAGAGATATCAATTTTATCTTTTATTACTGGATTTCAGAATATAATAAGGAGAGTCATAAGAAATGATGCTAAAGAGGTTAGTAAAGATCCAAGAGGATAGTTAGATAGAATAGGGAAGGGATGCTGAGGCAGGAGAACTGTAAGTTCAAGTCCAACCCTGTTGCAGACATAAAAGATAAAAAGAATACTAGGGATGTAGCTCAGTAATAGAGCACTAGAATGTTTAATCCCCAGTGAAGAAAAGAATTAAAAAAAAAAGGAAAGAGGAAAGTAACTTAAAATAGGCAACATTTGTATTTTGAAGTGATCATTTTGGCCACAATTGTGGGGAAGATCTTGAAGAGAGAAATTAATTAGAAGATGACAGTAACTGTTGAGGCAAAAGACCAGAGGGGGAGAAATGACCTGGAGAGGTCTTTAGGATATAAAATACATAAGAATTGATGGAACTAAATGGGACTGGTAAAAGGACAAAGGAATCAGACGACTAGAGTTTGTCTAGAGGATTTAGTTTGGGGAGATGATGAAGAACTGACATGTGGTTTAAGTCTTGTGGGGTAGTAATGATGGTAGTATGACCGGGCATATCTATAGAAACTCAATGGACATGTGCCTGGAATTCAAAAGAGAACTGGAGTCAAGTGTTGGAGTAAAACAATGAAAATCATCAGAATAAAGACGAGGCCTAAAGCTCTGTGATTGAAGAGGATGGAGGAAAGAACAGGGGTACATAAATATTCAAGTGAGGAACTATGGGTAGAAAATCAAAAGGGTATAGTCTCTAAGAAGGTGATAGAGTTTGTAGAAAGGAAGGTTCAGTAAGGACAAATATTTCAGAAAAGTCTGGAAAGGGAACTGAGGGTGCAACTGAGTAGTGAAATGGTTGCCTAGCATTCATGAAACCCTGAGCTCAGTACCCAGTACCACACACACACAAAAATCAGGAAATAAATTATTTGAGAAACATCCAAAAGAGTTAGCCACAAAGATTAACTTCTTTAAAAATATTTTGTTATTTGTATTTTATACGTATAACTATATTGCCTTCATGTGTGTATGTGCACCCATGTCATGCAATGCCCAAAGCTGGATCCCCTGAAACTGGAGTTATGGGTGGTTGTTAGCTGCTATGTGGGTGCTGGTGATTGAACCTGGATCCTCTGCAAGAGCAGTCAGTGCTCTTAACTGCTGAACCATTTCTCCAGCCCCAAAGATTACCTTTTTAAGAGCTTTCTTCCTGTATGTTTGAGGGCAGAAGGAACCACACTGCATAGGGTATAAAAGTGAATAGGGGTAGATATGTAAACAGAATACTGATGAGATTTGTTTGATAAAGAAGGGAGAAATGGAGAAAAAAGGTAGCTGTAGAAGTGAGACAAATGACTACTGTCATAAGTTCCTACTGTCCAGGAAGCTGCTGGTCTTCTGGCCAGCCATGAGATTGATGACCTCACAGCCAAACACGTGCCAGAGCTGATGGCTCCATGGCTGCAAAACTGGTAGTTTTGAAGAGCGAACAGTCCCATGAAATAGGACTATCATTTCCCTCTTATGGATGAAGAAATTGAATCACAAGGAAGAGGACTGCCTTGCCCAAGGTACCATACTAGGATCTCAGTCACAAATATACATCTCTCTGTTGCCCCACATTCTATTTCCACTATACCCCAAGAATGGATAAATAATTTTGTATGTAGATATGATGGTACTGGTAAGGATAGGACTAAAATTGAGGGTGGCCCCACCCATGTTCAAGTGGTATATCCTTGTTGCTCACAAAGTGGGGTGGGGTAAGGCAGTGGATATATGGATGTATGAAGCCATGAGACTTGGGCTGCAGAATATGGGAGAGTAGGGACAACCAACTCTGAAAACCTTACCAGCTTACCCTGATGGCATTACAGATTCAGGAAGACAAATGTCACTTAAAGAACTTGGACAGGACTGGATTAAGCTAAGTTAGTCACTGGGTAATTTCTTTGGGCTTAAAGATCATGGAAAGAAAAGAGTTTGGTTTGAGTCAAGGATATAGACTATATTTGGCAGAGATGGTGGGATAAGGCTTGAGTCAAAGGAAGTTTGGAAGGCAGAAAATTCTGAGTAGGTGTTGGCAATCAAAGGAACTCCTGGCTTGAAGTAGTCTCAAGATAGAAACTAGTTGTCACCATAGAGATCTTGGTCTGGCAACATCAATAGTTTCCTACCACCTACCTGCCTTCCCTTTAAATATGGTTGTAAAGTTACTTCTTCATTTAATCAATAAA
Organism: Rhizomys pruinosus; assembly: GCA_009823505.1. Classification (NCBI taxonomy): domain Eukaryota; kingdom Metazoa; phylum Chordata; class Mammalia; order Rodentia; family Spalacidae; genus Rhizomys; species Rhizomys pruinosus. Next base: position 60,553 of record VZQC01006433.1, read on the forward strand.
TACCCTTAACATCCATTTATTTAACCCCTCTCTTCCTAAATCATTGGGTCTGTGTCTGAGAGGAGGTTACAGAAAGCTTAGAAGAAGGAGATTTGGTCATAGATAAGAGGATGTGAAAAAGTTGAACTTTGTCTAAAGCACTAAGTGGTACAGCTGAGGGCCTCTCCTACCACTATTCTCTATTATAATGTCCATCAATGGAACCTTGATATGTTGGTATGACAAATTCCAATTCTGTTGCCCTGGCAGCTGCCAGGTCTAAGCCAACTCATTCATGTCACATTCTGAACTGAGGAAGATGTGTCTACCAAATCTTTAGCTCTGATATTTGAACACTAGTGTGGTGGTTTGAATGAATGTCCCCCATAGGTTGTAAGTATTCAGACATTTGTTTCCAGTTGGTGGCACTGTTTTTGGAGGTCTTAGAAGGTGTGGCTGTGCTAGAGGAAATACATTATTGGGGGCAGGCTTAGTGAGTTTAACAAGCCTCATGGTCTCCAGTTGCTCTCTCTGCTTCCTGTGCTCATTGCGAGATGTGACCCTCAGCTTCCTGCTCCAGCTCCAGCTGCCATGCCTCCCACCACATTGGACTCTAATTCCCTGGAACAGTCAATCATAAGCTCAAATAAATTCTTCCTTTTATAAGATCCTTTGGTCATGGTGTTTTATCACAGCAACAGAAAAGTGACTAATACAGTTATTTGGTACCAGAGAGTGGGCTGTTGGCTGTGAAGAACCTGACCATGTGGATGTTTGGAGAAATGTGGAAGACTTTGGAACTTTGGGCTAGAAAAGCTGTTGACTACTGTAAACAGAGCTTAAGGGGCCGTTTCAGTAGAAGCCTGGAAGAAAGCATGGCTGCAAAAAAATGTAGTTCCAGAAGAAAATAAAGACTTAGGCAGCAACCGGGATATTTTGATAAAGAGTCTGGCAGCAGTTTGCCCACAGCCCAGATGCTTGCCTGATGCTAAGTTGAAAAGCAATGAACTGATGTCTTTGTCTTAGGATATTTCAAGACAGCCTAATGTAGAAATGGTGGCGTGGCTTTTAATCGTGAATATTATGCAGATCTACAGTGAAAAAGAGCAAATGGGGCAGAAGGAAACGCAGAAAGTACAGTTTGGATCTGAAAAGTACACTAGGAAGATTAAAGGTGTGGCCAAGGCTTATGAAGGAGAGGCTGTCATTCATAAGGAGACTAAAGTGATTAAGGAGAGGCCTGGAGATTTACAAGTAAACAAAATAATCAGTACCTTCAGGGCAAGACCACACCCAGCTAATCCTCCAGCTTTTGAAAGGAAAATTCTGAAAGCGATTTCTACTCCAATAAGTCCAGGGCAGAGGAACATTGCAAATGTGGTTAAAGTAGGAGAGATTCCATCCCAAACTTGCAGTCAGATTCGGCAATTTCATTCACGTGGTGCTGGCTTTAGAGGCATGAAGTTTGCAAGAGCGAAGGGGTCATCAGTTCTTCCTCCATGGTTTCGTAGAGCTGCCAAGGTCAGGCAGAGTACAGCAGGGGCGTCCCTGAATAAAGAAGGCCTTGATAGGCCATTGCATGAAGCTGTGAATGTGAAGCCTGGTTGGCAGCAGAGTCCCCAAAAGACTTTTGAGATGGCAGACCTGTGAGATATTTGTCAAGGAGAGCTACATACAGGGAGTGGTACCAGCCTAAGAAAGAGATGTATGTTGCAAGCAAAGCTGGAAGAGCTGAGCCATCTAAGCCCTTTGGAAGTCAAGTCCCAGAAGTCACACATGGAGCTACTGGACTTGGTTTTTGCCTTGCTGGTTTTCTGTCTTGTTTTGGTCCAGTATTTCCTCACTATGCCTCTATTCCTCCCTTTTGGAATGGGAATGTGTATTCAGTTCCACTGTACATTAGAAGTTTGTAATTTGTCTTTTGATTTTACAGGAGCTTACAGTTTAGGAGATTGGCCTGAGTCTCAGAAGAGACTTTGGACTGTAGACTTTTGAATGGCATTGAAACTGGTAAAGACTATGGGGACTTTTAAGGTTGGACTAAATGCATTTTGCATTTTATATGGTCAGGAGCCTATGGGGTCCAGGGAGTGGAATGTGGTGGTTTGAATGAGTGTCCCCCATAGGCTGTAAGTATTCAGACATTTGTCTCCAGTTGGTGGAACTGTTTTTGGAGGTCTTAGAAGGTGTGGCTGTGCTAGAGGAAGTACATTATTGGGGGCAGGCTTAATGAGTTTAACAAGCCTCGTGGTCTCTAGTTGCTCTCAGTGCTTCCTGTGCTCATTGTGAGATGTGACCCTCTGCATGCTGCTCCAGCTCCAGTCGCCATGCCTCCTGCCACAATGGACTCTAATTCCCTGGAACTGTCAATCATAAGCTCAAATAAACTCTCCCTTTTATAAGTTCCTTTGGTCATGGTGTTTTATCACAGCAACAGAAAAGTGACTAATACAACTAGTAATGGAGCAATACCAGAGGAATATAAACTCCTAGCAATACAGTTTATACAGTAATTGAACATAGGTAATTGGGAATGTGTAAGAGTATAGAAGAATTCAAATTATGTTATTTTGGAGGTATCAAGGCACCAATCTGTGAAATGACCTATTTTGGCAGTCATCCTGAGTCCTGAAATAAAATTGAGAGAAACGGGATACCCATGGATGAATAACCTAATAGTGAAGTTCGGGGCACTAAAAATGAGCTTACCATACAGATTTTTGATAAAGACCCTTTTTCTTTCCCTCACTTTTGTTACCCACAGCTTTGGAATTTCTTCCTCCTCATAATGAGAATAGTCCTACTCCAATAAACTGAGATGAGCATCATGGACATCACCAAGATCTTCTCCCTCTTGCAGCCTGAAAAGGAGGAGGAGGATGCTGACACAGGGGAGAAGCAGGCCATCAATCAAGCAGTGTATGATAATGACTCCTATACACTGGACCAGCTTTTGCGCCAAGATCGCTACAAACGTTTCATCAACAGTAGGAGTGGCTGGGGCATACCTGGAACACCTTTGCGTTTAGCAGCTTCTTATGGACATTTGAATTGTGTGCAGGTCCTCCTAGCACATGGTGCTGACGTTGACAGCTTGGATGTTAAAGCCCAGACACCGCTTTTCACTGCCGTCAGCCATGGTCATTTAGATTGTGTACGAATGCTGTTAGAAGCTGGTGCCTGTCCTAGTGGTAGCATCTACAATAACTGTTCTCCTGTTCTTACTGCTGCACGCGATGGTGCTATTTCCATACTACAGGAGCTCCTAGGGCATGGGGCAGAGGCCAACGTCAAGGCTAAGCTACCAGTCTGGGCGTCAAACATAGCTTCCTGTTCTGGCCCGCTCTATCTTGCTGCAGTCTATGGCCACCTCGACTGCTTTCGCCTCCTTCTGCTTTACGGGGCAGATCCTAATTACAACTGCACTGACCAGGGCCTGCTGTCTCGTGTTCCACGGCCTCACACACTTCTTGAAATCTGCCTTCATCATAATTGTGAACCAGAGTACATCCAGCTTTTAATAGATTTTGGAGCTAACATCTATCTTCCGTCTCTCCCACTGGACCTCACCTCACAGGATCATGAAGGCATCCAGTTGCTGCTACAAGCTCGAGGTGGATGGTGATCAGGCCAACCTCTTAGGCATCCTTGATTGTAGATCTCAGGGTCCCAGTACCTAAGCTACTCCCTCTAGGATGAACTGAAGACAGTTCCATGCTCTGCACTCTGGTAGAGCTCCTGTGCAGAGAAACTTAGGGATTCTCATATTAGTGAAAGGGTCACTAAGATGAGGTAGATAGAAAACACTTTTTCAATTTTTAGCCTTAGATCTGTCAATGACTTTCTTGAGGTGCTGAATTTGTCCTTTCTAGGCCTTAGTACATCCCTATTGGTACCATCAGTTGGGGGAGATTTGGGACATTTCATAGAAGGGACAAGGCATCAGGGCTATAGCAGCTAGGGTAGAGCATATGTAGATATGGATGTGACAAGTACAATGAAAATTAATTCTCATAACATGTTTCTGTTTTTCATTGCTATAGCTGCTCCACGGTCACTCCTATCCCAGGCTCGTTTAGTTATTCGTAGAATCCTGGCTGAGGCCAGCCATCTACGAGCTGCTGAACAGCTGGATATTCCTCCTGTGCTGATTGGATACCTCAACCATCAGTGATAATCTTTGAACCTTCCCAGATACCCAGGATCAGCTGGAGTTGTCTGCCGTATTTTCCTCCACAATAAAATCTTCAACATGTTAAGATTGGTGGCTGTTGTGTGTGCTGTTTATGTGTGGGAATGGGGTAGGGCCCAAACCTGCTCCTGCAGGGGCAAATGAGCAGTCATGATGAAGGAATCAATGCTCGCATTACCCTCGGCTATAACACCCTTTAGGCCTGCGTGGGAGCAGACATGTTCAGTAAACCAAGGGTGTGCATGGTGTTCCAGAAAGTCCTTGATAGTAATCTAAGGGTGAATTAGAAGCATTCACAGAAGCGAAAGGCAAGATCAGAGGGTCTGAACAGCGTATTGGCTAGCTGAGAAGACATTCAAAGGGACATTGTGGACACAGAACACTTGGGCTATAGCCAGGAGCTCACCTAATTGGACAGATCCAGGATTGGGCCAGAAGAAGACAAGGGTGGGGGGGCATCATCATTATAAAGGATGAAGCCGAAGTTGGTCTTGTTAGCATTGGTGACAGCAATGGGTGCGTTAGGAATGGGCTGGGATTTAGAGAATGAATGGCTGTGAAAGTCAACACAGATAGAGAGGAAGGTCTGCAAACGTTTGCCACATGGGAAGTGGTTGTCAAGCGTCCCAGGATAGCCCCACATCAACGTCGGAAACAAGGCACAATCCCTCCACAAGGAGTTAAGTTTGACAACAGGGAGGGGCAGAACAATCTTGCCAGGTTCAATATTGTAAGTGTGATTGCAGTAGGATCTGCCTTTAAATGCAAAGAGGAGGACTTCAGTGTAAGGAGTGATTTTGTGGCTATCGCTGCATGAGGGGTGGAGCCAGAACAAGGGGCCATCCTGCCAGACGGCCCCAAAGAACCCATCCAAGATCCCTAAGACCAGGACAAGGAGGGGCCTGTCTGGTCGGAAATGGTGTGTGGACAGGGAGAAGAGGCTGCTGCTAACCTCATCAATGACAGCCTTAGCAGGGGGGGTCAGCAAAATTATATCAGAGGGGGAGTGATTCCACTTCAGGAGGGAGAAAAGGGGGTCAAGCTTCCCAGGGGCTATTGGAAGAAAGGGCTTGAGCCAATTGATACTACCGCAGAGATTTTGGAGGTCATTAAGGGAGTATTTATCTTTAACATGTATATGGGGATCAAGGAGTCTGGGAGATTTGGTAACCCAAGAACTGATATGGCTGAGCAAGTTGAATGTTATCGGAGGAGATATGCAAATTGAGGGATTCCAAAGATGAGACCAGTTTTCTAAGTAGGAGGTTAAGGGTGTCAGGGGAGGAAGATATCATCCATGTAGTGGATGTATTTGCATGATGGAGGGAAGACATTGGAGGCCAAGGGTACAAAATTTTGGCAAATAGTAGGGCTATTTTTCATTCCCTGAGGCAGTACTTTCCATTGGTATCTATTGGCTGGTTTGTGTACCTCGGGCTCCCACACTGTAAATGTGAAGTAAGGGCAGTCCTGTACTGCCAAAGGAATGCTGAAAAAGCAGTCCTTGAGGTCAATGACTGCAATATGCCATGACAGCAGGATACAACTGGGGTGGGTAAGTCTGCCCTGAGGAGAGCCCATCTTTTTCATATGGAGGTTGATTCATCAGAGGTCCTGTAACAGCCTATATTTTCCTGATTTTTTCTTAATAACAAAAATGGGGGTATTGTGAGGACTAAGGAATGGTTCAATGTGTCCTAATGCAAGTTGTTCATCAATTAAGGACTTGAGGACAGTGAGTTTTGGTTCAAGTATAGGCCACTGCTCAACCCAGATGGGGTCATTAGTGTCCCATTCATGTCAGGGAGTTAGGGGAGCAGTGGCCCTTAGAATTAAGGGTGAAGAGTCTGGTTAGTAAAGGGATTGTCTCTGCCTGAGATCCCACTCCTATCCTTGCCTATGATGTCCTCCAATAGGGCACTATCATCCTAGTAAGGACCGCACCCATACTGAATAAGATGTCCCTTCCCCAGAGGGTGTGGGGGATGTCGGCAATGAGGGGCTTGATGGTCCCGGAATTACCATCATAATCTTCCCATGCCACCCTGTTGATAGTTTGTTTAGTTGGTTGCTGCCCACCAAACCCTTTAATGGGGGGCTAAGGTGTGGAGTGGAGAAGGGGGCAGTGTCATTGGAGGTGATAATGGTGACATCTGCTCCTGTGTCTATGATCCCTTTAATGGGGAAGCCGTCCAATTTAATGGACATCTGGGGAGGTGGCCATAAATGGGTACAGTCCAGAGGACTTGAGGAGGGATCCTTCTTACTTGCAGGGCTGAGGGGTGCTCTGAGAGGAGTTTAAAGGACCTGAGTGTATGGATCTGCCATCCTTAGCCCAGTGAAAACCTTTTTTACATTTGGGACAAGGAGTCTTAGGCCTAATTGCAGGACCGGGGCAGGAGTGCCGTAAATGGCCCCCCGTTGCCACAACCCCAACACGTGGGTGAGTTGGAAGAGCCCTGGCAGAAGGATAAGGCCTGAATAGAGGCAGTCAAGGTCTCAAAGGGGGCTGCCACTGGGTTAAGGTCACGAGTGGCAATGATCCATTTATGGAGATTTTCATTGCGCACTGGGGCGATGGCATTATGGCATTGAGAGTTCATACCCTCCCAGGAAAGTTCCTTAAACAGAGCACCACGTGCTGGGCCAGGGAGGGGGGGTGTGGCGGTCTACAGCTGCACTGACCCTGGCGAGGAAGTCTGAGAAATGCTCCCCAGCATGTTGTACTATGTCACGAAAGTAGGAGTCAGGTTTTTGGGGAGTACAAGATTTAAGACTTTGAAGGGCCATGTTTTTAACCTGATCAAAGTACTGTGGGATTCCAATAAAAGACTGACTCAAGGGGTCAGTGAAGTTGCTATGGCCAGTAAGCATATCTAAGGTAATAGGAAGTTGATATTGAATATTGGTATGGGCCTGGCCTTCAGCCATGTCATCATAAGCAGCCCTCCATTGAAGGAAAGCAGGTGGATCAAGGCAGGCTTTAAGTAGAGTATACCAGTCATAATGTGTTTGGAGATTAATGGTCCACTGGGTGAGGACCTGTTTGAAGTAAGGGGAGTCAGGGCCTGACTCTCATGCTGCCTTCCAGATGAGGGAAAGGTCAGGCAGTGGGGTGGGAATCCAAGGTTGAATAGTGGCATTAGGCCCTACATTGACTGGAAGGCATGCAGGGTGGAGTTGGTATGCAGAGAGGGATTGTTAGAATTCGGAAGTTTGGGAGTAGGAAGGGCGGAGGGGGGAATCCCTCCAGGGATAGATAGGCAGAGAACAATGGGCCTCAGCAGGGGGTTTTGGTTGGTATTGAGGGGTCCACTGGGGTAGGTGGAAGGTCGGGGGCCTCAGTCTCCTCATGACCTTCTAAATCGGGGACACAAGGCAGGGCCAACTTTTCCTCAGTATTTTTGTGGCAGGCAGAGTTATGCTCTTGAAGGACTTCCTCATCAGAGGAGACTTTAAGGGTAGTAATAATGGCTAGGAGAATGAGGAGAAATGGAGCAGGGGGAAGGACTCTGGATGAAACCTCATGCTTACGGGAAAGATAAAGGACCCTTATCCAGATGGAGGGGTCCCAAATGTTTTCAGGAGTGATCCAAGGGGCAATGCATATGGCCTCCTCCCAAAATGAATCCAAGTCCCAAGATTTCACTTTAAGGCCACGTGTCTGGAGGACACAGCCATCTGTGGCTCCCGAACATGGGGAGGGATGTTCCCCATGAGGGCAGGAAATGGGAAGGGAGGTTAAGTGTTAGAGGGAAGAACCAACAAAGCAGCAGCGCAAGAATGTATGTCTCTAGCTAAGGGCAAACACACAGAAAACTAAAGTAGAGAGAAGGAGAGGTGGGCTGGGGGTGGGGGGCTGGGGACCAGGCGCTCACCCTAACACCTGCCAAAAATCAAAGAACACAAAAGGGGCCTACTCACCAATCAAGGAAGGGGGTCCCTCGCCACCACTGGGGGGGTGTCAAAAAATCATATTGGGCACCAGATGTAGTCAATCCCCCAGGCCTGCTGAGGATTTCAGAGTCCGACCAAATGAATTGGGGTGAGAGGCACAGAGTCAAAACACAGACCCTGGGAGTCAGGTGAACTCAGACAGAGGGCGAACTGTCACTGACTCGTTTATTGGGGGCAGGGTTAGGGGTTTTGTACTGTTTGCATTCCCGCTCTCCTCTTGTCATCTTCTGATTGGCCCAGGTCTGCAAATCAGCTGCTTGTATGGTCTCACCTTGCCTAGGGCAGGTTAGGGTGAGGGACAAGTTCTGCACATGTGTAATTCTCAGCATACTGTCTACTACAACACTCAGAGAGCCTAGAGCTCACATTTCACCAGCTTCTGCTGCCAACTCTCAGGAAAGCTGAGTCATAACCAGCCCATACTCCATGTAAGCTCTAGACATCTTCCCACTTTTGTTAAAAAAGGAAAAAATAAAACTGAAAGTGTCTGTCTTCCAGCCTTTAGTCTGCTTCCTAGCTCCTTGCTAGCCATCTCCATCAGTAGGCTTTCTTTATTCAATGTAAAAGCAGTAGCTTGGATGACAGCATTCTCAGGCACAGTGACCCCTCCAGTGTCCTAGCCTGCAGTTCCTAAAACTGCTTAAATACCACTACCTGCTCTCTTTTAGCACCTTTGGGCTGACTGAAAATGAAAGTCATTCTTTCTAATCAGAATTGCCCTCTTCCAGAACTTACCTTTCTAGAATTTTATATTTTGACTCCCCAGAATTACCTACTTCAGGATAGGCACTGCATTTCAAGCAACACATGACCTCTAGTTTCTTTCCAAACCCTTTCCTTGCCTTTGTTCTTGTCCATTTTTTTCTTTTTAGTTAAATTTTTAAACCTTAAACATATTTTGGTTATATATGAAAACAAAAAATGTACATGTATACGAGCTATCACATGATGTTTCAATTCATCTATACATGGTATAATGATAAAATCAAGTTAAGAATACTATTTCTTAGGGGCTGGAGACTTGGTTCAATGGTTAAGAGCCCTGACTGGTCTTGGAGAGGACCAGGTTTGATTCCTACCACCCACATAGCAGCTAACAGCTCTCTATAATTCCAGTTCCAGGGGATTGTTAGGTCTGGCTCTCCCAGCATTCCAAGGGACACACAGATGTCCACTTTCTCCAGAAACTGTCAATCTATAACCTCATCCCCTTTACCTGAGGTCCTGCCCAATGGGTTTAAAGAAACATGTCCTGGTCTCCATCACTGCTGTTAGCTGCCATGTGTTAAAAACAGACTGCCCAGCCCTGACTATTCCAGAAGTAAATATGTCCCAGATTGACTGTAAGCCTGATGTCTGTCCTTTATCTGGGGTTGGAGCCTGTATAGATCTAACCTAACTATGCACATTAATTCTAACAGAGATCTGATTTCCTCTTCTGACCTCTATGGGCATTGCCTGACACTGGTGCACTGACACACATGCAGGTATAACACTCATACAGATAGAGTAAAAATAAAAAAAAATATTATTTCTGGGGATGAAGAGATGGCTCAGTGGTTTAAAAAACTGGCTGCTCTTGTAGAAAACAAGGATTCAAAACTCAGTACCCATATGGCAGCTAAAAACCATTCATAACTCCAGTTCCAGGAGATCCAATGCTCTCTTCCATCTTCCATGGGCATTGCATGATATGGGTACACTTAAATGCATGCAGGGAATATACTCACACAAAAATAAAAAGAAATAAATCCAAAAAATTTAAAAGAATGTTATTTCCATAATCATTTATCATTTTGTGGTAAAAACATTCAGTCCTTTCTAGCCTTTTGTAATGTCTAGTACAATACTATTATCTATCATTACTCTACTCAATTAGCATACTAAAATTTCCTCTTCATATCTAACCCAGTAGTCACCATTCTGCTCCCAACTTCTATGAGATCATCTTTTTTATATTCCACATGTGTAGGATCATACAGTGCTTTTTTTTTTTCCTGTGTCTGGATTCTTTCCCTTAAGCTAGACTGGAGACTTCAAGATCGATTGCACATAAGGGTGACTACGGTCGACATTTATGCATTATGTATTTCAAAATGACTAAAAGTACATTTTAAATGCCATACCATAATAGGTAAATGAGATGATAGATATGTTAATTAGCTTGATTTAACCATGCTACATTTAATCAAATGATACATTGTAATTCATAAGTAAATAAAACTATGATTTGTTGATCAAACATAATATTAATATGTTTGGGTTTTTTTTTTTTTTGGTCTTTTGAGACAGGGTCTCCCTTTAGTCCCAGCTGGCCTGGAGCTCACTCTGTAGACCAGGCTGGCCTTGAGCTCACAGAGATCCGCCCGCTTCTGCTTCCCGAGTGCTGGAATTAAAGGCATGCACCAAAAAACATATAAAGAGCTACATTCAACGAAGTACTTAAGTGTTCAGGAGTGTGCTCAAGTAATCATTTTATATAGATTAACTCCTTTAATTTAACAGCCTTATTTTATTCATAATGAGAAAGATGAGATACAGTCCCCAGGACCAACATGGTAAAAGGAGAGAAAAGACTCCTGGAAAGGAGGCCTTTGACTTCCACCTGTACAGCTTTCCAATGCACACACTAAATTAATAAACAAAATGTAATGAAAAATTTTAAATAAACAATAAGTTTCTTGGTTGCTGAAAAAGTCTTTCCCTGCCAGTTCTACCCTTGCAGACTCTTCTGAGCTTTATTCTTTTCACATCCTTCATCCAAAGTGCCAGCACAAAGCTCAGCCCATTCTGTTTTATGAATACATATAGAATCCTAGTATGTCCCACCACCTCATGCCTCTATGGTGCTAAGAGCCGCTACCACCTCTAACCTGGATCATTAACAGCACCTCCTTTCTGACTTCCTTGCTGCTTCTCGTGCTACAGTAACTTCTCAGAAATTGCATTAAAATAATAAGTCCCACAGAGCTAAGTCTTGAAAATTCAAAGGTATTTGAAATGAGTCACAAAGCCATATCGCATCTGGCTCCGTGTCCTCTGTGACCTTTTCTTATACCACATTTGTCCTTCCTGCTTTACTCTACTGAACTACCTGTCTTGTTTCTCCTATATCCCATCTAATATTGTTTCTCTAATAAAACTGGTTGTGCCTCAGGGCTTTTGTATTTTGGTTCCCTCTGCATCATCATTCCTCTTCCAGATATCCTTATGTTTTGTGCTCTCAGTTCCTCTTGTCTTTACTCAAATGTCACTTTCTTGAGGTATGACTCAAACTCATTGATTAAAACAGCACCCCTCATACCTCAGTTCTCTGCACCCTCATTCCTCTCTATTTTCTGTTATATTTATCACTCTATGACATGATTATACATTTTACAGATGTGTTTTGTTCAGTATGTTAGTCCTAATAGATTTTACATTACCATAAAGGGAAACCTTGATAACATGTCAGGAAAAATAGATAAGTAACAGACGTAATAGTCTAGGCAGTGGTAAATGCTGTAAATCAGAGCAGAAAGCAAATTAAGGTACTAGAGAGAGAAGGCAGAAAGAAAGGGAATTGTTATTTTATATTTCATGTGTCCAAGGCCAGTATTACTATTGGTGACATGAGACATACTTGAAGGAAGTGAGACGCAAACCATGTCATATTCAGATGACAAGTATCATAAGCAAAGAGAGTAGCATGGGTAATGACCTTCTCACTCTCATTCTCCCTCTCCCTCTTCCTCTCTCCATTTATGAGACAGGACTTTTGATGTTCCTGCCCCACTTTCCTGAATACTGGGATTAGAGGTGTGCATCATAACACTTGGTACAAAGTTACTGTCTTAACTTTCTTATTTTCAGTGCTGGGGAGTGAAATCAGAGGCTCATACATGCTATGCAGGTTCCATACCACTGAGCCACCTTTTAACATAAGGATTTCTGACATGCCAGGTTGAGAATGCCCCAGACATAGTGTATTAGTCAGGGTTCTCTAAAGAAACCGAAGCAACAGGAGGAATATATAGCTATATACAATTTATTGATTTGCTCATGTGACAGAGTTCAAGGAGTCCAACAGCAGCTGCACCACACTGGAAAGGCCAAGAATGCAGGGTACTGCTTAGTCCACAAGGCTGGATGCCTCAGTAGTCCCAATCTAGTGCTGAAGGCCCGAATGGATTCCAGGAGATCTGCCAGTCTCAGTACATGCTGGGATCCAAAAGGTTGATCACAACAGGAAGACAAACTTACCAGATGAGAGAGGCAAGCGGCAGGAGAAAAGGGACAAGCTCCCTCTGCCATGGCCTTAAATACTGCCTGCCAGCAGAAGGTAACACCCACATTTGGGGTGGGCCATCTGGGTTGAGGTGGTCCAATCAGAAGAACCTTTTTCTCTTATTTGTTCCTTAGTCCAGTCAAATTGACACCCAGGATTAACCATCACACATAGGTACTACATTTTCTTAATATAAAATAGCTACATATGAAAAGAATATTATTTCTGTTAGCAACTGCTCTTGCTTGCTTTCTGTTGCTGTGATTAACACCATGACTAAAATCAATTTGGTGAGTGAAAGGTTTAGTTCCCCTTACATTCCTAGGTCACAGTCTATCAGTGAGGGAAGTCAGGGCAGGAACTCAAAGAACTGAAGTAGAAACTGCAGAGAAATGCTGCTTACTGGCTCACTCCCTGGCTCATGCTTAGCTATCTTTAAATGTATTCCAGGCCCTTCTGCCTAGGGATGGCACTGTCACAGTGCTCTGGATGGTTTCACATCAATAATCAATCAAAACAATGTCTCACAGATACAGCTGAAGGCCACTCTGATATTGAAATCCTTCAATGGAGGTTCCCTCTTTCCAGTTGATTCTAGGTTGTGTTGACAATGAATCTAACCAGGACAGCAACCTTCACAGAAAGTATTGTTGATTGCACTAGAATTCTCACTTCTCAAGCATTGAGAGGCTTCAAACAGGCTTCGGAGTTAGGGACTTCTTTCCCTTTTCACATCTCCATAATTTTCCTATCTTTCTAGCCTTCCACGCTGGCACTTAAGCTTGACATTAGACCTGAAAATGTCTCATTTGACAATGTTTAGCAACCATATGCTCAGCATTCACTTTGTGCTTAAACTCTCTGTTGGGTGCTGAGCATATAAAAATGAATAAGATTCTATCATGGGAAGCCTGGTTTGGTCCACAGACTCAAAAGGAAACTGTACATAAGTAAACAGGCTTCTGTATGCTTATTAAAAAATAATTTCGCTGGGTGTGGTGGGACACACCTTTAATCCCAGCACTCAGGAGGCAGAGGCAGGTAGATCTCTGTGAGGTCTAGGCCAGCTGGGGCTACAGGGAGACCCTGTCTCAAAAAGACCAAAATAATAATAATAATTTAAAAGAGAGTATAAGTCCCACAACTTTGAAAATATTTACATTGGATCCAAAAAGCTAATAACATCAATAGCCACAGCTAACATTTATTGAGCTTTGTATATATCAGGGTCTTTGCCACTTATTCTTATCACAACTCCATGACACGCAAAATAGTACCCACAGTTTATATGTTTGAACAATTGGTCAAAAGTTGGTAGTACTGTCTCGAAAGTCATAGAACCTTTAAGAGGTAAGGTATAGCTTGAGGAACTGGGTGGCTGGAGAGGCAGGAATTTATAGCCTTTGTTCTGCCCCCAAGTTCTCTGCTTCCTGGTTAGCACCATGTGACAAGCAGACACCACAAATTCTTGCCACCACAACACAACACTCTTGTCACCATGATTTCCTTGCCAAGATGAACTCTACCCTCTCAAATAGAGAGCTAAAATAATTTCTCCTTTAAGTTATTTCCTTTAAGGATACAATTGTAGTGAAAAGAAAAGTCTCTGACACAGAATACTGGTATTAGGAGTGGAGTCATTGTGAAAAAACTATGTGGGTTATAAGCTCTTAGTACTGGTTCATAGGAGGAATGTAGAAGATATTAGAACTGTGGGCTACAGAAGCTTAATGAGACATTTAGGTAGGAATGTGGAAAACCAGAATACTGAAAGAAATGTGGATAGACAAGGCCAGGCCAGGTTCATGAATTTTCAGAAGGGGGAAAGGGATTCAATCAGGAGCATGGGCTAGAGGGTATTTGTGTTATAATGCAGCAAATAATTGACTATGTTCTGCCCATGTCCTGAAATTTTCAGGCTAAATCCAAAAGTATTAGACTAAGCTGTTTGGTGCAAAAAATTTCAAGAGAATATAACATTCTGGTTACTTCTCATTTCTTTTAGCCAGATTCACAGTTAGAAAGGGTAGAAAGTACAGTCCAAAGATATGAAAATTGTGCAGTTGGCTGGGAAAGGGTCATAAACTATTTTAAAGTTATAGACAAAGAAGCTGTGTACAAAATAGCTGCAAACAAAGAGATAAAGTGGTAGTAATTGTTAAAGTGATTACTTCAGGAGAAACCTTAAACTCTGTATTAAGACAATAAGCCTGATACCTTGAGGGCAAGATACCAGCAACTGAAAGCTCCAGGGTTGTGATAGTCTTTGTCAACTTCACCTGATTTGGAATCAACGAAGAGAAACACCTCTGGGGAATTATAATACTAGGTTTATTCAATAAAGCACACCTAAAGCACACCTAAAGCCTATACATCTTTTGTCAACAGAGAGTAGGCTACTACATCTCAAGCTAGGAACAGAAATTGCCATCTTTGTCCACATGTTACTAACTTTGCAGGCATGAGGAATACAAGAGTTACAGGGTGATGGAGGAATATGCCAAGGGTAAAAAAAAAAAAAAAAAAAACTGCTAAGCCAGTGAATGTATAGCAATGCAAAGAATCCATCCCTTAGAAGCCACTGTGTGGGGGCCAGAAAGTTGGCTTAAGTAGCTTAAGTAGCTTAAGTAAGCCTGGTAACCCGAATTCTATCCTTAAACATGCAAATGTAGAACAAGAGAACTGACTCTACAACGTGTCTTCCAACCTCCACACACATGCCACGGCACACCCTCCCCTATCCCATATAAAAATAATAATAAATAATAGAAAAAGTTAAAGAGGAAGTGAAGTCTAAGTTGCCATAGAAACACCAGGAATATCTACCAAAGAAAACTGAAGGTACTGAATACAGTTGGCCCAAAGGAGAGCCTATATGTGCTGCAGGTAGCAGAACCATAAGCACAAGGCTATCCAAGCCTGCTGGAGCCCACATGATGCCATCATGAACCCCAGATGCTGGAAATGGAGTTGTAGGTTTGTTGTTTATGCCATTGGGTTTCTATCTAGTCTAATCGTTCCTTGTTATACTTCCATTTCTCCCTTTGGAAGAGAATATTCACTGCTTGTCATGTACGTTGGAAGTATATAATTTGTTTTTTATATCAGAAGAGCTCATAGCTAAGAGACTGCATTAAGTCTCACAAGAGACTTTGGAAATGTGAACAGCATTAGGACTGCTCAGACTATGGGAACTTTTGAAAATGAACTAGATGCATATTACAGTTCAAGATTGCCATGAGTCTTTGGTTCCAAGGCAGAATGTTATAGTATAAATGTGAAATATCCCCCAAAGACTTATGTTTTTAAACACTTGGCACACAACCGGTGATACTGTTTTGTGAAGGTTATAGAAACTTTATGAGGTGACCTAGCTGGAGGAATTGGTAGCTGGGGAAAAGTAATGAGTAGCCTGACCACATTTCTGACCCCAGCTTTCTGCTTCTTGGTCAGCATAATATAGCAAGCAGTTGCTGCACAGTCATGCCACTATGGCCATGAACTTCTGCCACCGTGTCTTCCCCAATATGATGGTTTGTGCTGTCTCCCAGGAACCAAAATAAAACCTCCCTCTTTTAAACTTTTTATGTCATAGTGAAGAAAATAACCAATACAGGTACTATCTTGATTGTGTAAAAGAGAAATTTAAGATTTAGAGTGATGAGTTAACCTGTTCAGATTACACTGCTCCTAAATCATTTATTCCCACATGGAGCAGGGATCCTAGCTCAGGGAGTATGCTACATAACTATTCTACTCTACTGTCTCCATGGAAAGGATGAAGTCAGCTAGCTAATTATCAATTTGCTTAGCTAGTCATGGTCTTTTAAATTTGGCCCTAGATCTATCTTTCTAGTCTAATTTCCAGCTCATCTCCACAAAATACAAATATAAATATAGTGAGCCATAATCTTAGCTCTTGTTCAACCCAATAGACCTGCTCATGCTGATGAGCTTTAGTTTGGGTAAGAATCCTTCCCATACTTTTCTGAGTTCACTCCATCATCAAGGTCATCCTCTATTAACCTCTTGTTTGTTTTGTTTTGTTTTCTTTTCTTTTCTTTTGTTCTGTTCTGTTATGTTCTGTTTTGATTTGTTTGAGACAGGATGTTACTCTGTGGAACTTGCTATATAGCCAGGATGGGCTAGAACTCATAGAGTTCTGCTTGCCTCTGCCTCCCGAGTACTGGGATTAAAGACCTGTCCCACCATGCCTGGCTATTGAACTTTTTTCTAATGCTCTTTCCCAATTTGGGAAGAAGAAATCACTTAATCATGCAGTGCTCCAGAGATCCTTTGACAAATGTCTGGTTTAGCTTTCTGCTCCTCCCAGAAACTCATTTTCAGTTCTACTAAGAAGATTACTACTATAAATCCTCATATATATATATATATATATGAGGATTTATAATAGTATATATATATCTATATAACTATATATATAAATATATATATATATATATATATATATATATATATATATATATAACTAGAATTAGGCTAGGAGAAGTTACCTATGGGCAGTGTAATCATGTAAGTCTGTCTGCCTAATTGTTTATGGAGTTGCTTCCACACAACTCACATCTGTCTTCCTAAGTTTTTCATGCAGCTACAAGGTACTGGATATCAAAGGAACTGTCTTCATTTTGCAGAGAAAGAAACTTAAGACAAGAAAGAATTCCTGCTTCCCACAACCAATCTCTGTCCCAACTACATGATATTATCACTCTTCAGTCAGCAGGTGGTTTGAGGGTCTTAGAGTATCTATCTGAGAGGAGACATTTTTCAGTAAAAAATATATGCACGAACTTGATTTTTCAGTAGATCACCTGAAGCAGGATACACTATTAAAGAGTTGTACCTCACCTCTCATTGTTCCTTCTTGGTGTATGGATGCTGGTGTACATACTGCCTTCTTAGCACTCAGGAATTTTAGGACCACAAGCAAGGGTCCAATAAGAAGGCTTCTGTAGCAATTCAAAGACTACTTTTTATGTATCTTTTTTTCAAAATCTATTTCTTCCAGTCTCAGTGTAACATCTATCATGCCCAAAGATCACTGGTGTGGCAGACTGTTTTGTGACCGAGAAAAAGACATGCAGGACTATATTCTGTGATAGAAGTCTCACAGTTGTATCCAGGATTATCTCAAGCCCACAGCCTGGTTGACTTATACACATTCCCACAGTTGAGACTTCCTTTTTGGCTTTTGTTTCTCCGAGCTCCAGGTTTGAAAGCTATCATCTCCAAATCATAATCCTGGTCTAATTTAAAGAATATAGGTTCTGGAGCTTGAGAGATGGCTCAGTGGTTAAGAGCACTTCCTGTTCTTGCAGAGGACCGGGGTTCAATTCCCAGCTACATGGCAGCTAACAACTGTCCCTAAATCCAGTTCCAGGTGATCTGATGCTTTCTTCTGACCTCTATGGGCATTGCATGACATGGGTACACTTACACACATGCAGGCAATACACTCAAACACACACATACACACACACATACACACACATACACAGAATCTAGGTTTTGTGTGAACAGGTGCCAAGTGACAGAGACAGGAGGCAGCAGGGAAGGGAAGCCTATGATGAAAGTGTTGAAAAAGCAAGTATGCTTCTAGACCATGCTCAACAAATGAAAATGAAGACTTTGCAAAGCAGGAACATAGAAATTCAGGGATATGTTATTGTCCAGCCATTCAAAACACTCTAGGGAGAAAGGACTCACCCAACAAAGTTACATTGCAAGATAGCAAGTTGCCTTTGAATTTGGTAGGATGCCCAGGACTAGGATACATATTGCTGATTTTCGTTGATTTCTGAATGCCATGAAAGTCCATGGAACATCATAGGATATTATAGAAAGAAGTGAATTGAACCAATAAAGCTTATTCCTTGAGGAAATGGAATGATAGACTGACCCATAACGGAAAACAGATTGGCCAAAGTCTCAGAGCAAATGAAGCAGAATGGAAAGTAGATCCCGGCTGTAGGAGCCTTGCCAGTGGCAGCAGTTCATCTCTGACCAGCACAGCAGCTGGATCTTTACAAGCCAGACAGGATCCAGCAGAGCAGCAGAAAACACTGCAATGAAAACAAAAACAAACAAACCTCTCATTGTTCTCTAATCCTTCCCTGCTCTTCGACCGTAGTAATCTTACTCCCTCCTCTCCTTTCAGGCATTCACAGAGTTTTCAAGCTTAGAGTTGTGGATAGTCTAGAGCTAGTTATACAACTGGATTCTTTGTTGCCCCAGCTCACCTGGCACTGGCAGCCACTTAATATCTTTAAGCTAGAGACCCATGCTTAGCTGGCCCCCTGCCACATTCCAGACACAGCAGCCTGCAAGGCTGGTCTGACAGCCTCCTCACTCACTGTTCCTGAGTCTGACCTTTGGTTAGGGCCCATCAAAACTTCCCTCAGTATCTAGATTTTTCACTGAAAGTGATCTGCACAAAGCCAGGCTCACAACTGAAAGGGCGTGTTCAGGAGACTTTGGTGACCACGCTATATTCTCTGGAAGGTGTGAAATTTGGGTGAGAGTCAAACTATGGGAAAAAGATATCTTCCTAGTGAAGCAAAGTGAAGGCAGGCCTGAAGCAGGAGCATGGAACTCTGTATTACGAATATTCCCTTGTTACTGGCAGGCTAAGTAACCTTGGAGAAACGTCTTCATTTTCCTGGGCAGCAGTAGGCCCATGGAAGTTGGCCTCTATGTTGCTTTCACTAAGGGCCGTGGAAGTTAGAAGCCGAGGAGTCAGGGGAGGCAGCTCACTTTCCAGGCAGGTGACTCCCTCTTCTGGAAACTCCAGCTACCAAATCCTGCTGCTATACCTAAGGATGATGGGCCAGTAAAGGTGCCAAAGGGCTCCGCAGGGCCTGAAACCTCTCTGGCTCCCCACTTCTCTGCCTGGCTTCTACCACCGTGGAGAAGCAGCCTGGCTGCTACCAGGGAGCTATAACGAGATAGCAATGGGGCTGCGGAAACAGGAATGCGAGCAAAATCGAAACCGAGTTCCAAGGATCTGGCAAGCCCTATCTGGGCGGGACCAGCCCCTAGAGCCGAGAACGCAGTAACCCGCCCTGCGTGGGGGCGGGAGTGAGAAGCCCCAGCAAGGGGTTCCGCACCCTCCATTCTCCAGCCAATACCACGCCCCGGGCTTATTTGCATTTAAAGAGAAAAGCACCAAGGAAAACAGTGGGCAGGCCATGGCACGCCTTCCCTCTGTGGTGATTGGACCACATGCCTGCCAATCAGATCACGGACGCCCCACCCTGTAGCTGTGGAGTCCGGGGTGAAGGGGGTATGGGGGAGCTGCCCAGAGCCCGGGGAAGGGTAGTCCGTGCAGGAGAGTACAGGACCCGTGGTGGTGGCGGCGGCGGCAGGAGCAGAGGTAGTGTTCTCAGCAGGGGCTACAGCTCAGATCCCAGCAGCCTAGCAGACAATAACCGCTGTGGGAGCCGCATCGGGCCGGGTAAGCACTGCGCACTGCTGGGAGCCATCGCCTGCCTTGAGGTCGATTGCATTCCCGCGTGCTCCTCTCTGGTCTCCTGGAGGAGGGCATTAAGGGCTGGGTTGGTCAGAGTCCCGGCCTCTTGCTGCTCTTTCTTGGAACTCGCATTTCAGGCTGTCCAGTAAGGGCCCCAGCCGCCGTTAGTCCTTTGAGCACGGTCGACCACGGCTGGGGGTGGGGTGGGGTGGGGTGGGGAGGGACGGCAGGCGGGTGGACTAGCCTGGACTATGCCTCTGGGTTGTTAGGGTAGGCGGGGATGGGTCCGCACGTGTTGTTGCGAGGTTCCGGGAGGGGTGCCGCTAACCAGCACCCCAAGAATGCATTTTGCAGGCCGGGAACTCCGCAGCTTTGTTTGTAGCGCATTTGCTGGAACAGCTGTTAGGCCGGTGCTGCTCACCCGCGGCCCTGCTGTGGCCCCTCCCCTCTGCGGCGCATCTCCAGTCTATCCCCTCTGCGGAGGAAGCTGGCGCAGGGGCCAGACCCTGACTGCCTTTAAGGGGGATTAGGTTATCCAGTCAGTCGCCCCACAAGGGAACACAATTGGGTTTCTGGATTGCCTAGTTCTCCCTGGAACCTTGGTCCTATAACCCCAACCAGGCACATCCCCTCTTGGCCTTCACTCACATCTGGCTCCCACCCCCATTGCTGGCTGTCTGACATGGAGCTCTTACTGATCCTTGGGTTAGAGCTGCACAGTCTCTTTGTTGCCCCCCTCCCCCATCTCATTTTTTCCCTTGTAGGGCATAGGGCACATTTTTCTCTCCAGCCTCCCGTTTAAAATTAGCAATAGGCACAATATTGTGGGGGGGGATTTCCATGCGAGAGGCCGAGGGGATCGTCTCTGTAGTAAGGAACACATGGTATGTGTATGCAAGGGTGCTAGTGAGGCAGACAAATTCTACAACTTTGCAATGACTTAAACTACCCAGACTGCCAAGCTGCTGTCATTGTCTGCTTGCAGACACCTTTGATACTCGTGACCGCCCAAAGGCGGTACTTTGTCTGGACTCCCCTTCAGCGAGGGGCCAAGCTTGCCAGACGCGCCATGGGTGAGGGTTAGGTGGCAGCTGGAGTACCCCCGCAGTGTCTTACTCTTCTTGGCTGGTCTCCCCTTGGTGCAAGTCTATACTGCCGTGTTCCGCATACAAACATCTTCTGAGGCTCTGCGTGCCTGCTGCAGCAGTGAGGGCCTGGACAGGACCCAGGATACTGCATTGTTGGACTCACCACCTCACCTGCAGAGATTCCAGCAGAGCCCATTCTCCCAAGTGCAACATCCTAAATTGTACCCCCACTTACTGCTCCACTCTGTGCCTCTGGCAATGGGCTATTCTATTCAGGCCTTCCTCAGGAATAGGAGGAAAAGTGTGGCTAAGGGATTTTGCAGGTGGGGCATCTTTGTGGTGGGGCAATGAGACCTCTTAGTTGGGAAGTCTAGCATGGGACCTTTAGAATAGCAGCCAGGATTGAAGTTACCACACTATACTCACCACAGCCTACACTGACCAGACCTCAACACAAACCTATTCTTGCAGCTAGATCCCAGGTCAGCATCTCTCAGGCCTTTGCCTCAGTCCAGCAGTCACCTCCTGTATTTCTTCTTCCCTTCCCAACACCCACATCCTCTCATCACACACCTGTCCAAATTCTCTTCCTCTCAAGTCACAGTTATCAACTAACTTTCTCCTTTGTGCATTTCCTGCCTGCCTCTTGCCACTTTTGATGGCCTCCTTTCTCTTGGAACTCCTCCACATTTGAGGGCATTTTCAGACATAAATCGTAATATGAGACCGACTGTAAGTTTCCCTTACTCTGCTTTGTTTCCCTGATATGGATGTCTGGGTTTTCTCTCAGCCCTCACAGGAGTAAATGAAACCTAGAGATTGGCTCCAGCCATGTCAAAGCCTAGCATTATAAAGCAGTTAATGAATGCTCCAGAACATGCTGTCATTGTAGAGCTTTTGAAAACACCTTTAACCTTTTAAACTTGTATTTTCCTTGATCTAGGAAACTCAAGGAAATGGTGCTCAAGGCTCAGATACAGAGTGTGCCTAATGTGGGCAGAAAGGGGGTTGGGATTGCCCCTACAGTTAAAAAGGCAGGACCAATCCCCTCTACAATAATAAACTCAGGGTCAGGACTGCTTAAATCCTGGGGCTCTGCGCAATTTTGGTTGCTGAATCATGAGCCTGCAGGCAAACTGCCATAGAGAGCTCTATATGTGTGGGGAGAGGGGGGGCAGCAATATATAAAGCTGATAGAATGTAGGGGTGGTTGGTAGACAAAGAATAACCAGAATTAGAAATGAAAGGGAGTGGCTGGGGAGCATAGTGAGATAGGTGAATCTGGTTGAAATTGCTTAGTTCCAACATGTAAAAGAGGTCCTGGCCCAGGGATTCCCAAATGCCTTGGCAGTAGAATGGTAGTCTAGTCCTTTGGAGAAAGGTCCACTAAAGAATGGGGCCTTAGGGTTTTTGTTATTTTGTGTGTATTGCATGCCACAAGAATGAAGTTTTTTGTGTTTTGTTTTTTGTTGTTGTTGTCTTTTTGAGACAGGGTCTTGCTGGAGCTCCAGCTGTCCTGGAACTACTATGTAGAACAGGCTGGCCTTGAACTCACAAAGATGCACCTCCCACTGCTTCCTTTTTTGTTGTTGTTGCTGTTATCAATTACTTTATTTCCACTACAAAATTCACCAGAAAAAGGTACTGCAGCAATCTAATATAAACCAAATCTTTAACCAAAGAACATGGTATAGACCTTAAAAATATTCATACTTTATCAAACTAACTAGAGAAAAATTTAACTCATCAGGACCAAGATGAAGTTTCTGAGGTAGTAGAGACAGATAACGGAAAAGTGAATGGAAAGAAGGGAGGGAGAAGGGGGGAATGGGAGAGAGAAGGGAGTAAAGGTAGCTAAGAAGATGATAGACTTATTTGAAATGTAAAAATTGATTCCTTCAAAAGGGCACAGGAAGCTATATATCTTAAGAAAAAAACAGTATTCTACTTAAAAGTTAATTTTCAACTATACAGGAGCATAAAAGTTACAGAAGAGCACTTTGGTTAACTCTCTAACTTCTGTGACTCTATCCAATCATAAATGAGTCTCTATACATAAATGAACACACAAATAGTTAAGATTATCATATATATATTTCAAATGAAAATAAAATTATCCAAGTTGTGGTCCCCTTATTCAAATGGTAAATATATCAATGCAGGAAGTTCAAATATCTTAACAGGAATTAAAATAAAATTGCATATATCATATTCTTTCAATAGTCTGGGAAGGCCTATTGCTTTTAACAAAATTAGTATTATCCATTCTAATACAGATATGTCAGGAGTACATATACACAAGTACACCTGAAATACAGGTGCTGGGATTAAAGGCGTGTGCCACCACACCTGGAATTAGCTTGTTTTTGAGACAGGGTCTTACTGTGTATCCCTGAGTGGCCTGGAACTCACTATGTAGACCAGGCTGGCCTCAAACCCACAGAGATCTGCCTGCCTCTGGCTCCCAAGTGCTGGAATTAAAGGCACACACTTCCATGCCTAGCCTAATAATAATGGTGTCTTTAAAAAGGTCTTAAAATGGGGTCTTAGAAAGTGTTTGAAAGTATCCTGCAAGTCAGGTAGGTAAGAAACAACCTCTATATTTGTAAATAGAACTGAGGGTATGTTATTTCCAGAAAGAAGATTCACTTATGTCAGCCTTCCCGTGGGCCTTGCAAAGGTTAGGGAAGAAGAGAGATGCCTGGCCCTACCTCTTTATATGCTAGAGGCTAAGAAGTGTCCTCCTGGCCTCTTAACCCCTTTCTCTAAGCTACACAGGCTGTTGTGGAAAGCCAGTTGAGACTCTTCTTACTTGCAGATTGTAGTCTTGTGCCTGGAAAAGCAAGAAGGGCATGCTTAAGGTCACAGAGCTGCTTAAGGATATGATATTGTTCTTGTGCAGTGGCTGTCTATGCTGTGCCCCACCGTCTCTAGCAAGTTTGCAATCTCCCATTCACCAAACATGAAGGCAGACTGACTTTACTTGGACACTGCATTGACTCCTCACCCCTTTTATATTTCTTTTGCCTCTTGCTCAAGAAATTAAGGTCTTTTAGCATGCTGGGTGATGAAAGTTTTAGGAGGAACTGAATGAAGTACCAGAAAAATTTGGCAGTCCCTCTTAGTATATTGGAGGTGTTAAAAATTCCACAAGAACTATCATATTTAAATCCTCAGAATGTGTGTATGGAGAAACCAGCCCTGCCTCACTGCTCTGAGGAAATAAGGGAATGAGGGAAATGACCAGCTTCCTCACTTAACAGATAGGCTGCCTGAAACTGAAAAGGGCCAACTCCTGAGGTTATTCCATCAATTTCTCTTCCACAAATCCCAGTCTAGCCAGATAAACTAGAAGACAAAGTTTTAGCCTCTAGAGAAGATATTTCATAAATATCACTGCCAGGAAATTCATTCTCAGAGTTAATCTGTGTGTGTGTGTGTGTGTGTGTGTGTATCTGTCTGTGTGTGTCTATCTGTCTGTGTCTGAGTGTGTTTTGAGGGGTGGATTTGAAAGCAGCTGCCTACCATTGCTTTTGTGATTAACAATCAATAGAGATTATGCAGGTATTAAACTTTCTCTCCACCTTGAACTTCTCAGAATTAGTCTTTCGCCTTCTGTTTGGTCCTAAATTTGAAACTTGTTCATGTATAAGTGTCAACCCTGCAAGGCAAAGAGGAAAACCAGAAGCACTGCAGAGGTGCAGGAATTAGCTTAGCCTAGTGTTCACTGCTCTTCTGTTGCCCTTTGGGGATTAAAGAAAAATAAGGACAATGGAGAAAATGGCCCCAGGGGCCTGGGTGGGGTCTAAGGCAGGCATAACTTAGTGCTGTATGGAACTTTGGAAATTTTAATTTTTTTTTTTTTTTTTGGTTTTTTCAAGACAGGGTCGCCCTGTAGTCCCAACTGTCCTGGAACTCACTCTGCAGACCAGTCCAGACTGGTCTGGACTTGAACTCACAAAGATCCGCCTGTCTCTGCCTCCCAAGTGCTAGGATTAAAGGCGTGCGCCACCATGCCCGACTGAAACTTAATTTTTTTTAATGGGGCCAGAAAGATGGTTCAGGGGATAAGAGCACTGGCAGCTTTTGCAGAGGACCTAGATTTGGTTCCCATGGTGGTTAACAAAAGTCAGCAACTCCAATTCCAGGGTATCCTGACCTCTATGGGCATCACATGCATGGATGTGTTTACATACATGCTGGCAAAACACTCATACACATAAAATAAAAACAAATTAAAATATATTTTATTAATTCTCTGAGAATTTCATACTGTGTAATTGGATCTTATTCACCCTCCTCTCTACACCAAACCACTCTCAGAGTCCCCCCACTTCTCTTCCCAAGTTTTCATTCACATCAATCATCTCTAATCCTTAACCAAAATCTTGCAAGGTAGGTAGCATTATTATTATTTTTTTATTTCACAGATAAGGCATTTGTGTGTCAAAGAGATGTGTTCTCAAACCATATTACCTGTAAATGGTGATACTCACATTCCAGTTTCAGGATGACAAACTCTAGGTGAAATAAAGTTCAACTGAAGCAGCCAGATCCTAAAGCTTGTGCTGTGTGATAGATGTAGTGACTGTGAGATGGACGGTCCATCTGAAAGAGACAGATGGACGGGCTGGGGCTGCCAGAAGAAAATAAGCAAGGCTGAGTATGTGAACAAATCCGGGATGGGCAACATTCGAATTTGTGCTCTATCTGGAGATGATGACATGCTTCGTGAAGAGGAGGGGCCCCACCACAGGAAGCCTGTGAATTAGGGTAGGATGGTTGCAGAAATAGCTAAAAGGGACTATTTCGGCCACCTCCACTGCTCTACCAGACAGCTTCTTTCATACCAGTTTGAGCCAGGTCTGTTCTACAGGCTCTAGAAATATATCATGAAAGTCCCAGAAAATCTCTGGTCATTCTGTTTCAATAGTTCAAACTCTCCAAATTTATTCACATTTACAGCTTACTGTTTGAAACCTCCCAAGGAAAGGGAACAGCAGACCGGTTGCATAGTTTGGGAGTAGTAGCAGAAGCACTGTTGATGAGGAGGGCAGCTGCAGGCTGAGTAGGTAGCCTCTGGATTCTGAGGAAATCAGGTTTTCTGGAATGCGCTGGGTAGGGCCCAAACAGCAGCAGCCAGTGAGAAGGGGAAATGCCTGGGGGGAGAAATGCCTGGGGGGGGGGAAGGGAAGTTAAGCAGGGCTGGGACGGGGTGGGAGATGATAGCTCTTGGTCTGAAGGGAACCTGTACAGTTAGTTCTCCTGGCTCTGTCTTTCTCCTTTAATTGTGGGCTCTGCACAGTGAAGCAGAGAAGCATGAAATTGGAACTCAAGAGGCCTGGAAGCTGCTCCGGCTCAGTCATAATCTCATTAGGTGACTTTAGACAAGCCTTCTCCCAAGTCTAGGCATGGGTTTCCTCTCTGTGACAGGGAATTACCACCCCTGCCACCCCCAGACTGAATTAATGGGTTGATGAGAAGGGCCTGAGGTGTTGAATAGGAAATGCCTTGTGGATTGGTGTGTACCCTAAATGGATGAAGGAGAGCTGTTGATTGTATTTCTTTTGATGATGGTACTTTTGGCTCAGTTTAAACGGTTAATCTTTCTGCTGGTCTGGACTAAAGAACCTAGTTAGTTGAATCTCCCAGATGATCCAGAGCTGCAGCTAGTAGCTGAATCTTGTGTTCGTGAACATTAAAAGTTGGCCTAATGAGCAAAGTAAAGCCTCCTCTAGGCTAACTATGGAATCACGGTAATTTACATTTAGGAGAATCTGAGGCCTCAGGAGGTTTGGGACTTATCTATACAGCCATAGAGAACACCCTACTCAATCCTGTCTGGGGTGGATTGAATACTAGAAATTGTCCAACCATAGTTGGAAAAAACATTAATAACATTTGCTATAATATCTGAGCTTCTGCTAGGTAATGCATTTTATTTGGTACTTTATATGCTTTGGTTTTCTCCTACAGTAGTCTTCCCTCCCTCCACCAATATACCAAAGAGCTAAATAGACTAGGAGTCAGCTTGTCTTCAGGAAGGGTGCTTGGAACAGACCTGGGAACTACATCTGGAGTTACTGCATAAATTCATACTTCTTTCTTGTCTACCTAAGCTCAGCCTTCTCTAAGTTGGTAAGCTGGTCCCTGGGAACAGAAGCTAGTCTGGGAACTAAAAGGGTAAGGGTCCGGCTGGAGCTATTTCTTCCTCCTCAAAAGGGTTTCAGGAGGTTTGTGGCCTGTGTACTGCCTGGGATTCAAGTGGAGGGGAGAAAAAGCAGCACTTCCCTAGAGGCTAGCTTTTGCTTTTCTCAGAACAGCCTGAGGTTGGTCCTGGGACCTTGAGTGGCCCCATAATTTTCTGTAATTGCCTGTTCCCTGTCACAATCATAGCAGCTGTAGCCAGTAGCCTCTATCAGTCAGCACAAAGGAGCTTGGGAGGGTTTCCACCAGCTGCCAGTCAAACTGAGTGGGAGATCTGAGTGTTGTGGGGCCCTGGATGTGGTAGGACCCCACTTTGTTGAGAAAAGTATCCTAAGGGAAGCCAGCCCTAACCTCGGGGAACTTCAGAGTTTGTTCTTTACTGTTCTTTTCATTTTCTGCCACACCTCTTTCCTGGTGATTATTCTTATTCTAGGTCAAGGCAGCATAGCCTGTTGAGGGAGACTTTGGGGACCATAGTGGAGTAGGAAGGAATATGAAGAGGCCTAGAGTCTGTAGAGGGAGTTAGATGAGGTCAGATTAGGGAGCTGCCTGTTAGGGATACTACTGATACAGTCCTTTCCAGTGTTCTGTAAGACACAGGAAGAAACCGTAGCAGTGGCTCTGAAGGATATGACTCTTGCATGGAAAAGGCATGAGAGAGATGATGAGAGATGGTATAGTTTTAGGATTGATCCTACCCCCCCCCAATAACTCTGGGCCTGGTTAGGAGAGGAGGCTACATGGTCTACTACTCTGCCTTGTTCCTTCCATATATGAAGAATGCCTTCAAACTGTACTTAGCAGAGGTCCCTCCATGGATCTACGTAGGTATTTTAAAATCCCTTCATGGGGTTTGGTGGTGAATGCCTTTGATTCCAGCACTCTGGAGGCAGGGGCAGGTGGATCTCTGTGAGACTGAGGCCAGCCTAATCTACATACTGAGTTCTTGGCCAGCTGAGGCTACAAGGAAATTCCCTATCTCAGGAAAATATAAGCCCCTTACGATTGGCTCCCTCCCCCCCAGTCTGGGCTATGGCCATGGGGGTCTCATCTCCCCACAGTAAATGGTTTTCTCACATGAGCAGCAACTTTCTTTTCTTAGTGCCCTGCTGCCTTAGAAAGAGGGTGATGACTTGGAAGGGAGTAATAAAAATAATGCCTATTTTTCTCTTTCACATTGTACTTTACAGTTTACAGCATGTCTTTTGGTGCCCATTGTGGCATGTAATCATCACATTATACAGTTAAACTAGAGAGATAAGGAATTTTTTTTTTCTCACAATAGCTCACAAGTACCCAAGACTGAGTTGAGTGGTGTGCTTAGAGTTTCCTGGCAGGTGGGAGGCTTGTGTAGTTTAAATTCTAGTTTTGTGGCCACAACACTATAGCTGCCTATGACTGCAAGCGGATGATGTAGAGGGTGGTGGTGAGCTGGTACCTGCCAACATATAGCATACTGATGAGGGCAAGAGAAGGCCCAGAGAGACTGCCCTCCAACTAGGATAATAAGATTGTAGATTATTTTTTTACCTAATTCCTCTGTTGCCAAGAACTGAAACTTCAATCCCATCAGGACAAGTCATTTTTGAGTCATAAGAACACCTACCCCTTCTTCTAGATCACTGCCATTCCATTTCCTGATGCTTGACAAAGCTCAGACTGCATGCCTTTTCCTCAGGACAGATTTTGTTTTTCCTTTTAAAAATGCATTTATTCTTTGAGAACTTTAGATATATTTACCAAATATTTTGATCCTATAAACCTCCCACCCCCCACACCAATTGTACTCATGCTGGACACCTCCCAACTTCATCTATATGTTATTTTCCTTTTTTATTCTATTGTGTCCAGTTAGTACTGCCTTATGCCCATAGATGTAGTCTCATTCTCTGAAGCATTGGAGATTTACCAGAGGCCATACCCCTAAAGACGAGTTATTCTCCCTTCTTCCAATGGCCATGATCAACTGCCAAATAGCCCCTCAGCTACTGGTATGACTTCATGAGTTCCTTGCTTATGCATGCTGGAATTTGGGTGGCCTTGTGCAGGTCCTGTGTAGGTCACCACTGATGCTGAGTTCCTGGGTGCAGCAACCTTGTCATGTCCAAGAAGCACTGTTTAGCAGAAGTCCTACACTACCTCTTGGTCTTATGACATTTCTTCTATGATGTTCCTTGGGCTGTGGGTTTAGGAGGTTTGATATAGATGTCTCAGTTAGGGCTTAACACTCCACAGTCTTTTATTTTCTGTATTTTCACCAGTAGTTAGTCTCAACATAAACTAATATTTACTGCAAAAAGAACCTTCTCTGATGAGGACTGAGAATCACATTTATCTATAAGTATAAAGGTAGGAATTTAGAAGGTGGTTTGATATTATGTTCATTTAGCCAAATAATAACAGTCCGGTTCACTGTGAGGGCCTATGGTCTCCCCAGCAATGCTACTTTTCTGTGCCCATGGAGGTTTTCTTTTCCTTGTAAATGTATCCAGAGGTTTTTAAACAAAGGTGTAAAGAAAAACATACCATTGCTTAAAAAAATAACTGGGATTGTTCTTTAAGGCCTACATCATGGTGTAGTTTTAGACTTTTTTTTTTTTTTTTTTGTCCTTTTGAGACAGGGTCTCCCTGTAGCCCCAGCTGTCCTGGAACTCGCTCTGTATACCAGGCTGGCCTTGAACTCACAGAGATCCGCCTGCCTCTGCCTCCCAAGTGCTAGGATTAAAGGCGTGCACCACCAAGCCTGGCCTAGTTTTAGACTTTTACAGATACAATTCTTTCTTTACTAGCTTATGAGCTCCCTAAAAGCAACATTTTGGGGTTCTCCTTCTTAACCTGCCCTGCATTACTGAGCTCAGTGTCTGTCACTTACTGAATATTTAGAGAGGTTTATTTCATGACTTCTATGGAGTGAAATACAATTTCATAAACAGCTACACTGCTGCCACCTTCATCCTCAGTACCATAATAACAACCCTGGCAGTAATTTCATGACTGAGTATGACCACTAATAGTCTGGAAAGTAGGGGATTCCAAAAGATATAGGGCCTATATTCTCCCTAGGCCATAGGCAGGGAACTCCTCTAGGTTGTATGCATGCGTAGGGGTGAGGTTGTTATTTGTTGCAGGGCTATGTTTGAAGAGTGTACGCCACCATATATTGTACCAAACAATGCATATCCTGAGGAAATGCCAATTCATATATCTACACTGAGAGGATAAGATGACATCTTACTTCAATTGTTCAGCAACTTTCTCTTAATGAAAGCTTCAGTCACTCTGATGATTTCCATGTCAAACCAACCAAGGTGAAGGTCAAAAAATTATTTCGAAGATATAAACCTGGGTACCAAAAGAGGTTCCTCTGATGAAGTCAGAGGCTAGAGTATGGCTATTAGTTTCTTTTCAGTACCAGTGCTGGTGTATAGTAGCCTACTTCAGGTAAATATGTGACCCCCCACACCCCCTGCTTATTTTAGACAGTGTCTTACTATGTAGCCTCTGCTGGGCTGGAACTAGCTATGTAGATTAGGCTGGCCTCAAACTTACAGATATCTGCCTGCCTCTACTTCCCTAATGATAGTCTCAAAAGCATATGCCACCAGGCCTGAATATGTATAAATACTATTAATGTGGTAACAAGTCATTGGGCCATGTGCTAGCCAGCTACTCCTGGTACTGCTGCAGTCTTCCTTTTCTTCCTTTCCCTGTCTCTAGCTCTCTTGCTCTCTTGCTCTTTCACTGTCACAGGGAGATACCAGATAGGTCAAGAGACTGTCAAGGGTAGACTGTTGTCAAGCGAGGATGAGGTGTTGTGTTGGTGTGGATGGTGGTTAATACTTGTTTTTATTCCTTCTGTGTTGGATTTGGATTTTTGGGTACTTGGGAGCCTAGACCAGAAGAGTGTAGCTTATACCAGGTTTATTTATGTAAATAACCCTTGAGAGCCTATTGGACTAAGAACATGAACCATGTTGGATCATGTGCTGTAAAGTTCCCTTCCTAGATATGGAGCTAGATGGGGGCAGCAGTGTAGAAGGGAAGGTTTTTCCCTTGTGGTTCTAGAGTAGAATCTGGGGGTTCCACTTGCCAAGGACAAAATTAAAATCTCTTACCAGCAGGACAGTCATTAGAGAGTCTGATCTAGACTTAGCCCTCATATAGTTCCTACAAGGGGTAAATGTTGGTAGGTCTCTTGGATGGAGGGTACTGAAGCTCAGAGGATGTTTTCTGGAGGCTACCATGTCATTTTACAGGTCCAGCATTGTGGCCCTGACCTGTAAGACAGTGGGGTTCCTCTTCTGGAGTTCTGAAAGTTTGGCTGTGGTCCTAGTGGCTATTTAAAGAGCCTGTGGGCAGGAGGTAAAACTATAAGCCTGTTTTTCTCTCCAGCCCTGAGAAAAATATTAGCGAGAACCCAGACTAATGTGCAGTTGAGGCCTGGATCCAGTAGAGACTTAGGAAGTTCTCAATGAGCTCCTTCACCACATACTTTTTTTCAAAAATTCAGTGTTGCTAGAACTAGCCTCTCTCTGTGTTTCCTGGCCCAACTCTGACAATCCATAAACCCACTCAGACAGTAGCACAACTGGAACTTTTAAACATCTACAGTTCCTTCTGTCAAGTGTCCTTGTGTTTATAGTAACCTAAAGAGTAGACTAATGAGGGGGCAACTAGTAAGGGCTGCCTCTTGCTCACTGTAGGATTTTACTGTCCTGAGGTACAGAAGGGGCTAGACCAGCAAGTGAAAACTATAGAATGGATTAAAGTTTTCACAGCATTTACTTTATTTTCTCTCTGGTCCCACTCAGTCCCTAGAAAACAGACACCTATAGAAACAAATCCAGGCCGGCTGCTTGCTCACCAGTATCTGTCTCTGTCTTTGTCTCTCTTATCTCCTTCAGACCCCACTGTGATGCTTCCTGAGTGATCATGTTATAACCATACATGGAATCCCAAGGCTGCATTTCCAGTTAAATGTACCACAGTTATCTCCATCACCATGGAAACCCAAAAGGATGAAGCTATTCAGATCAAAGGAGCATCATCCTCCAGGGATACCCAAGACCACGGAGCTGAAAAAGGGACCAAAAATAAGACAGCTGAGGCAACAGAAGGATCAACACCAGAGCCACCATTATCCGGACCAGGCAGGCTGAAAAAGACTGCAATGAAACTCTTCGGTGGCAAGAAGGGAATCTGTACTCTGCCTAGTTTCTTTGGAGGGGGACGAAGCAAAGGTTCTGGAAAAGGCAGCTCTTCTAAGAAGGGTCTAAACAAGAGCAAGACCCATGATGGCCTGAGTGAAGCAGCCCATAGCCCCGAAGATGTTGTCATTGAAGAAACAGCCTTCTCTCTACCTTTGCCCATGACACCCTGTCAATTTCCCAGCTCCCAGAGTGCCCATGGGTCTCTGGAGACAGATTCCAGGCATAAGACATCTATGGCTGGAGCCACAGAAAAAGCTGGATTTGAGAAGCTACCATCTGTGCACAAGTCAAAGAAAGGCCTGAAAGGCTTTTTTAGTAGTATCCGCCGTCACCGGAAGAGCAAGGTTGCTGGGGCTGAGCAAAGTGACCCAGGGGCCAAGGAATTTGAGAGGGCCAGAACTGGGTCTGAGCATGTGAGCTCAGCCTCTCTACCCAGCTCCGAGGAAACCTTCCAAAGCACTGGAAAGGAAAATGCCAAACCACAAGGTACGCCTGGATCAAAAATTTCTCCAGCACCACAATCTTTTCCACCAACTACTGAGAAAACAGCCTGTAAAAATCCAGAAAAACTCATAAGGCCCTGTACCTCAGAACTCATGCAGCCCAAGCCTGTTCCGGAAGCTATCAGCCTAGAGGAGACCCACACTCTGGAAATAGGAGAGAAGGTGGTAGTAGAAGAGGAAAGCCCAGCCAGTGGCCCTGCTGAGGATCAGCTGAGCCTCCTATTTGGGGATGTCACATCTCTGAAAAGCTTTGACTCTCTGACAGGTTGTGGTGACATTATAGCTGAACAGGACATGGACAGTATGACAGATAGCATGGCCTCTGGTGGCCAGAGGGCCAACCGAGATGGGACCAAGAGAAGTTCCTGCCTGGTGACATACCAAGGAGGAGGAGAGGAGATGGCTTTACCTGATGATGATGACAATGAAGAAGAAGATGAGGAGGAGGTAGAATTAGAGGATGAAGAAGAAGTCAAGGAGGAGGAAGATGATGATGATTTAGAGTATCTATGGGCGAGTGGTCAGATATACCCGAGATCTAATCTGAACCTGGGTTACCGAAGTGCCATATCCCCTGGCCACCAAGGCTACATGCTCCTTGACCCAGTTCAGTCTTATCCTGGCCTTGTGCCTGAGGAACTTCTGACTCCCCAGAGTGACCAGCAAGAGTCTGCTCCCAATAGTGATGAAGGTTATTATGACTCTACCACACCAGGATTTGAGGATGATTCAGGTGAGGCCCTGGGTCTTGTCCATAGGGATTGCCTGCCTAGAGACAGCTACAGTGGAGATGCCCTATATGAGTTCTATGAGCCGGATGACAGTCTTGAGAACTCTCCACCTGGGGATGACTGCCTTTATGACCTCCATGGTCGCAATTCTGAGATGTTGGGTCCTTTCTTGAACTTTGAGCCCTTTTCTTCTTCTCGGCCACCTGGGGCAATGGAAACCGAGGAAGAAAGGCTAGTGACAATCCAGAAACAGTTGCTGTACTGGGAGCTTCGCCGGGAGCAGCTTGAGGCTCAAGAAGCATGTGCTAGAGAGGCTCATGCTAGGGAGGCCTATGTCCGAGACACCCATAATCAAGAAGGTCATGGGAGGGAGGTCCGAAAGAGAGAAGCCCAAGCACGAGAAGTTCATGCTCAAGAAGTCCGAGAGGCTCAGGTGCGGCAGGAGAAGCCCACTTTGGAGTATCAGATGAGGCCCTTAGGCCCATCAGTAATGGGACTTGTGGCAGGGACATCCGGAACTTCTCAGACTTCCCAACGGGCAACCACCTCAGCTTTTCCTGCTACTTCTAACACCGAGCCAGACTGGAGGGATTTCCGTCCTTTGGAGAAGCGTTTTGAGGGGACATGCTCCAAAAAAGATCAAAGTACCTGTTTGATGCAGCTCTTCCAGAGTGATGCCATGTTTGAGCCAGACATGCAAGAAGCAAATTTTGGAGGATCTCCCAGGAGGGCCTACCCTACTTACTCACCCCCTGAGGAGCCAGAGGAAGAAGAAGATGCAAAGGAAGGGAATGCCACTGTGAGTTTCTCACAGGCCCTAGTGGAGTTTACCAGCAATGGAAACCTCTTTTCCAGCATGTCCTGCAGCTCTGATTCTGATTCATCCTTCACTCAAAACCTTCCTGAGCTGCCCCCCATGGTGACCTTTGACATCGCTGATGTGGAACATGATGGGGAGGGCAAGTGCGAAGAGAATCCTGAGTTCCACAATGATGAAGACCTTACAGCCTCCTTAGAAGCGTTTGAGCTGGGTTATTACCACAAACATGCCTTCAACAGCTGTCACAGTCGATTCTACCAAGGCCTGCCCTGGGGTGTTAGCAGCCTTCCTCGATACCTGGGGCTCCCTGGTACACACCCTCGACCTCCACCTGCTGCAATGGCACTCAATAGAAGAAGCCGCTCCCTTGACACTGCAGAGACTCTAGAGTTGGAGCTCTCAACTTCTCACCTGGCCCAGGGCTATATGGAGTCGGATGAGCTACAAGCCCATCAGGAAGATTCAGATGAAGAAGGTGAAGAAGAGGAAGGAGAATGGGGCCGTGATAGTCCTCTGTCCCTCTACACTGAACCTCCAGCAGCCTATGACTGGCCTGCCTGGGCTCGCTCTCCTCTTCCTTTAAGTCCAGGCTCTGCTTGGATCAGTCCCAGTCAAGTGGATGGGCCTTTCAGCCAGTCTTCATATGGGCAGGCAACCTGTTGCCTACCTCCTGTGTCCATGTCAGTGTCAGTACCAGGGCTCCCAGGAGCACCTGAAGAATCTGTGTCTCAACTAGCTCGACCTTCGCACTTACCCCTCTCTATGGGCACTTGCTATAACCTCCAGCCACAGGCTTCCCAGAGTAGGAGGGCCAGACCTCGAGATGTACTGCTGCCTGTTGAGCCCAGTTGCTCCTCCATTTCTGGAGGTTTTGGCCCCAGCTCTCTGCCCCAGGCCAAGCCTGTGGGTATCACCCATGGTATTCCTCAGCTTCCTAGGGTGCAGCCTGAACCCCTTCAGCCTCAGCTCAATCACTACAGGGCTTCCAACCTTGACCTGTCAAAGGAGAGGGCAGAGCAAGGTACCTCTCTCTCCATGAGCTACTCCTCCACTGCTGTGAATGGAAATCTAGCCAAATAGTCATCGATTCCAGAGTGGAAGACTGAGCATGTGAATGGGGATCAGGGGTTGGGCAGAGGGGTGGGGGTGGGGGTTGCTGTTTAACTTGAAAATCCTTCTGGCCAAGAAAACTCCTCTGAGTTTTCACCGTTGTTTTCCCTCTACCTTTTGCTGTCTATGGCTAGGCTCAGTTCAAGTACATCTGGCTAGGGAGGCTGCTGCTTCTGTGCTCCAGTTCTTGCTTTTGGGTTTCTTCTGACCCATATACAGTTTGTGATGCATCCTTACTGCAGGCTAAACCCCTCTTCTCTGTTCCCTTATTGACTGGTGAACCACTTATAAACAGCTGATTTTGCACTGTCTCTCACTCGGAGATGGGAGGCTTGCTGGCTATGAGCAATGTGAAGTTATGGTACATATCTTTTCCACCCCTGTCCCTTTTGGCTTTGGAATAGATGCTGCCATTACACCAAATGACTATAAGCTGTTTATCCCAGTTAGTTGTCTTTAGAGAGGATTATGTAGCATGTGTCTCATTGCCTATTGCTATGGACTTAGGCATCAGGCATCACAACCAGATGAGGTCTTTTTAACCCGGCCTACCATAGTTTGGGTTGAAGACAAAAACACTAATCACTACAATGGAGTACTTAAATCTGTTCATTTTCGAGCAGAGTGCAAAGAATGTGAAAACTGCTATAAGGCTTTGAGCTCTGGAATGTAAGGGTTTTCTTTTTGTTGTTTGTTTCTTAAAAGCCTGTGGCTGTTGCAGGCACTTTAGAATTTCTTCTTTTTTTGCCTCCAGAGAAAGCTTTCATAATCTTGTCACAAGGAATATAGTGTCTTAAGTGAGATAAGGGAAGAGAAGCAACTAAATTGGGCTTGGATTTAGGGCTTTAGATTTTTGTGGGATGTGGGGGGGAAGGAAACAGAAAAGGAGAGCCACATCCCAGCCTAAAAGAAGAGATGTCGGACTTTGGAGCTTGAAGCAGCTCAGCTTAGGAGGGAAAACTTTCCTGTCCTTCCTCCCAAACCAAAAAAGTTCTTTAAGCTTTGCCTACCCCTTCACTTTGATTCTGTAAAGTGGTTCTAGGCTTGCACTTCTAAGACAGGATACCAAAGGCATCTCATATATTCTTAACATTCTGAAACCCTTTTGTCTTCCAATTAGCCAACTTCTCAGTATTGTCAAAGCCAATGAGAGGAAAAACTGTGCCTCACTATTCTAAGCTGCAGGACTGATTTGCTTCGCAGTTGCAGTCCTTTATGAAACAAATAGCACCCTTCCTTCTCCCTTCATCTATGCAGTTTTCTCTTTCTTTCTTTCTTTCTTTCTTTCTTTCTTTCTTTCTTTCTTTCTTTCTTCCTTCCTTCCTTCCTTTTCTTTCTTTCTTTCTCTCTTTCCTTCCTTCCTTCCTTTCTTTCATTTTTTTTCAAGACAGGGTCTCAGTATGTAACCCTGGCTGGCCTGGGTTCACTATGTAGACCAGGCTTCCCTGGAATTCACAGAGGTCCACATGCCTCTGCCTCTGCCTCCTGAGTGCTGTGATTAAAGGTGTGCACTGTCACACCTGGCCTAGCAGTTTTCTTTTTTAACTAAGTTGGAAACACTGGTGGGGAAGAGGTTACTGTCATGCAGACATTACCACGGGCTTATCTTCCCAGGCTCAGCCTGTTGTTAATCACCCATATGGGACAGTTTCTTTATTGGAAATATCATATGAAACATTTTGCAGTGGATATGTTGACACAAATTAAAATTATTTTCTCTTGTGCCCCTGTCCCTATTTTCACCTCAACAGGGCTCTTGCTATTCCTGATAGCTTACCTTGGGAACAGATCCCCTGGCCCTCTGAGTCAAGGTTACTTTATAGACATACTTTCATTGCCAGGGGATATATTCATGCTAATATTTGTCACCAGTTTTCAGGTTGGGATTGGTTCTATACCCTTGTCCAAGAAGAGCGGACTTTTAAATCCCTGAAAGTAGCCACATGAATTTTCATAGTGCCAGCATCACCCTTCAAGTGACCCAGACCAGCTCTCTAGGGTGGCTCTGGCTGCATCATGAAGAAATAGATATTGTGGAGCTGGAGAATGAAAGTGGGTGAGAAAGGGCCTCCTTACCCCAAGCATAGAGTTCTAAGAGACACTTGCCTGGATTCTAACCAAAGCTGTTCTGGGAGAGTGAGGCTGAAACTGGTCTGGTTGTATGGCAGGATGTAAACACCAAATGCCTTTACAACAGGAAAAAAAAACCCTCACCTTTTGCCTGTTCAAGGAAGCTTGAGCTCCTGTCTATACGTGACTGTCATCCACAGCAGGCAGTACAGCTACCATCAGCCTCCATGGCCCACTGGAGAATGGCCACCAACCTACTTTGGAAGAGGAGTTGATCAGCCTTCAGTAGAGGGCTGCCCTCATGGTCAGAAGGGCAGCCTGATGCAGCGCCTCTGAGGAGAACTGCCATTTAACTCTGGCACATGTTTGCTAGGTTTTGAAAAGTCACACCAGAGTAGAGAGCTGAGTAGGAGTTCATAGTCTGAATAACATCGTTTCCTGCAAGTCCTTTCACTGCCCTGGCTACTGGCCCAGGGACAAAATTTTCAGAACCTAAACTGGGGAAGCCAAGACAAAGGGCTGCAGAAGCAGGCTTCTCTTGAGTCTCTAGAGCAAATTCCAGCTGCAGCCTAATGGAGGAAGGAAGACTTGGCTGTGGACGTGAAGTAATGGCAACACAATGTAATGATGGGAAAGACAACCAGACACCAGGCATCTGTCGAAACACAGGCAAATCCTTCCTTGGATGGCACCAAATATAATCCAAACTACCAGAAATGTTGCTATCTAGCCCACTGTAAGGCTGTGGCCAAATGAATATCATGTCTACATTGCAAGACCCTGGGACAAAGGATTTGGTTGTGACTTCAAGGGAAGATGTGGTGACAGAAGGGTGTTGACTTCATCTTGTCACTCAGTGGTACTATGTCATGTCAGCTCTTAACCATGAGGTTTCCCAGATGAGACCAGTCCTTAGAGAACCAGTGAATGTGGATAGGGAAGGACAGTTAGCAGGCCTCTTCCAAAGCCAAGGTGCCAGTTTCTGGGTGCTTTAGATTCTCCAAGGAAGCCCTGCCTTGGGGACCATCTGGCTGTAATTTGGGTACCAGACCACAAGACTCATGGATAAAGGCTTCAGTAAATGCCATTCTCCTTCCTTTTGGTGCTATACCAAGGAGGGAAGTAGCTTTCCACACTTAGAATGCTGGATGTATGCGCTCATCCTGCCGCCAGTGGCTTTCTTGCCTGTACCAGTGCCACCACTGCCCTCGGCCCCCAGGCTCACTTGCTAGAGGGAGGCATGGGGGCTTACCAGGGATACTTAAAGTTTACCCATGTGTATGTCACATTCAAGTTGTTTTTAATATATATATATATATCTCAAAAGCCAATTATCTATTTTTATATTGTTTGCATTTTATAGTCATGGAAACAATGTTTATCAATTGTTCTTTTCTGATATATTTTATTTTTAAGCGGTGCTGTTTACAGTTTTAAACAAAAAAATGATGACACAAAAATTGCTGCTGCTTGTGCAGAGGGCTATCATCTCAACTGCCTAAGGCCCTCCCTCTTTTCCCTCTCCCACCTGGCTGTGTCACACTATTCATTCTCTCCCCACATGGTAAGGACACAAGAAGATGTCCAGGTACCGAAGACTAATGTCAGGTAACTCAGGCATGTGGATCCTGGCAGACAGCATGTTTTTTAGCTTTACGTTTTCCTTTTGAGTTTCCTCTGTCCCCATTTATAGACTTTCTGAAAGTACTCAGGCCTCTTTAATTTTATTCTTTTTCCCTTCTTTTTTGTTTTGTGCTTCTGTTTTGAAAGCAGAGTGCCCACATTGTGCTATTTGTTGTATTAAGTTTCTCCAAAGGAGCATCTGAGGGCATTCTCCACCCAGTGGAGAGGGTGTAGGGTTTAAGCCACACCACCTTTTCCTCAAGAGGCTTGAGGAAACAAATGACAATGATATTCAAACTACCAAGAATTGGTCATCTCCTTGAGGAAACCCTTGCATGGGATTTGCCAGGAGCTCATTAGATTGTGATGTTTGTCCAGAAGAGACTTTAGATATCTCCTTGGCCCCTCTTGCTACTTTGGGAGAATCTCTCCCCCTGCTACCATTCCTCCCCCCTCCCCTGCTCCAACTCACACGTGGATGATACTTTTGGAAACAGTAAACATTAAGATCATGGCTGGCTGCCCTGATCTGCCATTTCTCCATCCTATAGTCATTCCAAAGAAGAAAATCCACATGGCATGTGTATGTGTGAGAGTTGGGTCTTTTAGGAGGTGGGGATTTAATTATTCCTATTACTATTGGTGCTTATTTTCCCTGCTGTATATGGGGGTGGGAAAGGGTTGGGATACCCAGGAATGTATATTTAGGTCATGTTAAACAAAATGGCTGGGGGAAGGAGGAATATATTAGGAACTGCAGTATATTCTCTTAATGTAAGAGTACTCTCTTCCAGCATAGAAAGGGGAGTGTGGCTCTTTGCTGTGCCTGAACTTCCCTTCCTCATCCCGGAGACATCACAGAGTCATCTGCATTGTGATGTCTCTCTTCCTCACCCTGGCATCTGGATATGTTGATATCCTGCCTGGATGTAACAACTTGTACTTATTTCCCTGAATGCTAATAAACTTCTGGGTTTACAAGGGACCTCCAGTCACTGAAGTGCATTCCTGTCATTTCTTTCATAATAACATTCCTGTGATCAGTGGTTGGTAGGTTTTCCCATAAAGGGAAATCAAAACACCAAGAAAATGTGTGAATGTGTGTGTGTGCGTGGGTGTGTGGGTGTGTGTGGGTGTGCCTCAACAGGACAAATAAGCCATAGGTGAAACTGAAAACTGGGGGACCTCCAATTCTTCATTCTACCCATGCCCTGCTCATCACAGCATCTATACCTTAAGACCTGTTCTGAAATCTGTGCACTGTCAGGTATGAACTTGCACTTCTGAAGTCAGGCTTAGTTTGTGCTATCTACCTCCCTCCATTTCAGAAAGGCACAGATTGGATGGATGGGGAGATCCCATGGTTTCCTTCTGAGATAAGCAAAGCTTGGTGGTCCCCAAGATCTCATGAATCAAACAAGGTCAGGAGGAATTTAGCAAGAGAGAAATAGAGAACCTCATCAGAGATAAGTTGATGTTTCACAGAAAATGATGTATTCTCCCCTGGGCTGCTCAGTTAGACCATGAGCAGGTGTGGTTGCTAAGGAAGTTTTGGTAGCATGACCACTGATAAAGTCTGTCTAGTCTCATTTCATTTATTCAAAAATTCATTAGAATTATTTATCAATGAGGCTGGGGTGACTGCCCTAGTTTTTCTCACTCAAATAATTGGCCATTGGGAAACTTCCTGCAATGTAAATCATAATACCTTTGCTAACACTAAGTAACACTCATAACATTTTTCAACTACCTAAGTTGAACCCTCCTCTCTGCACTGATTCTGACTCAGTTGAACTGAAGTGCATTTTAGTTAATATTTGTGTTGCCCATATGATTGGAACTTAGGACAATGTGTATGAAAGATATTCCTGTTTCATACTGATAGATGGGTGACTTTGCTGTGGTTTCTTGGGACATCTCTTCAAGTGCTGGAAACTGGTATTTGTGGAGGCAATCTACTAAGAACTATGGTTTTTTCAAGTATATTTTAATTTTTATGTGTTTGAGTGTTTTGCCTGCATGTATGTAAGTACACTCATGGTGTGCAGTGCCTGTGGAGGCAAAAAGAGGGCGTTGGATCTCCTGGAACTATAGTTATATACAGTTGTTACCTGCCATGTAGATGCTGGGAATCAAACCTGTGTCCTCTCATAACTGCCAAGAGCCATCTCTCCAGCATCCTAAGAACTGCATTTTTATTTGTTCTTTGAAAATTTCATACACATGGAGAATGTATTTTGATCATATCCACTCCCCCCACACTCTCCTCTCCAACTTCTCTCAGACCAAAAAACCACTTCAGTCAACTTCATGTTGTCCTGTGGTTTGCTTGAGAGCCAGGATTTTTCTGGCAGAGCGTACCATCTTTGTTCTGTTTTCCTTTAGAGCAGAGGTAAACCTAACAGGTAAGAAATCTTTGTGCAAGCAGTTTGGAGACTGCTGTGGGCAGGTTGCTAACTCCCCACTGCCCCACCCACAAGGAGGGCTTGGGCCCCACTGACTTTCCTTCTTCTCTGGACAATTCCCAGGCTGCAAAGTTTCTTCAGGCAAGACCCATCTGGTAAAAACAAGTGACATGAGAGCAGCATGTTCTAAAGTCAACATTCCTTCCTTCTCTATCTTCTAAAAGATCCCAAACAGCAGGCGATTCCATCTCCATTTTATAGTAAGAGAATGGGGCATGGAGAAAAGAAATGAATTTTGTATCAAATGAGTTGTGTATTACCATGTAGAACAGCGACTGCAAATCAGTGTAGAGCAGGCTGGAGTAGAAGAGAAAGTTCACCACTAATGATTCTACAAATAGAGCGTGGATAATATTGATATGTGCCAGGCATTAGACTACATTTTCTCATGTAATCCTCACTTAACTCTATGAGACTGACATTGGTATTATCTCTACTTTTAGAAAATATTAAGGCTCAGAGTGATTAAAACCCTTGCCAAAATTCAGTCAGCTAGATCACTAGCAATACCTCCAGCAGCTTGCCTCAGATCAGAGAATGCTGAAGCTTAAAGACCACTGGCTGCCTTCCTATCCTGCTGGGGCCCAACCTAGCCTTCCAGCCCCAAGCCTGGGTCAGCTAACAGAGACTTAGTCCCGTGAGCCCAGGATTGGCTCCTCACTCCCACTCCCGGGCCTGGGTTTCTGGCAATTGTATCCCATCAGATGGGCCCAACCCTCCTCTTACCTGCTAATAAGTGGCCTGGGGAAAGATGATGAATAGCAGTGAGTCAATAGTCATGAGCACTTAGGTGCTTGGCGAATGGGCCTCCTGCCACTCAGACCATCACCGTCAATTGGAGAGCAGCCTCATGAAGAGTTACTTAATTGTAAATCACGTTAATAGCCACAGTGGGAAATGGTTTCTTTCTCTGGGAGAATAATTGTTGTCTGCTGTGCTTTTGAAAGCTGTTCTCATCTATGCCCTCAGTTTTTCTCTTGCTTTCCCACTTCCTTTTCTACAAGATGCTGGAACATATTTTCGTTTTGATTCTTCCAACCCACAGGGCACCTCATTGTGGCTTTCTGATGTTTTCTTTATAGCACCATGGCCAATAGGAAGTGGATGTTCTGTGGATCACAAACTCAGATTAAAAGTAGTCAATTACGCCCTTTAAGAGGCCAAAAATAAATGAACACTCATCTCTTTCCACAAATTCACATATGGTAGGTAAGAAAAAGGCTTTGTTTATATACCTTGAAGTTACTCAAGTTTGACTCACAGTTTCCCCATGTAGTTTTTTTGGCAACTTGACCCAAACTAGTCTTCTGAGAAGAGAGAAACTCAGTTGAGGAACTTTCTCCATCAGACTGTCCTAGGGACATTTCTGTTGGCATTTTCTTAGTTGTTGATTGATATGGGAGGATTTAGCCTTCTGTGTGCAGAACCATCGATGGGCACGTGGGCCTGGGCTAAGAAAATAAGTTAAATAACTGTTCACCAAGCCAGGTGAACAAGCAAATAGGCAACATTTCTCCATGTTCTCTGGTTCAGTTCCTGCTTCTAAGTTCCTGCCATGAGTTCCTGCCTTGGTGTCCCTTGATGATGGACTGTATATTGTAGACTTTCCCACAAAAGTTGCTTTTATGTCATGGAGTTTATTACAGCAACAGAAACCAAAGAGGGATAATATCCTAATAGGAAAACTGAAAAGTCCTTGATATTCATGATTGGGGTTTCCACTCACTCAGAAGTAGAACTGAAACCCAGGGGAGTTTGTGTTGTTAAGATATTAAGGCAAAGGCAGTTGATCTCGATCTGATATCCTCAATTTTCCATGTCTTCAATGGAGAAAGAAAAGCCAGGAACTAGACAGGATTTGGTTCTAACTCCTCTGAAAACTACACAGTGTCTCTTTCCTGCACTGCAGAGCTGCTAAGAATTCCTGCAGCCCAGATACAGAATTCCCTGCCCCCCACCCCCACCCCAGTGGGAATGG
Organism: Rhizomys pruinosus; assembly: GCA_009823505.1. Taxonomy (NCBI): domain Eukaryota; kingdom Metazoa; phylum Chordata; class Mammalia; order Rodentia; family Spalacidae; genus Rhizomys; species Rhizomys pruinosus. The sequence continues at coordinate 104,239 of VZQC01006433.1, forward strand.
AAGGGGAGGAAATCTTTCTTTTCTTCTCTCTTGCCTCTCCAAGGCCTTTTTGTTATCCCTTTGGCTTTTAGAAGCTTTGACCCTGTTTTTGTATGAAATGTGCAAAGGTTCAACGAAAATTGGCTTAAAAAGTTTTGAGGCTGTTATAAACAACTTAACTGCCCAATGTGCAAAGAACAAGAGGCTGAAGAGTGATAATCCCCGAATAGGACACCTATTTCAAACTTCTCCCTCCCAAGGCTCAGAGATCATTACAGAAGAGGAGCTATAAAAATTGTAAGAGCCAGAGGGGGTAGATGGCCACAAGGAAACAGAGTTTTCCAGACAGCTGATCAGTTGCTCATATGAACTCACAGCAACCGTGACAGCATGAACAAGTCCTTTCCAAATTCAAATCAGACAAAATTGCAGCATAGACCTGGGGAAATGGGTAAGAAATCCAACACAATCCAATGAACTTTTGGTAACTGATAGCTTCTGGGAGGGGGAAAGACAGTATTTTACAATTTTATTGGGATGAGACTCTTGGTAGGTTGACCAGGCTCCATTGGATGGACTCATACTGAAGGACATTTGTGGACACAAATCAAATTCTAATATATATATATATATATGTATTCCATCTATATTACATTCCATATATATGTATGTATGTATGTTATATGTACTCTATATAGAGTATATTAAATTTGGCAGGGGCTGGAAGGAAAGGTATGTAGAGGGAAGGAGATCTAAATACCACCAAATTATATTGTATGGAAATCACAAAAATTCAATAAAAATTTAAAACTAAAATAAGGATGAATTCAGTGCTTTCAGCCACCTCTTCTTCTTGCACTGCAAAATCCTATCATGGTACAATAAGACAGTAGTAGAGCACATACTTAGCATGCACAAAGTCCTGTGCTCATCTCCAGTACCCCTCCACAAAAATAAGAACCTAGTAATAAATAAGCTTGCTGGGTAGTCACCGACTGTACTGCCAGCACTTGGGAGGCAGAGGCAAGAATACAATTAGTTCAGTGGTAGCATAGGTTACATCCAAAGATCCTGTCTCAAAGGACAAAAAGAAAACCAAACAAAAAATTAAGGAGGCTGTCAAGGGCCCATTTACTTCTGTATGAGAAATGGGGATGTAGAGAGACAATAAACACAAGCATAAGTATTTCTAGAAATTACCTTAACACAAAGACTACCTCATTGGGAAGAAAAGGGGTTTTACTGGCCTAGGATTTAAGACTCCAAAATTTTAGACTCATGGGGGGGACTTGAGAGATTTCTCAGAACCACATTTCTTTGATCTCCAAATGAGGCACTGGAGAACATAGAATTTCATCCTGCAGTTCTTTCTTCACCTTGCCCCTTTTGATCCTTGATTCTACACTACATCATCTGTCCTATGCTGCTTACCTCAACTGCCACAGATTACTAGATGAGGTTTCTTTTCATATTGAACTAGAATTGGCATAGCTTAGTTCCTGGGAGACACAAATTCTTCTGCTACCTACTCCTTTTTCTTTACTTATAATTCTTCCAGATCTGAAAGGAAAGATAGCATTCTTTGGACCAACAAATATTCAGTGCCCCTGATGTCCCAGGTATTGTTCTAGATACTGAGGGTGCAGTGATGAACAAGAATAAGCATATTTATTTCACATAAAAATATGGCCCCTCCCAGAGAGATGGCTCAGCTATTAAGAGCACTGACAGCTTTTGCAGAGGATGTCGCTTCAAATCCTAGCACACTCATAGTGGCTAACAACTGTTTGTAACTCCAGTTACAACCTCTTCTGACCTCCATAGGCATTACATGTCCCACCGCCCTTACACACATGCAGGCAATAAAATCATATATATAAAATAAAAATAATAAATAAAATATTCAAAAATATTTCCCCTTAAAGAGCTTATTCTCGTGAGGGAGACAATAAGCAAAAGAGTATGTCAGATGATGGTAGGTACAATAGAGAAATAAAGTAGAGGAAGCACCGGGCATGGTGGCAAACGCCTTTAATCCTAGCAGTTGGGAGGCAGATGCAGGAGGATCTCTGTGAGTTCAAGGCCAGGCGGACTCTGTTTCAAAAACACAAATAAATAAATTAACTAATTAATTACTTAGAGGAAGCAACATGGTAATTGCATTTTTTAAATATTTTTTTATTAATTTTATTTATTTATGTATGTGTATGAATGTACTGTCTGCATGCAAGTTTGTGCACCCGTATCGTGAAATGCTGCGGAGGTCAGAAGAGGGTGTTGGATTCCCCTGGAACTGGAGTTCTCCTGGAATTGGAGTTTCAGACAGCTCTAGGCCGCCATGTGGGTGCTGGGGATCAAACCCGGGTCCTCTGCAAGAGCGACGGCGCTCCTAACCGCTAGGCCATCTCTCCAGCCCTGATAACTGCAATTTTAAATGACCAGAGAAGATCCACTAAAAGGGCATATTTGAGGGAGAAGCTAAAGCTCTGAGGTGAGAGCAAGCAATGCATGCTGGGAACAGTGTTGCTGAAGCAGAGCGAGTGAAGGGACAGTGTTAGGATGAAACTACATATGTAATTCTGGGACTGGGTCATTAAACAGTGACTTCTAGGCTATTTTATAGGCCTTGCCTCTTGTTCTAACATAGGAGCAGAATAACATGAACTGACCCATGTCATGCGGAATTATCTCAGACACAAAAGCTTTAGCTTTGTCTTGTTCTGTTTAGGCTGTTATTTTAGAATACCATTGATAAAACCATTTATAAGCAACTGGAAATTATTTCTTCCAGATCTGAAGGCTGGATCATCCATGATCAAAGCACCAGAAGTAATAGTATCTACTGAGGGCTGACTTTCTTACAAATGCCACAATTTTGTTTGTCTTTTTTTTTTTTCAATTATTTTTATTTTTATTTATTTATGTATTTATTTTTTATTGATGCTTTGTGCAATTCATACATTATTTTCCAATTCAGTTCAGGCCCTTTTCCTCCCCCCCACCCCCACCCCCTCCCAATATATTTGCATTTTTTATTGTTCTTCTCTTTCTCTTTCATTTTTTTTTTCATTTTTTAGCTAAAGTGGATAATCCATGAGAACAAGCATCCTTCATGCACAAACCAATTCTGCAGGTGTTTGGCCAACCCCCACAGCCCCACCCATCCAGTGGGGGGGTGACAGGTGTTTTTCAATCAAGTTGATCTAATGATGTCCAGACTACATGCTGTAGTTTCACATTCACCCCAATCGCAGCCCTTACATTCTACCCGCCCCGCTTCTGCAGATTGTTCCCTAGGCTTCTAGAAAGGGGCACATCGTGATGAGAAGCCAACACAGTCCACTCTCTCTGAGCTGTTGTCTTGGACTCTGGTCAAGTTCTGGCTGTTTCCTTTGATGAGGTGACGAGTTTGTCCAGAATACTTTCGATCCTACTAATGAAGCACAAGGCAATTAGATATAGGTATTTAAAACAGCACTATAGTTATGGTAGGTTACTTTGGCATAGACACCATATTTTGGATGTATTAATCATTAACACATATTTTTCCCTGGTAAAATATGGACAGGCATCTTACTGTGGCTTATAACATACTCCTAAACGTAGAGGATGTAGCTTGTGGCATCAGCCATGGGGTATTCCTCCAAGGAGAAGAAACCATAGCCAATTAGATTGGGGAATACAGGCCACATGGCTCGCCTTGCTGCACGTATTTCCAGGCAGGTGAGGTGTACTGGTGCGGACGGTGCGGCTTGCTTGACTCAAGGAGACCCGTATTGCTGTATTGGTTTAGTGGTCTTGGTAACACTCTCTGGGTTTCCAGAAGCCATTCTGTACTCTTGCATGTGTGGTCTCCAGACATCCCTCCCATATTAACGTCAGGTCTTCATGACAGCAGGGTCTTTATCGCCTCTCCTCCTGCAGGTATCCAGCTTAGAGGCAGAGCCCATTACCTTTTGTGGGGGCTTGGATCCCTTGGCCAACATCCCCCTGGTAGAACAATCCATTGCTGATGTCAGAGCTCCTGCATTAATATACTTTGCCTAAGTGCATAGCCCAAGGACTTTAGTATTATATTTGGTTCTGAACAGAGAATAATCCTTTTCATAGTTCTTATGTCTATTAGTCAATGAAAGAAGGCAGTTTTACCAGTTTTATAAGAGATTACCTCTATAATAGTTGTCTCCAGTTTACAGTTGGAGAACGACCTCATCATTGTCATATTTCTCCTTGTTCTATGGGGGGGAAGGCAAGAAAGTGTCTCATATCAAAACCTTTGTGGCACCTAGAAGGTAAGTTTCATTAGGACTCATTATAAATAGTTGTTACATGTAGGATCCACAGAGGGGTTCAATGTTTATGGCAATCTGAGGCTTTTCTTCCTTTCAATGTTCAGACGGGCAACCTTTTTGTTGGCACTTTTGTTTGTCTTTATGTGGTGGCAGGGGCAAGTAATCTCCAGCAGGCCTCTTATAAGATGAATAATTCCATTCCTGAGGGTAGAGCCCTTATGACTGAATCACATTCTAAAATTTCTGCCTCTTAGTAGAACTGTATTTAGAGTTAGGTTTCAGGACATGAATTTTGGGAGTATGTAAGCATTTCAACCATCACAGATTCTTTTCATTTCTTCATTTGCTCTTGGTCTTAGCTTTATTCCATCCTGGATACTCCTTAGTGTATTCTGGTACTCTTCCAATGTAGTTTCCAACACAGAACATGATTTCACAAGAACTGCCTAACCTAAGCAGAGGTGCTTGGGGCCATTGTGTTCCTACATTTTCTTAACATCCTTTGAAAACTGACATTCTTTTAGGAAATTGAGTAAAGTATAAAAAGTCACAACAAAATGGGCAATTATATTTATATTCTATTTATTTTAATATACTAAGTTGAACTCTAGACAAATTTACTGAGCCTTTTTGTCATTTTTCACTGAAAACCTGTAAGAGGCTAAATAGTAATGTGAATTTTAGAGTCTTATGGACATGGATCCTATACAAGACTTTTACAATCTACCAAATGTATGACTTTGGATAATTGAGTCTTCTAAGTGTCAGTGTCTTCATTCATAAAATAGGATAAATAATTTCCCCCTGTATGAACAATAATGTATAAAGAACATCTCTCTTCTCATCTTCTCTCTCTCTCTCTCTTTCTCTATCTCCCTCTCTTTTTCCCTAGTGCTAACCCCTCCCCCCAAGCTCAGATGGAGGCCAAATATAGCTGTTTATATTTTGTCTCTCTTGGATCACAGACAGCCTACTTTTGGATGTTTGATAGGTATGGACTCTGTACAAAGTAGAGAACCTGACCAACCTCATCATTTCTGTCCAGATGTTGACATCTGGGGAAGTGTGTGAGCTCCACATTGAATTTTATGTGTGGCTATTGATGGCTGGTCCTGGGAATCCCAGGAGAGCCAGTGTTGCCACCATTCTGTCTCAAGCACCAATGTCAGGGTCTTGCGTGAAGGCAGGAATAGAGACTTCAAGAGGAATCAGTGCCTAGTTGTTCTTTTATTAGCAATTAGAAGTAATTAGAATCAGGAGCGCTTCATGAAAATGAATGTGTAAAAGTGGTCTAAGCTGAATAATCAGAATTAAAACCATTATCCAAGTAAGGGCCTTAAAGTGGGCATCGGAGTTACAGTGCCTAGGCAGAAGACAAGTGTGGAACAGAGGTTAAAAAAATATGGACAGGGACAGAGAATGGAGATGATAGTGGCTGGTGTGCCAAGGTTAGGCTTTTAAGAATTCCTGATAACTTTGTAAATAGATAGATAGGTGTATCTCCTTAGTGTATAAACAAGGATCCTACAGTGTTGTATTCCTCAGGGTTGCCATCTTGAGAGAAGTTTTCAGGGTAGCTCACAAGCAAACATCAATATTTATAAGGTTTCCAAATTTCCAATACTGTAGCATTGCTTAGTGGTAGATCAGTCTGAGGAGGAATTATGTTTGCCTACAAGTAAAAATAATGCATTAGGGGCAAGCTTTGTGCTATGTGTATCCAGAGTAGTAGCAAGAACTTGAGAACCCAGAGAAGTCTGTTCCCAGGCCTGAGTGCAGTTTTTTACTTGCTAAATGGGGCCAGCAATAACTACGATGGAGGTCACCATCATTATCCTCAAAAGACAATGCCCCCTGGACACTTTAAGTAAAAGTGCTTTTTAAAAATTATAAAAGGCTAGGGGCTGGAGAGGTGGCCTAGCGGTTAAGAGCACTGACTGCTCTTGCAGAGGACCTGGGTTTGATCCCCAGAACCCACATGGCAGCTGAGAACCATCTTTAACTCCAGTTCCAGGGGAATCCGAAGCCCTCTTCTGCCATCCACGACATTGCATGACACGGGTGCACAGACCTACATGCAGACTGTACATTCATATACATAAATAAATGAATAAATTAAAAAATTTTTAAAAATTATAAAAGGCTGCAAAAATGCAAGGTGAAAATAAGCATATCTTTGAGTTTAACCAAGGCTCTTTGAAATCTTTTGAGCCCATAAGCAATTAAACCTAATATGTTATAACAGTTCAGTCATTAGACACAATAAGTTTGCAGAGAAACTATCTCTATGGGTACAGTAGTGGCACTTTTATCTATAGGGCAAACAATAACTATTTAATTGGACTTTTAGATTAATTTTTGATTTGCAGTGGTTTAATAGTTTAGGATTTTGAGACATTTCCATTAGTATCTTTATACTCCCAACCAAATCTCATTTTCTTCTTTCACTCCCTTTCAATATTTTAATATTTCTTCCTTCTTATTTGTTAGTCTCCATCTCTGTATCTTTAGCTCTGTCTATAAATCTCAGAACCAATGCTAAGGATGTCTCTGACTTGGATAGATGACCATACAGAGGACTCAGGCAGGTAGCTAGTGGAAATGGTCTATACCTCCCCAACTCCTTATAACTGAGGAAATATATTTTCCAAAGCTTAATATGAAGCTAGCTTCCAGTGAGTAGAGTTCAACTATGGTAAAAGTATGCACTTGTCCTCCTAGAAGTTAGATCAAAGACATCCCTTTCTGGTCCTAGCATGCCCATAATATGTTAATTGGATATTCTCCTTATTTCCTCATTTATCTGGCCCTTAATATCATCATCCATCAAGAAAGAATACAAATAATTGTCCTACCCCTTTACTGTGAAATTTATCTAAAAACTATTTTACAAACTATCAAGGGTGGGACCAGAACAGTTGTCATTAGGATTATATTTGCACCTTTTCCTCTCTCGAAGAGGAAGTTGCATCTTCAAAACAACAAGCTTATTGCCCCTATAATGAGTCTGAGAGCCTGTACTGCAGATACTATACAGGAAGAGACAGATAAGCAGCCCTGTGCTAGAGCCAGCTTGAGTTCTCAAGTACCAACCTCATGCATCTCTTCTAGTTTCACATTTAATGACATTCTACAGGTAGATTGAAATAAACAATAATGGGAGTTGGTACACCACAGAAATCAACACTAAATATCAGTATTCTTTTTGTTAGTGAACCAATGAATTCAATTAAAGTGACTTACAGGAGTATAGGTGAGGAGTATAGGAGCATGGAAAAGTTTTTAGTGGCTACATGGGAGAAAATACCTCTCATTCTCTCAGTGACTATTGTTACCTGCTTATATATCCCCAGAAAAAGGAAAGGCCTTATTAATCTCTCACCCCCTAGCAAACATTAGCTGCCTACATATCTTCAGGAAGAAGCCAGTACCTCATAAGCTCCTATCTACCTCCACTACAGAGAGACAATAGACCAAACCTTATGTAAGTCTCCAGTGAGCAATCACAGCTTCCAAGAGTTCAACATGATAATGGCCATACCACATCTAGGGGACATTGTTTCACAGCATTCCACCCCTTTCGTTGCCTTTTACATTCTTTCCACCCTTCTTCCACAATTTCTTTTCAGGTCTGAGGGGAGTGATATAACTGGTCTCACGTAGGCTTGAGCATTTAGCAATCACTTATTCTCACCACTTTGACTAGTTATGCATCTCTGCAGTAACTACTACACAATGCAAAATGATTCTCTGACCAACGATGACAACAATACTAATCCATGGATGTATACATGCACATTTAGAAGGCAATTTGACAGTAATATCTAGTCTATTTAGTAAAACAACAACAGTAGTTTTCCCACTAGGGCCTATGACATAGTTTGGTTTCTGTTTTTGTGATAAAACATTGACCAAAAACAACTTGGGAGGGGGGAAGGGTTTATTTCATCTTACAGTCCATCACTGAAAGAAGGCAAGGCAGGAATTTAGGGCATGAATTGGGAGGTTGGAACTGAAGCAGAGACCATGAAGGAATGGAAGAATACTACTGCTCACTGGCTTACTTTCCCTTGGCTTCATCAAAACCCTTTTTTTTTTGTCTTTTTGAGACAGTCTCCCTGTAACCCCAGCTGACCTGAAACTCAGTTTGTAAACCAGGACTCAGTCTCACAAAGATCTGCCTGCCACTGGTTTACAGGTGCTGGGATTAACTTTTAATTTTGATCCTCTAAGGAAATTGTACATCTAGTAGTGTGTGTGTGTGTGTGTGTGTGTGTGTGTGTGTGTGTATGAATATGCATGCATACAGACTGGTAATAGATAACCAGGCACATGACTATAATACATAAAACAAAAATATAAAATACATAATACAGAAAAATAGAAAGTTGAACTACATTATACTGCTGTTTGTCCCAGTCAAAACTAGCCTAAATCTAGCTTGTTATTGACAAGTTCATAAGAATAAATTCAAATGAATGATATTTTTATCTAAAGAGACTACCCAGAATGCTGAAAAATGATTTCCTTAGGTCTCTCAGATTATCTGAAATTAAGATGCTTTAACTTGAAAATCTCCATCAATACATTTTTGTACTCTGATGCCTTGTCAAAATGGACAAGTTGAACGTGAGTACCATCCAGCTTTTCTAAAATCTCTGCGTGTGGCTTCAGAAGTTGGGCAAGTTTGAGGTGAGAAATAGGCATCTAAGAATTTATCTCTTACTTTTGTGACACAGGAGGTGCTGAGAAATACCTGACTGACTTTTCCCTTCAGACAGAAGAAATATTTTGATGTGATTGTTTTCCCCCTCTTTCTGTTTATTTATTTGTTTTGAGGCAGGGTCTCCCTGTAGCCCCACTGGACTGGGACTTTATATGTAGACCAGGCTGGCCTCAATATGACAGATATTCACCTGCCTCTGCCTCTTGAGTCCTGGGATTAAATTCTAGCATCCCCATGCTAGGCAGTGATGTTTGCCTATTTTCTTGAGACAGTGTTTCCCTATAGCTCCAGATGGCTGGAACTCAATATGTAGACCAGGCTGACCTTGAACTCACAGAGATTCACCTGAATCTGCCTCTTGAGTGCTGGGATTAAAAGTGTGTACCACCATGCCTGGCATATGGTAGTTTTTTTTTTTTATAATTGATAAAATCATATGTTTATCTTTGTCTCTCAGGAGCTCATTGTGGAAGGACTGTTGCCAATTTTAAATTTTGTTATCATCCTTTTAATGGAGATAGATCATCTAGGCTTTTACTTAATTTTTATGGGACACCCAAGATAATGGATCTCAGATTTGAAAGAACTAAATATCTTGGTCCGAGGAAGACAAACATGTTAATTTAGTAAATTTTGACAATTAGTATCATTTGTTTATTTAATCATTGAAGGTTTGAAGATCACAGAAAAGATGAAAATTTGCACAATAGCCAAATTTTTAAAAAAATATTTAATTGTTTGTCCACTAAAATAACTTTTATGATTATTACATAAGAGAAATATCCCCAAGTGAGAATAATTCTTTTTAAATATTTTTACATTTATTTATTTATTTGTTGTGTGTGCATATGTGAGTGGATTTGCATACATGCTACAGTGCATAGGAGTTCAGAGAATAACATGTGGCAGAGGGGTTTCTCCTTCCACTGTGTGCATGCTGGGGATCAAATTCAGGTTGTCAGGTGTGCTAGATAGCTTTAGTGACAACTTGACACACCTGGGTTGAGGGGGCCTCAATTGGGGAATTGGCTCCATTGGACTGGCCTGTGGCCACATCTGTGGAGTATTGTCTTGATTGTCGAGCAATGAGGGAGGACCCATCCCACTATGGGTGGTGCCACCCTGGACAGGTTGTTGTGTATGGCATAAGAAAGCAGGCTGGGCATGGGCCAGAGGAGCAAGCCAGTAAGCAGCATGCCTCCATGGTCTGTGCCTCAACTCCTGCCTCCAGGTTCCTGTCTCGAGTTCCTACCTTGGGCTCCCTGAGTGATGAACTGTGACCCAGGAGATGTGAGCTGAATAAACCCTTTCCTCCCCAAGTTGGCAGTGGTCAGTGTTTTTTTTTAATTACAAGAAATTTATTTAAATTGTTTCTTTTGCCATACAGAAGTTTTTTAGTTTAATGAGGTCCCACTTGTTAATTCTTGACCATATTTCCTACTGTCTGATTTAGAAAGTCTTTTCCTACACCTATATCTTGTCGGTTACTGCCAACGTTTTCTTCTAACACTTTCAGAGTTTGGGGTTTCACATTGAGGTCTTTAATACAAAAGACTTAGAGTTGACTTTTGTACAAAGTGAAAGGTAGGGGTTTAGTTTCATTCTTCTACAAGTGGTGATTCAGTTTTGCCAGCACCATTTACTGAAGATATGGCCTTTCCTCCAGTGAGTGTTCTTGGCCCCTTTATCAAATACCAGGTAGCTGAAATTGCATGTACTCAAGTTTGGGTCTTCAATTTTGTTCCATTGATAAATGAGTCTATTTTTGTGCCAGCACCATGCTGTTTTTTTTCAAAGCCAATTTTTTGTTGAAGCTTTGTGCATTTCATACACATTTTTCAAGCCAATGTTTTATTGAAGCTCTGTGCATTTCATATAAATCAAATTACACTACAAATCAAATTTAGACCTGTAACCCCCCGTCCCCCACCCCACCAGAGCTCATGCATTCTGCCAAACATGTTTTTCATCTTTTTCTCAGTCTCTCTCAAAATTCTCAATGCAGAAGTTTACTGTTTCAAGCAGAAGTTCACCATTTAAGTCAGTTCATTGATCCAGTCTTTTTGTTGTTGTTGTTGTTGTTGTTGTTATTCCTTCTAATATGCATCACTCCAAAATGTGCATATATGCATGCCACATATATCATAGGTTTTAGCATCTTTGGCTTATGATTTTTTTCTTTATTAGGCAGAAAGATGTCATGTTTGAAGGGGCCTCCTTGGCAAGCCCATCAGTTCTGCCCTTGTGCTCCACACTGGGGTTTTCCCTTCCCATGGTCACCAAGGTCAGTGTGTTTTGTCACAGCAACTGAAGAGAAAACTAGAACATTAGGCTTGGCATCCAGTGCCTTTAACCACTGAGCCATCTCATCAACTTAGAATAATTTTTTAAATAGAATTTTTCCTATTTTTAAGGCAGTTTTAAAGCTGTTCAACAAGTAAAGATGTTGCCCCATGGGAAAACAAATTTAGCAATTGTGCTGGATAGCTTTAGTGTCAACTTGACACACCTGGGTTGAGGGAGCCTCAATTGAGGAATTGGCTCCGTTGGACTGGCCTGTGGCCACATCTGTGGAGTACTGTCTTGATTGTTGAGCAATGTGGGAGGGCCTAGCCCACTATGGGTGGTGCCATCCTGGGCAGGTTGTCGTGTACTATATAAGAGGTCAGGCTGGGGATGGGCCAGGGGAGCAAGCCAGTGAACAGCATTCCTCCATGGCCTGTGCTTCAGCTCCTGCTTCCAGGTTCCTGCTCTTAGTTCCTGCCTTGGGCTCCCTGAGTGAGAACTGTGACCCAGGAGATGTAAGCTGAATAAACCCTTTCCTCCCCAACTTGTTGTTGGTCAGAGTGTTTTGTCACAGCAATGGAAGACAAACTAGGACAGAAATTATATATTTATCAAGTTTTATTTAAACATTTATTTATTTATTTATTTATTTATTTATTTATATTTTATGTGTGCGTTTTCCATGCAAGTATACCTGTGCATGCAATGCTGGTAGAAGTGAGAATAGTGCATCAGATTCCCTAAAACTGGAGTTATGGACTATTGTTACTGTCTATACTTTCAAGCACTCCAATTTTACTTTCTCCTCATTCTCAAGATCCTAAACTGAGGGCAATATTAATGGACCATGCTGACCATTACTTCTACATATTTCAGAGAAAAATATGAGTGAACATGGCCTGAGAACACAGAATTGAATTACCCCAGTTACCATGTTCCACTGTAGAAGTAGTTAGGATTGCATGAGATCTTATGAGTTGCAGATTAGAGAAAATCTTAATCAAGGTATTTGCCAAATACATTAGTGGAGCCACAGATAGGCAAATTACAGCAGTGAGGGAAACCCACAGGTTGGCAGATTACAGTAGTGAGGGAAACTGTTGGAGGTTTCAGATGTTATCTGAAGACATTATTAGCTTTTGGGTTGGTAAAAACCCATGGTTTGTAAAGAACACATTTGAAAGGTTTTTAGCAATGATAAGGTTACATCAGGCTGGAGAGATGGCTCAGTGGTTAAGAGCACCGATTGCTCTTGCAGAGGACTTGGGTTTGATTCCCAGCACCCATATAGCAGCCAAGAACCGTCTTTAAGCCAGGCATGGTGGTGCAGCCCTTTAATGCTAGCACTTGGGAGGTAGAGGCAGGCAGATCTCTCTGAGTTCAAGGCTAGCCTGGTCTATAGAGTGAGTTCCAGGAGAGCTGGGTCTGCAGGGTGACCCTGTCCCCCCCCCAAAAAAATTATATCAAACATAGAGATGGAGAGCTGGAGAGCTGGTTCAGTGGTGAAGGGTACTGGCTTCCCAGAAGACACAATTTTGGCTGTCAATGCCCATGCATCCATAATTCTTGTTCCATGGGAGATCCAATGCCTTCTTCTGACCTCTACAACCATTGTATGCAAGTGGTACACTTACATAGATGCAAAAAATCACACCCATAAAAAATAATTTTGTAAGAACTGAAAAAACAGGGGTGGACAAAGAATGGCTTAAAAGGGGACTAAAATACTGCAAGACAATTTGGCTCTCCTCTGTAAGGTTTTACCACTTTATAATCATGACACTGTCATTTGGGCTTGTAGCTATTTTAACACAGGTACAGCTTATTTTCTGGATACTTCAATTCATCCTACTTGCTGAGAGGGGGGTTCCATTGGCAGAGGGGTAACAGAAGAAAGGGACCTTAAACATAAATAATACACTTCTGTCTCATAAATTCTAAGCTTCCTAGGTGGGAAAAATTCCAGGGAGTCAAATTCTCCTAGTCTAAACCCTGCCTTCAACTGGCTTCTTATTCAACCCTGCTCAAAAAGACAGAATATCATTCACAGTTTTCCAAAATGTTCCATAGCCATCTATTCCAGGGGAAACAAAATTATAAAATGTAATACTCCAAAATACTCTAGTTTTGCCTTCTCCTCAACCCCAGAATCCTGATTGAGGGTAATATTAAAAATTCCATGCTGAAATTTACTTCAAAATACTATTAAATGGATTCCCACCTTTTATCCCTTCCATCATTCTATTGAAGACTCTGAGGCTCACCAAAAGCCTACCTTTCCACAAAATTGTATATATCTTTTGTGGTTGAGGAAGAATCGGGGATCATAGGTTAATAGACTACTGTGAGTAGACACACCAAAGCCCTTACAAAATTTTTGGTATATTTACTTTTATGTTACATGTATGAGTATTTTGCCTGCCTATATGTAAGTGCACAATGCTTGTGCAGTGACCACGGAGGCCAGAAGAGGGCATTAGATCCCCCTGAAACAGGAGTTACAAATGGTTGTTAGCCACCATGTGGGGTCTGTGAAACAAACCCAGGCCCTCTGGAAGAGGAGCCAGTCCTCTTTAACACTGAACCATCTCGTCAGGCCCCATACCAAAGTATTTTGCAGTGAATGGAATAGATCATGGAGGGAAATTCTTCGACCTGTCCCACAAGAAGTTCACCCATGGCCAATTCTGCAAAGACCACAATATGCTACCAAGGGGACCCAAACTTTTTTTCCCCTATGCTAATCACTTTCAAACTTCAGCTCATTAGAATCATCTGTAAGGCTTATTAAAACATAGATTGCTGGGCCCCTGTTCCAATTTCTCATTTGTAAGATCTGGATAGGTATTGAGAGCTTATATCAGTATAAACCATTCAGGACTGCAGTTTGAGAAACACATCTCTAGAGCAACTTTAGACTAATGTAGCAACTCTGTATGTGGCAAGACCTGTAGCTTTGAGTTCTAAACTGCACAGACATTTAAATCATCTAGTCAAGCTGAATATGATGGTATAAACCTATAGGCAAGAAGACCATGAGTTTATTCCCAGTCTAGCTACATACTGAAGACTCTGCCTCAAAACAAAATCTGGTCAACCTAACCTTCCAATGTACAAGTCTCCTCTACAATACTCATGAAAGATCTCTCTAGTTTATTTAGAAAGTGGTTATTGAGAATATACTAGATGAGCACATGATATTAAACAAGATAGTGTAAGATTTAAAGCTTACATATTAAGGCTGATGGTGGGAGGATTCTACAAAAATCTTAACTAATGGGAGATGACACATAAGAACACGGTATAGTGATATATNTGCAATAGATATATATATATATATATATATATATATATATATATGAGATAGGCACAATGAAATTAAATTCATTTCTCTACATGTTAAACAAAAAATTAAATACATTAGCTAATGATTAGTGCTATGGAGAGACAAAAGAATCCTAAGGATTCTACTTTAGATAGGATAGCCAGTAAGGCCTCTGGGAAGTGACAAATCAGCTGAGATCTGAGCCTCAAGAAGCTAGCAATGTAAGCAACATAAGAAATAAATCTTTGCAAAGAAGTTATTGCCATGGTCATGGCTTTAAGGTAATCACACATGTTCATATGAGAAATTCTAGGAACAGAGAGCTCATTACTTCACAAGTCACTGGATTCTATAATTGATATTATTTTCATTAGCTGATATTTGCCTCCCTCTGACTCTTCCTCACAGGTTATACATTCTAGGACATGTAGAGGAGTCTCCTTTTTCTGTTAGTGAAAACCTGTATTAGTTCCTTCTCTTGATAAATCTTATGCAGCTAAAATCAATTAGCAGTTGGCTTGTTTCTGGAGGCTTATGGGAAAATTACATGTTTCTTCCTTTTTTACCTTCTAGTGGCTTCTGTACTTCTTGGCTCATGACTCCTTAATTCATCTCCATTCTTCGTTGTGCAGTCTTTTCCTCTTCTATAGTCAAATCTCTTTTACCCCCCTTTTTTGGTAATTTTGAGAGAGGGTCTCCTGGTAGCCTCAGCTGGCCTAGAACTCCCTATGGAGACCAGGCCCTCCTTGAGCTCACAGAGTGTTTGAGTTGAAGGCAAGTGCTACCACATCTAGAGATTACCTCCCTCTTATAAGAAAATTTATACTTACACTTAGGGCTCACTTAGATAATACAAAATTACCCCCCATCTTGACATCCTTAATCAAATCTTCACTGTATCTTTTACCATATAAGACAATATTCATAACTTCAAGCGATTAGGATATAAACATAATGGGGACTATAGGGCTAGAAATTTTTAAAAAAGAGGAAAAGACAACAAAGTAAGCATTAGCTAACAGATAAATCTTTTGCAATGTTTATGATTTTAAGGGCAAAATAGTATGTTCAGGAAGTCTGTCACTAAAATAAGAACACAGCCCCTGTAGCTACATCAGGGCCTTGGGATAATGTGGAAATTGAATGTAGGAAAAGTAAGCTCCTTATATTGGTTGCTATGTAATTTTGGTTATTGAAAAGAGCATTACCTTCTTTCAGACCCTTTATGCCATTTAGAATATATTACAAATTTTCTTTCACTGCATAATACAAGAAACAATTTTCTTACACGTACACCTTTTCTTCACAGTCAGAGATACACAAACACTTTGAATACAGATGTTGTCCTCCTAAAAGTAAAGAAGCCAGTTATAAAAGCTTGAGAAGGGGGCTGGAGAGATGTCTCAGCTGTTAAGAGCACTGACTACTCTTGTAGAGGACCTGGGTTCTATTAAATCACCAACACCCTCTTCTGACCTCAGCAGGCATTGCACAACATAGGTACACTTAGATACATTCAGGCATTATACCCATACATGGCAAATAAAAATAATAAAATTTTTTAAAGTTCAAAAATCTTCTTTGTTGTTGATCTTTTTGCAAAGCATATTTTTATTGAATTTCTGTGGATTTTATACACTATACCTTAATCATATTTAGACTTCCTCCCCTGTCTTCACCCCTCCCCATACCCACACACAGGATTTCACGCATTCTGTCAAATATGTTGAGGCCTATTGAGTCAAGGTTGTATCCCTAGATGTTCCTTGGTGTAAGTTCATCCATTGGAGCTCACACAGCCTATTGAATCTCAGTACCTTTACAAAGACCATTTCTCCCTAACTTAGCAGTGATCAACTTCAGATAGTTCCTGATCTAAGACATGGGATTCTTACCCCTTTCCCCTGTTATATGCTGGGTTTTTGTTTTGTTTTTGGTCTGGTTTGAGTTTGCATGGGTCGCATGCATGCTCCCGCTAAATATTTCCTTGTGGTCATCCACCATGCCTGGCTTTCCAGTCTTTCTTCTGCAGTGGTCCCTGAACCCTGTGTTTAATATGGGAGTCCTATCAAGGGACACACACTCTACAGTCTCTTATTCTCTACATTTTGGCCAGTTATGGCTTTCTATGTTAATTGTCCTCTGTTGCATGAGGAAGCTTTGCTGGTGAGAGTGGAGAAATGCCTTAATATTCTCTGTAACCCCTGTTATGCTATGTTCATTGAGTCTTAGGTGAAGAGTTCCATTGTAGACATGTCAGTTAGGGCTGGGCATCTCGGGCACTTATTCTCTGTGTTTGATGAGTTAATAAAATCTGTAATGGTCTCCAGCAGTTGCAAAAAGAAACTTGTTTGATGAGTGGTGAGAGGCATACTTGTCTGTTACTATAAGGATACATATTTAGCATACAATAAGAAATTACATTTGCGGGCTGGAGAGATGGCCTAGCAGTTAAGAGCTCCGACCGCTCTTACAGAGGACCCGGGTTCGATCCCCAGCACCCACATTGTGGCCGAGAACCGTCTGAAACTCCAGTTCCAGGAGAACTCCAGTTCCAGGGGAATCCAACACCCTCTTCTGACCTCCGCGGCATTGCACAACACGGGTGCACAAACTTGCACGCAGACAGTACATTCATACACATACAGAAATAAATAAAATTAATAAAAAAAATTGTCAAAATAAAAAAAAAAAAAAAAAAAAAAAAAAAAAAAGAAATTACATTTGCTAGGGATGTAACAGATATAGGCTTTTCTCTAGGATATATGAACTCTCCAGCTATGTGTATTCGGATATATTTACAGTACCACACACAATTTCCCTCCCACTGAGTCGGCTTTAAGTCCAGTTAGGTAGGTTGATTACCCCCAATGTAAAAGTGCCACAATTGCACCAATAGAGATACTTTGCTGTGCCAGTCATTGATGTGATTATGAAGCTTTACAGCTGAAGTTGGACAACTGATTGGTTTTCTCCCTTAACAACTTGCATAGTATTCTATGAAACTATGAGAGCTAATCTTCATGGAGGAGGCTTCTGGTCAGTTCCAGCTCCATTGCTCCAAATCCTGTGCCCAAAGTATGTCCTGTCTTCAGCAATAGGATTTGACCTTCAAATTCTCAGAGGAAATAAAGGGCTAAGTCAATAGCCTGTGTTAACTTTAGAGTCCCTTGGAGTACCTTGACCAACAACTCAAAGGGAGGTTTCTCCTGTCTGGCATTATGTTTCTTGTTATATAGCCTTTAGTTATACACATGCTCTCATATACATATATCGTATGTGTATTATTCAGTAGGCTTTTGATGACTAGATTTCCCTTTAGTTTTTCATATGACCTAAGCATTATTTACCTCTGCTTTCTTTCTCCCTGTTTAGCCCCTCCTTAATTAAAGTACCCCCATTTCCTCCATTTCCTTCATTTCCCCATTGACAATACCTGTCTCATATTATCCCCCACACTTGAGGTCCTTCTTCCCCTTTACATATATGGTTCCTTGTATATGCTCATTCCTTCTCAGTATTAACTGGTCATTTATAGCAGTTTCTGGTGAAATTTTTGTTATTTCTTATGTACAATGTAGTATTGTATGCAAATAGTGATAATTTTCGCCTCTTTTCAAATTAGTACTCCTTTAATATCCTCTTGTTTTATTGCTCTAGCAAGAGTTTCAAGTACTGTATTGAAGAGTGGAAATAGCACAGACTTGTCTGTTTTCTGATCTTAATGAGAATGCATCCAGTTTTTCTCCATTTTTTTTTGTTTGATCCATTCATCATTCAGGAATGTGTTCCTTTTTTATTTGTTTATTATTTTTTTAAGGGATTCACAATGTAAGAGCACAGTTGTTTTCAGATCACATTGACTTTGCTCAGTTTGCCATACAATTAGGTAATTGGTGCTAGGATCCACAGATGAGGGATACCATTTGTCCTTTATTTTTCTGGGACTGTGTTACTTCACTCAGCATGATATCTTCTAGCTCCAGCCATTTACCTGCAAAGCTCATGATGTCATCTTTCTTTATCTATGCATAGAACTCCATTGTGTCGATGTGCCACATTTTCTCTATCCATTCGTCAGATGAGGGGCACTTGGGTTGGTTCCAGCTCCTTGCTGTTGTCAAGAGAGGTGAAATAATCATGGCTGTTCATGTATCTTTGTGGCAAGATGAGTCTTGTGGGTACATGCCCAGGAGTGGTATGGCTGGGTCAGGTGGCAAGTTCATTCCAAGTCTTCCAAGGGTTCTCCACACTACTTTCCATAGTGGCTGTATGAGTTTACATTCCCAACAGCAGTGGGTGAGTATTCCCCTTTCCCCACAACCTCTCCAGCACTTGCTATCATTTGTTTTCTTGATTCTAGCCACTTATTGGATGATATCTTAAAGTGGTTTTAATTTGCATTTCCTTAATTATTAGCGACACTGAACACTTCTTAAGATGATTGTCAGTCATCTCTAATTCCTCACTTGTGAAGTCTCTGTTCAGCTCTTTGTTCCATATATTGAGTGGGTCATTTGTTTTCTTTCTTCGTTGTTTGTTTAGTAGTTTATATATTCTGGAAATCAATGCTTTGTCAGATGTATCTGCCGTGAAGGTTTCCTCCCACTCTGTGGGATATCTCTTCACCTCCTTGACTGTTTCTTTTGATGCACAGAAGCTTTTGAGTTTAATGAGGTCCCATTTGTCAATTGTGGACCTTAATTCTTGCACAGCTGCTGTCTGATTTAGTCTTTTTCTACGCCTATGTCTTGTAGTCTGCTGCCAATTTTTTCTTCTATTGTCTTCAGAGCTTGGGGTTTCACATTGAGGTCTTTAATCCATCTGGAGTTGACTTTTGTACCAGGTGAGAGGTAGGTGTTTAATTTCATTCCTTTTTTTTAAACATTGCATACATTTTTTTACCTTTGTTATTTTATTTTTTTAATATATATTTTGCACGAGATTATCAAATCAAGACCTGTGTCACCCACCCTACCCCCTACCCCACCATAGCGCATGTATCCTGCAAAACATGCTTTTCATCTCTTTCTCAGTCTTTCTCAATATTCTCCATGTGGAAGTTGACTGTTTTGAGCAGAAGTTCAGTTTCAGTCAGTTCTTTGATGCAGTCATTTCTGTTGTTGTTGTTGTTGTTGTTGTTGTTGTTGTTTCCAATATCCATCACTCCCAACTGCTTGGACAAAAGCTCAAGGGGCCGTGCACAAGAAATATTTACAACTAGGTAATTGGCACTAGCATCCACAGATGAGGGATAGCATTTGTTGTTTGTTTTTCTGGGACTGTGTTACTTCACTCAGCATGATGTTTTCTAGCTCTAGCCATTTCCCTGCAAAGCTGATGATGTCATCTTTCTTTACTGCTGCATAGAACTCCATTGTGTAGATGTACCACATTTTCTCTATCCACTCTTCAGTTGAGGGGCATTTAGGTTGATTCCAGCTCCTTGCTATTGTGAAGAGAGCTGAAATAAACATGGCCCTGCATGTATATCTGTGGTGGTGTGAGTCTTGAGGGTACATGCCTAGGAGTGGTATGGCTGGGTCAGGTGGCAAGTTCATTCCAAGACTTCCAAGGGTTCTCCACACTGCTTTCCATAGTGGCTGTATGAGTTTACATTCCCACCAGCAGTGGATGAGTGTTCCCCTTTCCCCACAACCTTTTCAGCACTTGGCGTCATTTGTTTTCTTATTCCTAGCCAGTCTTATTGGAGTAAGATGATATCCCTTAAAGTGGTTTTGATATGCATTTCCTTAATGATTAGTGATGTTGAACACTTCTTTTTTAAATTTTTATTATTATTTTTAAATTTTATTTATTTTTGTATGTATATAAGTATACTGTCTGCAGGCAGGTTTGTGCATCCGTGTCTTGCAATGCCGTGGAGGTCAGAAGAGGGTCTCGGATTCCCCTGGAACTGGAGTTCTCCTGGAATTGGAGATACAGATGGTTCTTAGCCGCCATGTGGGTGCTGGGGATCCAACCCAGGTCCTCTGCAAGAGCAGTCGGTGCTCTTAACCACTAGGCTATCTCTCCAATCCCTGAATACTTCTTAAGGTGTTTCTCAGCCATCTCTAATTCATCATTTGTGAAGTGTCTGTTCAGCTCTTTGCTCCTTCTATTGAGTGGGTCATTTGTTTTCTTTCTTCTTGTATTTTGAGTAGTTTATATATTCTGAAAATCAACGCTTTGTCAGATGTTTCTGCGGTGAAGTCTTCCTCCCACTCTTTGGGATTTCTCTTTACTTCCTTGATTGTTTCTTTTGATGTATGGAAGCTTTTGAGTTTGATGAGGTCCTATTTGTCAATTGTGGACCTTACTTCTTGTGCAGCTGCTGTCTGATTTAGGAAGTATTTTTCTACGCCTATGTCTTGTAGTCTGCTGCCAACTTTTTCTTCTATCGCCTTCAGAGTTTGGGGTTTCACTTTGAGGTCTTTAATCCATTTGGAGTTGGCTTCTGTACAGGGTGAGAGGTAGGGGTTTAATTTCATTCTTCTACAAGTGGTGATCCAGTTTTGCCAACACCACTTGCTGAAGATGCTGCTTTTCCTCCATTGTGTCTTCTTGGTCCCCTTGTCAAATATGAGGTGGCTGAAATTGTATGTGCTCAAGTTTGGAGCTTCAGTTTTTTTTCCATTGGTCAAGAGGTTTGTTTTTGTCCCAGTACCAGGCTGTTTTTATGACTATAGCCCTGTAGTATAGTTTGAAGTCTGGTATAGAGATCCCCCATGTGTTGCTGTTTTCACTCAGGGTTGTTTTGGCTATTCAAGGTCTTCTGTTTTTCCAGATGAATTTAAGGACTTTTTTTCCAAGCCTGTGAAGAAACTCTTGGGGATTTTAATTGGTATTGCCTTAAATCTATACAAGAGTTTGGGTAGAATGGACATTTTTTAAATGTTAATTTTCCCAATCCATGAGCATGGGAGGTTTTTCCATCTTCTGATGTCTTCCCCGATTTTTTCTTTAAGGGTTTAAAATTTTTGTTGTAGAGATCTTTGGTGTCTTTGGTTAGGTTTGTTCCTAGGTATTTTATTGTTTTTGAGGCTATTGTGAGTGGGAAGGTCTCTTTGAATTCTTTCTCCAGTTGCTTGTTCTTGGTGTAAAGAAAGGCCATTGATTTTTTTAGGTTAATTTTGTATCCTGCCACTTTGCTGAAGCTGTTAATCGTTTCTAGGAGTTTTCTGGTGGAGTTTTTTGCATCCCTTAAGTAAACAATCATATCATCAGCAAATAGGGATAGTTTGACTTCCTCTTTTCCAATTAGTACTCCTTTAATATCCTTTTCTTGCCTTATTGCTCTAGCAAGTGTTTCAAGCACTATATTGAAGAGGAGTGGTGATAGGGGGCAGCCTTGCCGAGTTCCTACCTTTAAAGGGAATGTTTCCGTCATTTCCCCATTTAGGATGATATTGGCTGTGGGTTTCCTGTATATGGCTTTGATTACATTGAGGAATGATCCCTCCAATCCAATTCCTTCTAGGACTTTAAGCATGAAGGGATGCTGGATTTTGTCAAAGGCTTTTTCAGCATCAATTGAGATGATGGTGTGGTTTTTGTCTTTGATTCCGTTTATGTGTTTGATGATGTTTATTGATTTTCGTATGTTGAACCATCCCTGCATCTCTGGTATGAATCCAACTTGGTCATGATGGATGATCTTCTTGATGTGGGTCTGTATGCGATTTGCCAGTATTCTGTTTAGAATTTTGGCATCTGTGTTCATGAGGGAGATGGGTCTATAATTCTCCTTTTTAGTTGTATCTTTGCCTGGTTTTGGTAATAGAGTGATGTTGGCTTCATAGAAGGAATTTGGGAGAATTCCCTCTGATTGTATACTTCTAAACAGTTTCAGAAATAATGGTTGTAGGTCTTTTTGAAATGTTTTATAGAATTCTGCTGTGAAACCGTCTGGGCCTGGGCTTTTTTTAGTTGGGAGGCTTCTTACTACATCCTCTATTTCTTCATATGTTATGGGTCTGTTTAAGCTGCTGGTCTCCTCTTGGCCAAGCTTTGGTGATTCCCAGGATTTCAGATATTCATCCATTTCTTCTAGATTTTCAAACTTGGTAGAATATAGGTTCTTGTAATATTCCCATATAATTTTCTTGATCTTTTCCTTGTCCGTTGTGATATTTCCCTTTTCATCACAGATTGTATTGATTTGGAGTTGTTCCTTCTTTCTTTTTGTTAACTGGGCTAGAGGTCTGTCTATCTTGTTTATTCTTTCAAAGAACCAACTTTTGGCTTCATTGATTTTTTGTATTGTTTTCTTTGTTTCTATTTCATTGATTTCTGCTCTGATTTTTGTTATTTCTTCCTGTCTGTTGCGTTTAGGGTTCATCTGTTGTTGCCTCTCAAGTGCTTTTAGCTGTAGTGTTAGATCATTCACTTGTGCTCTTTCTGTTTTTCTAATGTAGGCACCCAGGGCTATAAACTTCCCTCTTAGGACTGCTTTTAAGGTATCCCATAAGTTTTGTTGTGTTGTATTGTCATTGTCATTCAGTTCCAGGAATGCTTTTATTTCTTTCTTTATTTCTTCCTTGACCCATTCATTATTCCAGAGTGTGTTGTTTAGTCTCCATGTGTACTTGTAGGCAGTAGGGCTTATCCTGGTGTTGATGTTGAGCTTTATTGCAATGTGGTCTGATAGAATGCATGAAATTATTTTAAATTTTTGTATTTGTGGAGGTTTCTTCTGTGTCCCAGTACATGGTCCATTTTGGAGAATGTTCCGTGGGGTGCTGAGTAGAAAGTGTATTCTCTGGTATTAGGGTGGAATATTTGGTAGATGTCTATGAGGTCCATTTAGTGTATCATATTCAATTCAGATGTCTCTCTGTTTATTCTTTGTCCTGTTGACCTGTCCAAAGGGCTCAGTGGGGTATTAAAATACCCTACTATGAGTGTGCTGGGGTTAGTCTGTGACTTGTGGTCCTGGAGAATTGTCTTTATAAAGTTTGGTGCACCAGAGTTTGGTGCATATGTATTCATAATTGTGAAATCTTCTTGGTGAATTGTTCCTTTGATAAAAATGTAGTGGCCTCCTTTGTCTATTCTGATTTCTTTTACTTTGAAGTCTATTTTTTCTGATATTAAAATAGCAACACCTGCTTTCTTTTTGGTACATTTTGCTTGGAATGATTTTTTCCGTCCTTTCACTTTAAGGTGGTGCCTGTCCTTGAAGGTAAGATGTGTTTCTTGTAGAACATATCAATGGGTTCTGTTTCCTAATCCAATCTCCCAGTCTATGTCTTTTGATTGGGGGAATTTAGTCCATGAATATTTAAGCTTATACCTGATAGGTTTGTGTTGCTTCCTTTTGCCTTATTATCCATTTGCAGTGTTGGTTTAGGTTTCTACTTCTGCAGTTATGCTTTTATTGATTTCTCTTTCTAGGTGCCTGGGGGTGGTTGTGCCTTTCTTCTGTCCCTTGAACTGCTTCAAGTATTCTCTGAAAGGTTGGTTTTCCAGACATGTATTCTTTCGTCTTATTTATGTCATGGAAGGTTTTTCTCTCTCCTTCAACTATAATTGACATTTTTGCTTGGTATAGTAACCTGGGTTGGCATCTATTGTCCTTTAACACTGAGAATGCTTTGCTCCACGTTCTTCTTGCTTTCATAGTTTGCACTGAGAAGTCAGTTGTAATTCTGATATGTTTCCCCTTATAGGTCACTTGTTTTTCTCTTGTGGCTTTTAGAATTTTGTCTTTGTTTTAGGTGTCTAGTGTTTGAACTATGATGTGGCATGGAGTGTTTCTTTTCTGATCTTGTCTGTGTGGAGTTCTATGTATTTCTTGTATTTGTATTGGTTTGTCTGTTTTTAATTGGGGACATTTTCATCTATTATTCTGTTGAAGATCTGATCAATACCACTCTTTTGGGATTCATCTCCTTCCTCTATTCCTATGATGTGGAGATTTGATCTTTTCATAGTGTCCCACAGTTCCTGTTTTTTCCACTTTTGTGTATTTTAAAAATTTTCATAATCTTTACTTGAGGTTTTTAGTTGCTCTGTGTTATCTTCCAGGTCTGATATTCTTTGTTCTGCTTCCTCCATTCTGCTTCTGAGGCTTTTTCCATTCCTTTCCTCTTGATTGGATGAGTGTTTGATTTCCTTTTTCATCTAGTCTTGTGATTTCTTTATTATTTTCACTTCCTTTTGGAGCTTCTCAATCTCTTCCTGTAGCTCTTTGCTTTGCTGGTTGGTTTTATTATCTTTTTCAACATGGGATCTTTTCAATGTTTATAATTTCTTTCGGAGTTTGTCATTCTCTCTCTCTAGGTCCTTCTTGAATTTTTCATTCTCTTTTCTTAATTCTCTGATTTGGTCTTTATAGTCTTGGACTTCATTAAGTATGTTCACAGTTGTACTTCTAATATCTGTGTCCTGGGCCATCACAAGAGGTATCCCACTGTAGGAATCTTCCACCGGGTTGGTAGAGCTTTGTGTGGAATTATCCTGCACCTTTCCCATGTTGTCTCCTCTTTGTGTCCCTGGCATGTGGGTTTCTCTTTGCCTTTATTGTAATGTGAATCCCAAATGCCTCTTCATTGTGTTGAAGGCATGCTTTTCTTGCTTCCTTCAGATGCCTTCATTGTTTGATTGATTGATTGATTGATTTGTTTTTCTTTTCTCCTTACTTATGGAGTGTTGACTTCTCTAAACTTTAGGCTTTCTATTAGAAGTCTAACTCACTCTTCCCTTTCTGTTCTGAAGGTTCTCCAAAGAATCCACTTGGCACTCCTTCGGCAATCCCAGTTGGCTGTGGGGGAGGTGGTTACTGTTTAGCCCATGCCCCCCCCGTACCTGTGCTTCAGGTGGTCTTGGGAAATCCCCGATCTCATGACTCACACAGGCTCACATTTTTTTCTTCACAATATTTATTGATAGATACAAGTACATAAAATCAGGGCATGAACATGATTTGATAGATTAAGTAGACTTCATTTCAATACTATGATAAGGAAACGGTTCAAATTCTCACCATTTGTTTCACACCCACAAAAACCACTTCAAGGGCATTAATGATATCTCAAATCTGATCAGTTTTGTGCAAGTAAACCATGTTTCTTTTTAAAAAGACTGTGCACTTGCCCAGGCTCAAGGATACTGAAATCTAGCACATAAAGCCCATTACTAGAGGTAGAAATACAGGCAATAAATTATTACGGCAACAACCATCAATTATAGTTAAGGATTTTCTGTAACAACCAAATGGATAGTCTAATATTGCAACAACTCAAGTATTACTGAGCAAAGTGCATTTCTACAACGTTCAGTGTTTCTACTCAGTTTTTTAACTTTAAACAGCCTATGATATCTGGCAGCAGAGAAGGACCTTGCAATAGACAGCCTCTGCTTGAGAACTTATGATGTAATTATTGCATGCTGCTAATATAGTATCTAAACATTAAAGATATTCCTAAATTATTTGATAGCAGATTATGATTAAGACATTACATTACAAAAAACCTTATGCAGAAGGAAACCCTTACTGACGTGCTTCTGCTTTAAATATTGTGCCCGCAGATGAAGTCCAGTAATCACACGTCCTGTCATGATCCCCCTGCATTGGCCTCGATGATAATGCCAAGGTAATCCAACAATGTCAGTCCATCATCTGAGGCTGAATTTTCATTAGCTGCTTAGTTCACAGGTTGAGTATCTCAGCAGTCCTCAGTCCACATTGGAAGGCTAAAAAGTAAAAAAGCTGTATCTCATGTCTTTGAGGAGTGCCTAAAACAGTGGCATCTGCATATGCGCCTGCCTGTGAGAATTGTAGACAGGCCAAACAAGGGTGCTCTCTCTCTCTCTTTTTTTTTTCTTTTTGTCTTTTTACTAAGATCTCAAGTTTTGTGTCTGCATTACAGATTCTCTGGACTTATTGTTTATTTCTGGTTGTACTTTCCTTCTGGATGCTTAAGGCCATACAGATAGTCCAGATTAACCAAGGTTTTGTTTTGTTGAGGTCAGTTGAGGATCTGATCCTCAGGGGCCTCTCGGTTTTTTTTTTGGGGGGGGAGGGGGGGAGCCCCTTGCTTCTTTCAGCTCCTCATCCACCAGTTCCATCCACATGAGGACAAAATCAGGTCTTGCTAGACTAGTCTTCCTTTACTGAAGGATGAGCAGACTTTCCTCTTTATAGACTGGACATTGCACTGGCTGAAGTCCCATCAGGCCCACCTTTTATGCCACCTGGGAGGACAACTCTGCCCCCACAGCCACACAAGCCAATCTTGCCAAAGACAATTAAATCAAACCAAACAATCCACCTGGCTGAAGCACCCAGCTCCTACCTGTGCTTCAGGTGGTCTTGGGAAATTCCTGATCTCTAGACTCACATAGGCCCACCTTTTATACTAGCTGGAGGACAACTCTGCCCCCATAGCCACACAAGCCAATTGAGCCAGAGACAATTAAATCAAACCAAACAATCCACCTGGCTGAAGCACCTAGCTCCTACCAGTGCTTTAGGTTGTCTTGGGAAATCCCCAGGTATGTGTTCTTTAATCTCCATGAGTTTGTGTATTTACTAGAGTTTCTTTTACTTTTGATTATAAGCTTTACTGCATTGTGGTCTGATACAATGCATGAAATTATTTATATGTTAATGATTGTAATATATCCTTGGTCAATTATTCTTTTAATTAGAATGAAATTTTTCTCTTTATCTCTTCTGATTAGTTTTAATTTGAAGTCTATTTTGTCAGATATTGTAATTGCAACAGCTGCTGGCATCTTAGTGCCATTTGCTTGGCTTAGAGAGACAGCAGCTATTTTTTTCTTTAGGTGACTTGTTTTCATCTGTAATCATTTCTGAGGCAAAACCAAACAACAAAACAAGGCACCAGTTCTGGGGTGGGACCTCAAATAGAAAGGTCCTTTCTGGAGTTTTACAAGCTCTTATTTGGTGAGGCAGAGGAAGGTCATGGGGAGAGGATTTCATCCCATGTATATCAATTAACCTCTCAATAAAAACAGAGATACTGAGATTTTATGGTTTTTCAGAAATTTGAAATAGGAAGAAGGCAGAGTTTTTAATGTCATTCACTCATTTCAGTGCCTAAGGTTATAATAGCTGGAATGGGACCTGCCATGTCTGGGAATGAGGACTCTCACTCAGAAAACAGACTTCCAAGTTCTCACTGTTGACGTTACTAAAGAACATTTTTTATTTCTTTGCCATATGAATTTACTTTGGTCTCATTTTCTCGGTTCCCTTTCAAAAGCATTCGAACTTAAGTTCGGGAACTTGTGATCTCTTGTGAATGTGTAGTCGTTCTTATTTTCCTCTTATTTTTCTCTCTACACGCACCAGCAAATGTACAAATAAAAGTAAGAAAGTTTTATGTTTATCTCTGGTCAACATCATTCCTTCCCAGAGTCATTCAAAGCCTATAAAGCATTGGCATTCAGTAGCAAGGTCATAGTGAAGTTTGAAAAATATAAGGACTAGTTCTTTTCCACATTTCAGTGATGATCACAGATAAATTATAGACCACAAACTGAAAAGTAAGTACTCACTCCACAGCCCCTGCAACTATATTCTTGGAGAGCTCCAAGCTAAATAGAACACCTGTCTCTAGGAAGAGCTCTTTGGTAACAGCTTCTTCTTGTATCAATTCCTCTTCAGAGCATTTTCTGAGAACTGTCAATATAGTAGTATTTTATATATATTGAGAAAGTTCTAGAGACCGTATTCTACAAACACATCCCCATCCCAGATAGGGCTTTATGGCAAATTAGTTTTACTAACCTGACATATCTTTAGCCATGTATTTTTAACTAATTGCACCTAATTAGTATTTTAACTAATTCACTTCTCTTGTACCTTCAATGTAGCAGATTCAGAATTTCAGCAGACAGAACCTGAAAGAATATTCTAGACTACTTGGTACTTTTCTAATTTATAGATCAGCCCAGACAGATACACTGGTGGTTTGAATGAGCCATGTCCTGCGTAGGCTCAGGTACTTGAATACTTGGTTTGGGGAGCTTTAGAAGGTGTAGCCTTTCCTGGGGAAGTATGTCACTGGGTGTGGTCTTCAAGAATTTATAGCATCAACCCACTTCAAGTTCACTCTCTTTGTTTTCTACTTGTGGCTGAGATGTTTTGGTGGTTTAAATAAGAAATGTACTCCATAGGCTAAAGTGTTTTAATATTTAGTATATGGTTCCCAAATGGGGAAGATCATGGAACTTTTAGATGTGGCCTTGGTGGAGGAAGTACATCACTAGCAGCAAGCTTTGATAATTCATAGCCTTGTTCCCCTTCTAGTTGCTCTTTCTGCGTCCTGTGTGTTCTTAAAGATGTATACACTCATCTTTCTGCTCCAGTAGTATTTGCAACCATACCTCCTCCACATGGTGTATTTTCATACCTCTGCAGCTAAAAGTACTAATAAACCCCATCTATAAGTTGTCTTTGATCATGATGTGTTTTTTCAGTATAGAACTTTATACTTTATTAAGTATGCATAAACTAGTGTATTTTAGGCTAACTCTACAAGAACAGACATATCTGTCTGATTTAAATAGAATCCTCTAGGTAAAAGACCATTATTCTGTATTTTTAGAAAACTCAAGCTATGCACAAAATACATACAGAATATTAAAAGGTAGAAACTGGCAGCAACAAAATAGAAAAGATTAGACAGAGACCAAAAGAAATTTGACCTAATATCAGGGGTTAAGGCAGAGTGTTATATAATTCTTTGGAAAAAGTTGATTTACCAGATAAATATTTAATTTTCTACTTGTATGCTTTAGTGATAGTCTGAATATATATGATAGAAAAGTCAATAGAATTTCAAAGAAAAATAGAAACACCTACTATCATAGCAGGAGATTTTTAGTATTCTTCCCTCTGCAGAGAATTAAGATGGCATAAAATATATTAAGAGATGGCCTAGCGGTTAAGAGCACCGACTGCTCTTACAGAGGACCCGGGTTCGATCCCCAGCACCCACATGGCGGCTGAGACCTGTCTGAAACTCCAATTCCAGGAGAACTCCAGTTCCAGGGGAATCCAACACCCTCTTCTGACCTCCGCGGCATTGCTCGGCACGGGTGCACAGACCTGCATGCAGGCAGCACATTCATACACATACAGAAATAAATAAAATTAAAAAAATATATATTAAGATACAAAAGACATAAACATAATCAATAATTTTGAAGTGGTGAACATATCACATAAAACTGCAAAATGCAACATTTACTTTTTTCAAGCATATATAGAACATGTGAAAAAAATGACTATTTCTGGTCCAAAAAGTATATCTCAATCAATTTCAAGTGATTCAAATACATTGTTCTCTAAACATAAACTTTATAATCAATAATAAAAAGAAAAAAAACATTGTTTCAAAATTCATACACACTTCTAAATAACTCAACTAAAAGATGAAACGATAATGGGAATTAGAAAATATTCAGAAGAAGCAACAGGTAGAACTCAGTGGGAGAACTCTTTCATAGAAGGTATGAGGCCCTGGGTCTGTTCTCTAGGACCAAACCCCTAAATAATTGTCAGAAATAAAGTATAATATAAATGTTCCATATAAAAATCTGCAGAGGCATACTCTGAGGATTACTCAGAAAGAGATTTATAGCCTTTAATGCTGAATTAAGGTTGAAAAAGAATAGACTAAGCAGAAGCAATAAAATCCTAGAGAAAGAAAAAGAATATAAAGCCAAATACAGAGAAATGATAAAGAATAGAAATGGATGAAATAGAAAATAAATGTATTAAAAGTAATGCTAACAAAATCAACCTCATTTATTTGAAATGACTAGCAAATTTGAAACGTGAGAGGATATTGATTTTTTTAAATGATACACATTAGAAAGGAAAAGGGAAACAGAAATATAATGTTAGTAGATCTCATTGAGAGAGATCTCACTATGAGATAGAGTATGTAACTTCACACCTTTGAGAATTAACAAAATGGATTCAAGGCAAATATAAATGACTTAAATTATTCCTTAGTTGTTATAGGTATTAAACCTGAAGTCTAAAATCTTCCTACAATCACAATACTGGACCCAGACCGTTTAGTTGAAAAATTCCACCAAACTTTCAAGGCAAAGGTTATTACAATTTTCTACTGATGATCCCAAGAAATAAAAAAACAAAAACAAAACCACAGTAAAACAATAGCACATTTCAAACCATTGTATGAAGTTAGTATTTTCTTGACATAAAAATTTAGCAAGAACATACCTCAGAAAGTAGAAAAAGATTATTAAACAAGATGTTAGCAAGTCAATGATCATGGTGTATTATCACAGCAACAATAAAGTAATATAAATATTATCTCTAAGTCTGTCTCCAGCTGCCTATTTTCATGCCTCCTGTACCATTATGAACTGTCTTAAATTATAAGCTAAAATAAAATTCTATAAGTTGCCTTGGTCATAATATTTTATCACAACAAGAGAAGAGTAGGTACTACAGAAATTGGTACCAGNTGGCTTGCTGCTCCAGCCACCTCTGCCACTGTGCTCCCCACCATGAATAACTAATGCAGAATACAGAAATTAGTACCAGGAGTTGGTTGTGCCTGTGAATAACCTGACCATGTTTTTTGATGGAATGTGGAAGACTTTGGAAATTTGGACAAGAAAAGTGCTTGAATGTTGTAAGTAGAGCTTAATAGGCTTCCCACTAGGATCCTGAAAGAAAGTAGTGCCAACTGTAATGTGGACTGTAGAGGCTGGGCTCATGAGGTTTCAGAGAACAACGGCTCTATTAGCGACTGGGATGCAGGCCATTCATGTGATATTTCGGCAAATAATCTGGTTTCCTTCTGTCCCTGCCCTAAGAGCCTTGCTGAGGCTAAATTTGAAAACAATGGACTAATTCCTTGGTGGAGGAAATTTCAAGATAGTGTATTATACTGAGTGTGTTGCATGACTATAACTTAAACTTTTTATGCAGATCAATTAAAATATAGCAAGTGGGTCAAAAGGAAATTCAAAATGCACAATTTCATGAAAAACAGGGCACTCTAAGAAGCTTAAATTTACAAGTAAAGTGTGTGTGGGAAGAAAATTTGTAAGAACTTTGTGTTTTGCTCCAAGGGCAAGGCACAACCTGGCTAAGCTTCCAACATAGGCAAGGACAAAGCCAAAAGTTTTCTTGCTCCTAGAAAACAATTGCTTCAACATACAAATTTCTTCTGATGTGGTTGAAGTGGGCAAGGATCTATTCTAAGTTAGCAGCTGAGCTTCGTTGAGTCATTCACATTGCACTAGTACTGAAGAAATTAAAAAATGTAAGACTCAGCCGGGCGTGGTGGCGCAAGCCTTTAATCCTAGCACTTGGGAGGCAGAGGCAGGCGGATCTTTGTGAGTTCAAGGCCGGCTTGGTCTACAGAGCGAGTTCCAGGACAGCTGGGGCTACAGGGAGACCCTGTCTCAAAAAGACCAAAAAAAAAAAAATGTAAGACTGATGGGATTGTGTATTTTTCTTCCAGGGTTTAAGAATGTCACTGAGGCCAGGCACCCTGTGGCAGGGCTTGGTTGTTTAAAGAAGGCCCAAGATGCTGTTCTAATGTTGTGACTAAACACTCTTAAAAAACCAACTTGGGGAGGAAAGGGTTTATTTGGCTTACATTTTCCAGGTCACAGTTCATTCACTGAGTGAGCCCAAGGTAGGAGGAAATCAGGACAGGAACCTGCAGGCAAGAGCTGAAACATTTGCCATGGAGCTTACTAGCTTGGTCCCCTGGTCCATGCTCAGTCTGCTTTCTTATATAATACAGAATAAACTTCATAGGGTTTGAACCTCCCACTGTAGGCTGGGCCCTCCCACATCACTCAACAATCAAGAAAATGCCCCACGGACATGGCCAAAATCCAGTCCAATGGAGGAAATTCCTCAGTTGAGACTCCTTCAAACCAGGTGTGTCAAGTTAACAAGTAAACCTATCAAGCACAAATTCCACTGTGTGAAGACATGAAAGTAAAACCTGATTTGCTCTGCAGGCTCCAAGATGGAGGTGTCAGAGCTGTGAGACATTTGTCAATGAGAGATGTGTGAATGAGAATTCCTGGAAAGAAGCTGTGTCTTCAAAGGCTGATTGATTAGAACTTCAGTAATGTTGGAGAGTTTGAAATGTTGCAAGTTCACAGTTAAATTATCTTTTTTTTTTCAAAGCCAGTTTTTTAATTGAAGCTCTGTGCATTTCATATAAAATTTCAAATCATTTGCCAGAATCCTGTTTAGAATTTTTGATTGAACAAACAACCTGTCACCCCCCACTGGATGGTGGGGCTGTAGGTGTTTGGGCACAACAGCCTGCAGATAGGTTTTGCATGAAGGATGCTTGTACTCATGGATTATCACTTATAGCTAAAAATGAAAAAAAAAAAACTGAGAGAAAGATGCAGGACAGTTATGGCAGAATGCATGATCTGGGATGGGGTGGGGGTGGGGGGGAGGGAAAGGGAAATAAGCCTGAACTGAATTGGAAAAAATGTATGAAATGCACAAAGCATCAATAAAAATTAATTTAAAAATAAAATAAAATAAAATAAAATTTCAAATCAAATCTAGACCCATGCTCCCCCTCCTGCCCCCCCACCCCACCAGAGCTCATGCATTCTGCCAAACATGGTTTTCATTTTTTTCTCAGTCTCTCACAAATTTCTCAATGCAGAAGTTTACTGTTTCGAGCAGACGTTCACCGTTTTAGTCAGTTCTTTGACCCAGTAAATTCTCTTTATTCTCATCAATAGCCATTTATTGCCCTTCACTATACATGACCTAACATCTTTTTTGTCTTTTAATTACTAATTTTGAATGTAGAAGCAGAACAATAGTTTTCTCTTGGAATATATTAACTTAGCTGACCAATAAGTTCCACCATCCCCAGACCTAAGAATGCCATCACACAGCATCTCATGCTTATAACATTTCTCCACCTTGCTGTAACCTGCTTCACTGATGTCTCCACCAATGTTCTTCAAAGTATCTTGATTAAAGACTTCTTTCTTCTGTTACTATAACAACTCATAAAACTGCTTCCACATTGGAACATGGAGTTTCTTGTGACCTAAATCGTGCTCTCAGGTCATACTCATTCATATGTAGCTACAGAATAATTGATCACTTATCCCCTTGAGGTGAGGGTTGTGTGTATTTGTGTCCAAAGTTGCATACAGGAATTGCAATCAGCCCAAAAGTGATAGGCCTGCTGCAGGCAGCAAAGTTGGAGAGGTCAGCCATTTAACCTAGAAACTTGACAGGGAGCTAAGAATTTGGTATTTTCCTGTTGGCTTCTGGTTCTTAGTTTGTCCCAGTATTTCCCCACTGTGCCCCCATTCCTCTCTTTTGGAATGGAAATGTATATTCTATAACACTGTCTATTGGAAATGTTGCCTTAAGCCTCAAAAGAGACTGAGCTTATGACCTTTTAGTCTATTAATGATTAGC
Source organism: Rhizomys pruinosus (assembly GCA_009823505.1). Classification (NCBI taxonomy): domain Eukaryota; kingdom Metazoa; phylum Chordata; class Mammalia; order Rodentia; family Spalacidae; genus Rhizomys; species Rhizomys pruinosus. Next base: position 138,291 of record VZQC01006433.1, read on the forward strand.
AGACTTTCAAAGTTGGGCTAAATGTACTTTGCACGAGGAGATGGCCCTGAACCTATGGGAGTTCAGAAATGAAATGTTGTGGCTTGAATAAGCAATGTCCTCCATAGCCTCAAGTATTTGAATACTTGGTCCCCAGTTGATTTTGCCTTTTGAAGAGTATTAGGAGTTTCAGCCTTGCTGAAGAAGGTGGTGGACTTTGAGAGTTTATAGCTTTACCCACTTCCTTCCACTTTGTTCTCTCTGCTTCGTATTTGCAATTGAGAACTGATTTCTCAGCTTTGTGCTCCAGCCTCCTGCTGCCATACCTCCTCTGTCATTAGGTACACTCCTGCTGGAGCTGAAAGCAAAAATAACTCCTTCTTCTAAAGTTGCCTTGATCACTGTAATTTATCACAGAAAAAGTACCTAATACAGAAACAGATTAAATCAAACATCATCAATCCTGATCATATATGTGTTTTCTCTATAGACTGCTGTCTAATGAGTGGTCACAGTACAGAAAACATAAATGATGTTTTATCAATAAAATGGCAGATGAACCAGTACAGGAAGATCAAGTCAGGATGTGGTGCTTACTGGACCTCATTTGGTAACCATGGGAAGAGAAATCCCCAGTGTAGAGCACAAGGGCAAGACTGATGATTGTTTGGATTGCGAAGGAGGAACCTTCAAACATGACATCTTTCAGCCTAATAAAGAAAAAAAATCATAAGCTGAAGATGCTAAAGCCTATGATATATGTGGCACACATATATGCATAATTTGAGGTGATGCATATTGGAAGGAATAACAACAACAACAACAACAACAACAAAAAGCCTGGGTCAAAGAACTGACTGAAACAATGAACTTCTGCTCGAAACAGTAAACTTCTGCATTGAAAACTTTGAGGGATACTGAGAAAAAGATGAAAAACATGTTTGGCAGAATGCATGAGCTCTGGTGGGGTGGGGGTCAAGGAAGGGGGCACGGGTCTAGATTTGATTGGAAATTTTGAATGAAATGCACACAAAATAAATTGGCAAATGATAGCTCACATATATGACTGCTTCCTGTGTCATGTGAACTAGTCTTTACACTTAGCAACTTATTCAATCATCATATTAGTCCTCATTTTGCATTCAAGGGAACTGAAGCACAGAGAAATTAAGTGACTTATCATGATTTTGTGTTAACTAAATGAATAGTAAGACTGAGATGCAGGGATCCTGACTCCTTAGCTCAGTCTAACTTCTACACATAGATCATGTGAGACTGATGCTTAAAATTCTGCCCCAAACAACAAGCCTCTAGAGTGAAAATCTTTGGAAAGACTGAGAGAAAGAGGCAGACATGTATGGCAGAAGGCATGAACTGGGGTGGGGTGGGAGGCAGGGAGAGGGGAATGTGACTAAATTGAACTGAAAGCTAATGTATGAAATATACAAGTCATCAATGAAAGTATTTAAAAAATAAAAATAAATAAAATGATTCTTAAGAGGCTAGAGAGATAGATTATCAGTTAAGAGTACTAGCTTCTTTTGCAAAAGACCAGGGTTCTGTTCCCACACTCACATGACAGCTAATAACTGTCTATAGCTTCAGTTCCAAGGGACCCAATGAATTCTCCTGGCCCCTGTGGGCACTGCATGCACAGGTGAACTTACATCCATGTAGCCAAAACATTCATAAATAAATTAATAAAATTCTTCTCTGAATTACTTGACTAAATTTATTTCTGGTCTTTTTGAGGTATGGCCCCCTGTAGCCCCAGCTGGCTTAGAATTCACTATGTAGACTAGGCTGACCGTGAACTCATAGAGATCCACCTGCCTCTGCCTCCCGAGTGCTGACTAATCTAAATTTTATTCTTTCATGTTAGCTAGTGCTACACTGTCTTCCTCATTCTGTGTTTGTATAATTTATTTTTAAATCCGAATTTAAGATTTTTACTTACGTTCTTTGGACATGACATTGTTGGTGTTCATTCACCTATCACACTACTGAACTCTGTTTAAGTATGATTGTTTGACCTGCTAAGTCCACAAAACTGTTGTGATATCCAGTTAAAATTTTGCATATGGTTCACAAACATTTTTCTGAGAACCATTTGAAAAGTAGCAGCATTATGATACTTTACACTAAATACTTAAGTAACTCTAATACTTTCTTTTAATTTTATTTTTTATTTACTTATTTTTTTCTTCTATTACTTCTTTTTTTTTCATTTTTTAACAATAAGTAATAATTTATGAGTACAAGCATCCTTCATGCAAAACCAATTTGCAAGCAGCTCTGCCCAAACCCACACAACCCAAGGGTCCCACCATCCAGCTGGGGGGCTTGTATGTTCAATCAAGTTGGTCAAATAAGTGTCCAGTCTATATTGCTGTAGTTTCTCCATTCACCCCAATTGCAGCCTTACATTCTACCATGCCCCCTCTTCCGCAGATTGTTCCATAGGCTTAGAAAAGGGGCATGGGTGGATGAGAAGCAAAACAGTCTACTTTCTCTGGAGCTGTCGTTTTGGACTCTGGTCAATTCTGGCTGTTTCTGTTCATGGGCTGACAGTTTGCCCAGGAATAACCTTTCGATCCTACTAATGAAGTACAAGCAATTAGATATATAGGTATTTAAACAGTACTAATTGTTATGGTAGGTTACTTTGGTATAGACACAGATGTTTGGATAGTATGTTAATCCATGAATTATGTTTTTTTCTGGTAAATATGACAGGGTCTTACTATGGCTTATAACATCTCCTAACTGCTAGAGGATATAAGCTTGTGGCATCAGCCATGGGTTATTCCTCCAAGGAGAGAGCTAATAGCCAATTAGATTTGGGATATATAGGCATATGGCTGCTACTGCTGCACTGTATTTACAGGCAGGTGAGGTGTAGCTGGTGCTCATGGAGGAGTCTTCCTTGACTCAAGGAGACCTATATTTGCTTTATTGGTTTAGTGGCCTTTGGTAACAATCTCTGGTATTCCAGAGACCAACTGTACACTTGCAATTGCGGTCTCAATACATCTTTCCCATGCTTACATCAGGTCTTCAATAGCAGGGCCTTATCGCCTCTCTTCTTGCAGGTATCCCAGTTTACAGGCAAGAAGCCTTTACCTTTTTTTTTGGGGGGGGGCTTGGATCCCCTGGCCAACATCTCCTTGGTAGAATAATCCATTGTTGACATCAGAGCTCTCCTTTATTAATATATTTTGCTTAAGTGCAAAGCTTAAGGAGATATTAGTATTATATTTGATTCTGAATAGAGAATAATCCTTTTCACAGTTCCTATGTCTATTAGTCAATTACAGAAGGCAGTTTTACCAGTTTTATAAGAGATTACCTCTATAACAGTTGGCTCCAATTTACAGTTAGAGAATGACCTCATCATCATCATATTCCTCCTTGTTCTATGAAGGAGAGGTAAGAAAGTCTCTCATATTAAAACTTTGTGGCACCTAGAAGGTAATCTTCATTAGGACTCATTATAAATAGGTGTTACAAGTAGGATCCACAGAGGGGTTTGATGCGTGTAGCAGTCTGAGGCTTTTATTCCTTTCAATGTTCAGATGGGCCAACCTTTCTGCTGGCATGTCCTGGTACATCCTACACAATACAAAGCTGTGTTTTTTCTTTCTCAGATGTTAAGTTGGTGAAATTTTGACCTGTGGGAACATACAAATCTTTTCCCATAGTTAGTTTTAAGATTTGAATTGCAAAGTTTTTGACAAAAAGGTTTCATATAAATCTGTATCCCCCCTTTTTATTTTAGGTTTTTGTTTTTTTTTTGACCCATGAAGCTCAAAAAGGCAGTTGTAGTAGACATACCTATAGGCAGGAATCAAGGCACAGATTTCATCAAATTCACCCAAGCTGTTTTGGGTGACTGTATGTCATTAACTTGGGAAGCATACTTAATTTCTTAAGTTAAATCATCCTACAGGTAAAAGAGAATGCTACAAGATGATAGTGTACAACAGAAAAATTATAGAGAACATTTGTATGTGCCAATCCCAAAGTTATTGTTATACAGATTTTAAGTAAAACAAATGTGGATGACAACAATTTATATTTCCAATTAACTAAGGTGCATT
>VZQC01006433.1:145658-163210 GCA_009823505.1 Rhizomys pruinosus
ATGCACTTAGAGCTTTAAACTTCCCTCTTAGGACTGCTTTTATAGTGTCGCATAGGTTTTGCTGTGTTGTATTACCATTGTCATTCAGGTCCAGGAATGTTTTTATTTCTTTATTTCTTCCTTGACCCATTCATTATTTAGGAGAGTGTTGTTTTGTCTCCATGTGTTCTTGTAGGTTGTAGGGTTTATCCTGGTGTTGATATTGAGTTTTATTGCACTGTGGTCTGATAGAATGCATGAGATTATTTCAATCTTTTTATATTTGTTGAGTTTTTTTTCTGTGTCCCAGTATATGGTCTATTTTGGAGAATGTTCTGTGAGGTGCTGAGTAGAAAGTGTATTCTCTGGTGTTTGGGTGAAAAATTTGATAGATGTCTGTGAGGTCCATTTGGTGTATTGTATCATTTAGTTAAGATGTCTCTCTGTTTATCCTTTGTTCTGTTGATCTGTCTAAAGGACTTAGTGGGGTATTGAAGTCCCCTACTATTAGTGTGTTGGGGTTAATCTGTGCCTTGAGATCCTGAAGAATTGTCTTTATAAAGTTTGGTGCACCTGCGTTTGGTGGGTATATATTCATGATTGTGAGATCTTCATCGTCAGTTGCTCCTTTAATAAAGATGTAATGGCCCTCTTTGTCTCTTTTGATTTCTTTTGTTTTGAAGTCTATTTTGTCTGATCTTAGAATAGCCACACCCACTTTCTTTTTGGTACCATTTGCTTGGAATACTTTCTTCCATCTCTATTTCCTTTTTCATTTCATCCTGTTTTCTTTAGTATTTCCATTTCCTTTTTGAGCTCTCAGTCTCTTCTTGTGCTCCTTACTTTGTTAGTTGGCTTCCCTTTTCAGTGTTTCTACTTCCTTTCAGAGTTTGTTTTTTCTCCCTCTAGTTCTTTCTGGAGTTTATCAGTCTCTTCCTTTAGTTCTTTCTGAAATTTGTCATTGTATCCCTCTATGTCCTTTTTGAGTTTTTCATTCTCTCTCTTTAGTTCTCTGAATTCTTCTTTATTTTCTTTAATTTCTCTGCATACATCTGCAATTATTCCTCTAAGATCTGTTCTTTGGGTCACCTCCAGGGGCATCCCATTGTAGCTATCTCCTACAGGTTTGGTAGAGCCTGGTGCGGGATTATCCAGAGCCTTTCCCATATTGTCCCTTTTTCGTGTCCCTGGCATGTGGGTTTCCCTTTTGCGATTCAAATCACAAATGTCTTTTCACTATGGTAGCAGCTGGTTTTGCTTGCCTCCTTCCAATGCCTTTTTTTTTATTTTCCTCCTTCTTGTTTATGGAGTATTGACTTGTCTAGGTTTCAGGCTTTCAATTTTGCTTATATATTGGATATTGGAAGTCTAAGTCACTCTCCCCTTCCTGTTCTGAAGGTTCTCCAAAAAAAAAGTTCACTTGGAGACTCTCTCATCAATTCCAGTTTGCTGGGGGCGGTGTGATATGCCTGACTTAGCTCGCGCCCCTGGGGCCCACCCGCACAAAGACACAGAGTCACTGAACCGGGCACCACTGGCTGCAGATGCGATGAGCAGCTCTGCCCAGACAGCCACCCCCCACAAGGGTCCAGTGCCGAGACCCCTTTCCAGCAACCAGGAGTCAATCCACCCTAAAATCTGTAACTCTAACTCTTAAAAGTCAGGATATTCTCTGATTCTAATGCAGGTGGGAAATCCTGAAATGATTAATAGCAGGTCTTAATGCTCTCTCCAATGGCAAAAATCTGCCTCTTATCTTCAATCATAAGTGAACTTTGGAGTTCATGCTGAGTCACATCTGCAACAGCTTGGCTCAAAGCTGTTGCAGCTAAAGAGTTCATAATTATTAATTCAGAATTCAGTAAGGGGATATTAATAATGATTATTAATAATTATTTTTAACCCAGAAAAGTATTCAATCATACAGATAAATTAGTAAAATATGAAGCGCTCAGACAGCTGAAGGACTTAGTTGTAGTAACTGCCTTTTATTTTTTTAATTAATTTATTTATGTGTATGAATGTACTGTCTGCATGTAGTTCTGTGCACCCATGTTGTGCAATGCTGCGGAGGTCAGAAGAGGGTTTTGGATTCCCCTGGAACTGGAGTTCTCCTGGAATTGGAGTTACACATGGTTCTCAGCCACCATGTGGGTGCTGGGGATCGAACCTGGGTCCTCTGAAAGAGCAGTAGGCACTCCTAACCGCTAGGCTATCTCTCCAGCTCAGTAACTGCCTTTTAAATATATCTGACTGGGGTTGGAAGGAGTGGATGCAGAAGGGTCTGACAAAACTGGATAAGTGTTTGACTGACCTTCTCCAAAGCAACAGAATTAACCATTGTTAGCCAATGAACACAGGGAAAGATTACATGGCAGGGCAGTCTGGGGAGTTATGTCTGTGCATGAAAAGTTGGTTGGGCAGAATGCATGAGCTCGGGTGGGGTGGAGGGCAAGGAAGGGGGAATGGGTCTAGATTTGATTGGGAAATATATGAAATGCACAAAGCTTCAATAAAAAATTGGCTCTGAGGAAAAAAAAAGAAAAGATGGTTGGATGTGTCAGTGGATGTGGTCACTGGATTCAATTCGCTAGCCATGAAACACAGTTGACCTTAAATAAAACTGATAAATCTTGAAAAAAAAGTCAGGATATTCTGTGATATCATAATATTGTGATAACAGTATAGCTAATTAATTCATATTATCTCATACACAATCCACCTTCAATGGTCCTCCAATACCCCCAATGATATACAAAAAGTTCTCAAGCTATATTTCATTATGTCTTTTTAACCTAGAATAGTATGCTTAATTAACCTCCCCCAATTGATATTTTTAAGACATTAGGCCAGTTTTCTTATAAATGTGCTTTCTAGGCTTGCTTGTTTTTCATTTATGAGTGGCATTTCACTTGACAAAAGCAATAAAAGGCCATTTTATATAGAAGCTGGAATGCCAGATTGAGGAATTGGGATGTATAAGGGTTGTTCATCCAGACTCCACTTGCACACTCTAAAGAAAGGCACTAGCCTCCTGTTAACAAATATTAGGATTACAGGATGGGAACGTTTTATTACCCCTAAGACCTTTCGAAGAATAGGTAAGCATGGAACAGAATTACCAAACATGGTCTTTTTTACTTTCTAATGTCTTCAATTTATTTTCAGGGTTTTATAATTTTCATCATAGAAGTCTTTCACCCATTTGTTTAGGTTTATTTCTAGTTTTGGGTGGACATTGTGAATGTTATTGTTTTCATGATTTTTTCCTTGGTGAAGTCATTATTGGTATATAGAAAGCTACTTGACACGCCAGGTGGGCAGGGAATGCATGAGCAACCTGGGCCAGCGCCAGAGGCCTGGGGCTCAGGGACCAGAAGAGACACCACAGCTTCCTCTCTCCCATGTGATCAACATAGGAGGAGTCACCCAGCCACCCTCATGCCAGGTCGGCTGGGAAGGCGCTGACAACTGGGGCCAGTGCCAGAGGCCTGGGGCTCAGGAACCAAGAGGGACACCACAGCTTCCTCCCTCCCACGTGATTGATGTGGGGAGAGTCCCTGAGCAACCCTCAGCAGGACGTCTAGGAGGCCAGCACATGCCAGTGGTGCAGAGGATCCAATAAGCTGGTGGAGATGCAGTGCAGACGACCCAGTATGCACAGTGTTAGTGATCCAGTGTGCACAGTGATTAGTGATTCTAGGCGGCACAGCCAATGTAAAGGAACTGAACAGCAGGAAGAACAGTGAGTGACCAACCAATCCTCCATATTAACGTTTGAAATTAGGACCAGAATCCAAACAAACAATCAAAAGATAAACCCACATACCAAAGCCACAACAAAAATAAATAACAACATGGGGAAACCTCATAATAAACCCACACCAAACTTCACCAGTCCTGTAGAAGATCCCAACAATGAGATCTCCCTGGAAGAAAACCAAGACATGGACCTTAGAACAGTCATAGACATATTCAAAGAAAGCAAAGACTATAAAAAACAAATCACAGCACTAAGGGAAGAGAATGAAAAACTCAGGAAGTATCTAGAAGGAAAGAATGATAACCTCCAGAAAGAACTAGAGGGAGAGAATGACAAACTCCAAAAAGAACTAGTGGAAGAGAAACAAAAACGCTGAAAAGAACTAGAGGAAGGGAAACACAAAGTCTGGAAAGAACTAGAGGCAGAGAATGACAAACTCTGGAAGGAAGTGGAAACACTGAAAAGATCCCAGGCTGAAATGAAAAAAGAAACTGACCAGCAAAGCAAGGAGCTACAAGTAGAGAATGACAAGCTCCAAAAGGAAGAAGAAATACTAAAGAAATCACAGGAAGAAATAAAAAAGGAAATTTAACATTCATCCAATCAACAGTAAAGGATGGGAAAAAGCCTCAGAAGCAGAATGGATGAAGCAGAAAATAGAATATCAGACCTATAGGATGACATGGAATAACTAAAATGCTCAAGTGGAGATTATGAAAAATTTAAAAAACACAAAAGTGGAACAACCAGGAAATGTGGGACACTATGAAAAGACCAAATATCCACATCATAGGGATAAAGGAAGGAGAAAAATCCCAAGACAATGGAATTGATCAGATCTTCAACAGGATAATAGAAGAAAATTCCCCAAACTGAAAAAAAGACAAACCCATCCAAATACAAGAAGTGTATAGAACACAAATACACAAGACCAGAAAAGAAATTTGCCATGCCGTATCATAGTTAAAACCCTAGATGATCAAAACAAAGAAAAAATACTGAAAGCTACAAGATGAAAACAACAAATTACATATAAGGAGAAACCCATCAGAATTACAGCTGACTTTTCAGTGCAAACAATGAAAGCAAGAAGAATGTGGACCAAAGTATTCCCAGTGCTAAACGACTTTAGATGCCAACTCAGATTACTAGACCCACCAAAAATATAAATTATAGTTGAAGGAGAAAGAAAAGTATTTCATGACATAAACAAAATGAAGGAATACATGTCAAAAAACCCAACACTTCAGAAAAAATCTCGAAGCAATTCAAGGAATAGAGGAAAGGAGCAACTATCCCTAAGCAGCTAGAGAGAGAAATTAATAAAACCATAATGACACAAATACAAACCTAGACTAAGAATGCAACAGAAATAAGTGGAAAGCAGACTTTAGCCAGAGTTGCATAGAAGCTGCTTCTGGGCCACAACAGAGAGCTGGGGCACAGGTACAGGCCAGTGGGCAGGCAGGCCAGCCAGGAGCAGAGACCCCTGGGAGGTGAGGCATGCAGACTTTAGCCTGGGTTGCATAGAGGCTGCTGCTGGGCCACAGCAGAGAGCTGGGGCACATGTAGAGGCTGGTGGGCAGGTGGGCCAGCTGGGAGCAGAGACCCCTGGGAGGTGAGGCACACAGACTTTAGCCCGGGTTGCATAGAAGCTTCTGCTGGGCCACACCAGAGAGCTGGGGCACAGGGTACCTGTGTGCAGGCTAAGCAAACAACTCCGCCCCCCCCACCACCAACTGGAACTCCAGAGGGAGGTTCCAATAAGTCCTACAACCAACCCAAAAGAACTGGCTGGTAGCACAGGATGTACAGTGCTCTGAAGGTGTCATTTGGGCTGTCACTCACCCAGTTCTTGTGGAACAGAAAGGGAAGTGTGAAGTATACCTTCCAATATATAACCAAAATTGAAAGCCCAAAACCTAAGCAAGTCAACACTCCATAAATAAGGAGACTATAATGAAGGCATCTGACGGAATCAAGGAAAGCAATCCTCCAACATGGTGAAGATGCACTAGAGATTCACACCAGAATACAGGCAAAAATTAAATGACATGCCAAAAGCACAATGAATAAACAACATGGGAAAAGCCCAGAATAACCCCACACCAAACTCTACAGAGCCTGAGGAAGACCCCTACAATGGGATCTCTGTAGAGATACCCCAGGATACAGATTGTAAATTAACAATCCCAGGTACATTCAAAGAAATCATAGAACTAAGAAGAGAGAATGAAAAACTCAGAAAGGACCTAGAGGGAGATAAGGAGAAACTCCAGAAGGAAGTGGAAACACTGAAAAGAACCCATACTGAAATGAAAATGGAAACCAATGAGCAAAACAAGGAGCTACAAGAAAAGATTAAGACGCTCCAAAAGGACGTGGAAATAATAAAGAAAACACAAAATGAAATGAAAAAGGAAATTGAACACTCATCCAATCAAGAGAAAAGAATGGGAAAAATCCTCAGAAGCAGAATGTAGGGAGCAGATAAAAGAATATCAGACCTAGAAGATAACACAGAACAACTAAAAACCTCAAGTAAAGATTACAAAAAGTTTTAAAATACACAAGAATGGAACAACCAGGTAACGTGGGACATGATGAAAAGATCAAACCTCCACATCATAGGGATAGAGGAAGGAGAAGAATCCCAAGAGAACTGTATTGATAAGATTGTCAACAGAAAAATAGATGAAAATTTCCCCAAACTAAAAAAAGACAAAAATACAAGATGCACATACGACACCAAATAGACTGGACCAGAGAAGAAACTCCCCTTGCCATATCATAGTTAAAACATTAGATGCCCAAAAGAAAGACAAAATTCTGAAAGCCACAAAAGAAAAAAACAACAAATTACATATAAGGGGAAACCTAACAGAATCACTGCTGACTTTTCAGTGCAAACTACGAAAGCAAGAAGAACATGGACCAAAGCATTTCCCATGCTAAATGACAATCAATGCCAACCCAGGTTACTATACCCAGCAAAAATGTCAATTCTTGTTGAAAGAAAGAGAAAAATCTTCCATGATGTAAACAAGATGAAAGAATACATGTCCGGAAAACCAACCCTTCAGAGAATACTTGAAGCAATTCAAAGGACAGAGGAGGAGAGCAAATACCCCCAGACACATTGAAAGAGAAATTAATAAAAGCATAACTGCAGAAGTAGAAACCTAGACTAAAAATGCAAATGGATAATAAGGTGAAAGGAAGCAACACACATCTCTCAATTATAACATTGACTATTAATGGACTAAACTCCCCAATCAAAAGGCATAGACTGGGAGGATGGATTAGGAACCAGAATCCATCTATATGCTGTCTACCAGAAACCCATCTCACCCTTAAGGACAGGCATCAAGTTAAAGTGAAAGGATAGGAAAAAATATTCCGAGCAAACGGTACCAAAAAGAAAGCAGGAGTTGCTATTTTAATATTAGACAAAATAGACTGCAAAGTAGAAGCAATTAGAAGAGACGAAGAGGGCCATTACATCTTTATCAAAGGGAAAATTAACCACAAAGACTTCACAATCATGAATATATATGCACCAAACTCTGGTGCACCAATCTTTATAAATACAACTCTACAGGCCCTTAAGGCACAGATTAACCCCAGCACACTCATAGTAGGGGACTTCAATACCCCACCCAGTCCTTTGGACAGATCAACCAGGAAAAGAATAAACAGAGACATCTGAACTGAACAATACAATACAGCAAATGGACTTCATAGACATTTTCCAAATATTCCATCCAAACACCAGAGAATATACTTTCTACTCAGCACCCCACAGAATATTCTCCAAAATTGACCACATAATTGGACACAGAAAGAAAACCTTGACAAACACAAAAAATTGAAATAATTTCATGCATTCTATCAGACCATAGTGCAGTAAAGCTCAATATCAACACCAGGACAAGCCCTGCTACCTACAGGAACACATGGAGACTAAACAACACACACTTGAATAATGAATGGGTCAAGGAGGAAATAAAGAAAGATAAAGGCATTCCTGGAACTAAACGACAATGACAGTACAACACAACAAAACCTGTGGCACACTTTGAAAGCAACCCTAAGAGGGAAGTTTATAGCCCTGGATGCCACATTAAAAAAAATAGAAAGAGCACAAATAAATGAGCTAACAGTGCAGCTAAAAACACTTGAAAGACAACAGCAAATGAATTCTAAATGCAACAGACAGGAAGAAATAACAAAAATCAGAGCAGAAATCAATGAAATAGAAACAAAGAAAACAATACAAATAATCAACGAATCTAAAAGTTGGTTCTTTGAGAGAATAAACAAGATAGACAGACCTCTAGCCCAGTTAACCAAAAGAAACAAAGAGCAACTCCAAATCAATAGAATTCAAGATTAAAGGGGAAATATGACAACAGACAATGAAAAGATCCAGACATTCATATGGGAGTACTTTAAAAACTTATACACTACCAAATTTGAAAACCTAAAGGAAATGGATGTATATGTAAAATAATGGCAATCACCAAAGCTAAACCAAGAAGAGATTATAAACAAGTATAACATATAAGGAAACTGAAACAGTAATACAAAACCTGCCAGCTAAAGAAGTCCTGGCCCAGATGGATTTACAGCAGAATTCTACCAGATATTTAAAGAAGATGTATAACCAATATTACTTATATTATTCAAAAAGATAGAAATAGAGGGAGAACTCCCAAATTCGTTCTATGAAGCCAACATTACTCTAATACCAAAATCAGGTAACGTTACAACCAAAAAAGAAATCAATAGATCCATGTCCTTAATGAATATAGATGCAAAAATTCTGAACAAAATACTTGCAAACCATATACATGCACAAATCAAAAAGATCATTCACCATGATCAAGTTGGCTTTATTTCAGAAATGCATGGATGGTTCAATAAATGTCATAAATCACATAAATGGACTCAAAGACAAAAACCACATGTTTATATCAATAGATGCAGAAAAGGCCTTTGGTAAAATTCAACATGTATTCATGTTAAAAGTCCTAGGGGGAAATGGACAGGAGGGAACATATCTCAACATAACTAAAGCTATACACAATAAACCCACAGCTAACCTCATTCTAAATGGAGAAAAATTGGAAGCATTCCCCTTAAAATCAGGAACCCAACAAGACTGTCCACTATCTCTACTCCTTTTTAATATAATGCTTGAAATTCTTGCTAGAGCAATAAGACAAGAGAAGGTAATCGAAGAAGTACAAACTGGAAAAGGTCAAATTATCCCTTTTGCAGATATATGATATATCTAAGAGATGCTAAAAATTCCACCAGAAAACTCCTAGAAATGCTTAACACTTTCAGTAAAGTGGCAAGTTATAAGAGTATTCTACAAAAATTAGTAGCCTTTCTATATACCAGTAACAAGCAAGTGGAGAAAGAGTACATGGAAACCCTTCCATTTATAATAACCTCAAAAAAATCTCAGAATAAACATTAAAGATCTTTGCAATGAAAGATTGAGGAAGACACTAGAAGATGGAAAGACCAGCTATGCTCATGGATTGGAAGAATTAATATTGTGGAAAATGACCATCCTACTGAAAGCAACATATAGACTCAATGCAATCCCAATCAAAACCACCATGACAGTATTTACAGAATTAGAAAAGCCATCTTAAAAGACCCAGGATAGCCAAAGCAATCCTGGGGATAAAGAGCAATGCAGGAGGGGGATTAATATACCAGCTTTCAAACTATATTACAGAGCTATAGTCATAAAAACAGCATAGTACTGCCACAAAAATAGATCAATAGATCGATGGAACATAATTGAAAACTCGAACATGAGTATATGCAATTTAAGTCACCTGATATTTCATAAAGGGGCCAAGAACATTCAATGGAGGAAAGATAGCATCTTCAGCAATGGTGCTAGAAAAACTGAATCACCACCCATAGAAAAATGAAACTAGACCCTTATCTTTCTTTTTTATTAATTTTATTTATTTCGGTATGTGTATGAATGTACTGTCTGCATGCAGGTGTGTGTACCCATGTCATGCAATGCCACAGAGGTCAGAAGAGGGTGTTGGATTCCCCTGGAACTGGAGTTCTCCTGGAATTGGAGTTTCAGACGGTTCTCAGCAGCCATGTGGGTGCTGGGGATTGAACCCGGGTCCTCTGTAAGAGTGGTTGGCACTCTTAACTGCTAGGGCATCTCTCCAGCCCCTAGACCCTTATCTTTCATCTTGCATAGAAGTCAACTCCAAATGGATCAAGACCTCAATGTGAAACCTGAAACCCTGAAAGTGTTAGAAGAAAACATTGGCAGCAACGTACAAGATAAAGGTGTAGGAAAGGACTTTCTAAATTATACATTAGTTGTGCAAAAATTAAAGTTAATAATTGACAATTGGATCTCAATAAAATGCTTCTGTACACAAAAGAAACAACTAGAGACTGTCTCCTGGGCTGTTGGAAAAGGGGTCCCAACTCTGAACCCTTTTGTAGGGAGGGAGTGGCTGTCTGGGTGGTAGCTGCCCTTTGCCTTTGCAGCCTGTGACCTACGGGTTGGGTTTGGCACCTGGCGCCTCTGAGGCTTTGTGTGGGCTGGCTCCTGAGGCACAGGAACCTGGAAGTCACTCCAGGTTCCTGTGCCTCAGGAGCCGGGGTGCCGGCTATATCAGGCATATCCCCTCCCTCCCCCCTGCCCACCCTGCCAACTGGAATTGGTGAGAGAGTATCCAAGTGGACTTTTATTTATTTATTTTTTTTGGAGAACCTTCAGAACAATAAGAGAAGAGTGACTTAGGCTTCCAATATCCAATATATAAACAAAATTGAAAGCCTGAAACCTAGACAATTCAATACTCCATAAACAAGTGGAGGAAAGAAGAAAAAAAAGCATTGGAAGGAGGCAAGCAAAACCATCCTCTAACATAGTGAAAAGACATTTATGATTTGAATCACAAAAGGGAAACCCACATGTCAGGGACATGACGAAGGGACAACATGGGAAAGGCACAGGATAATCCTGCACCAGGCTCTATCAAACCTGTAGGAGATAGCTACAATGGGATTCCCCCTGGAGGTGACCCAAGGAACAGATCTTAGAGGAATAATTGCAGACCTATGCAGAGTAATTAAAGAAAATAAAGAATTCAGAGAACTAAAGAGAGAGAATGAAAAACTCAAAAAGGACCTAGAGGGATACAATGACAAACTTCAGAAAGAATTAAAGGAACAGATTGACAAACTCCAGAAAGAACTAGAGGGAGAAAAAAACAAACTCTGAAAGGAAGTAGAAACAGTTGAAAAGGAAGCCAACTAACGAAGTAAGGAGCACCAAGAAGAGATTGAGAAGCTCAAAAAGGAAATGGAAATACTAAAGAAATCACAGGATGAAATGAAAAAGAAATAGAACACTCATCCAATCAAGAAGAAAGGAAAGGAAAATGCCTCAGAAGTAGAATGGAGGAAGCAGAACAAAGAATATCAGATCTGGAAGATAACACAGAGCAATTAAAAAGCTCAAATNCGATTAGGAGTTTCAGTAAAGTGGTGGGTTACAAAATTAACCTAGAAAAATCAGTAGCATTTCTTTACACCAACAACAAGCAACTGAAGAAGGAATACAAGGAGACCTTCCAAATCACAATAGCCTCAAAAACAATAAAATACCTAGGTATAAACCTAACCAAAGACACCAAAGATCTCTACAACAAAAATTATAAACTCCTGAAGAGGGAGATTGAAGACATCAGAAGATGGAAAGACCTCCCACGCTCATGGATTGGAAAAATTAATATAGTAAAAATGTCCATTCTACCCAAATTAATATATCAATTCAATGTGATTCCAATTGAAATCCCCAGGACATTCTTCACAGGCATGGAAAATAAAATTCTTAAATTCATATGGAACAATAAAAAACTCCTAATAGCCAAAGCAACCCTGAGTGAAAAGAGCAATACAGGGGGAATTTCTATACCAGACATCAAACTATATACTACAGGGCTATAGTCAAAAAAACAACCTGGTACTCCAGAAAAACAGACCTGTAGACCAATGGAACAAAGCTGAAGATCCAAATTGAGCACATATAATTTCAGCCACCTTATATTTGACAAGGGGGCCAAAAAGACTCAATGGAGGAAAGACAGCATCTTCAACAAATGGTGTTGGCAAAACCGGATCATCACTTGTAGAATAATAAAATACCCTACCTCTTACCCTGCAGAAAAGTCAACTCCAAATGGATCAAAGACCTCAATTTGAACCCAGAAACCTGAAGGTGTTAGATGAAAAAGTTGGCAGCAACTTGCAAGACATAGGTGTAGAAAGAGATGTTCTAAATCAGACAGCAGCTGCACAGGAAATGAGGTCAACAATTGACAAGTTGGACCTTATTAAACTCAAAAGTTTTTGTACAGCAAAAGAAATAATAAGGGAAGTGAAGAGAAAACCCACAGAGTGGGAGAAAACTTTCACCGCTGATTCATCTGACAGAGCATTAACTTCCAGAATATATAAACTACTCAAAAAACAAAGGAGTAGGAAAACAAATGACTCACTCAAAAGATGGAGTAAAGAGCTCAGAAGAGAATTCACAAGCGAGGAAATAGAGATGGCTGAGAAACATCTTAAAAAGTGTTCAACTTCGCTAATAATTAAGGAAATGCAAATTAAAACCACTTTAAGATATCATCTCACCCCGATAAGGTTGGCTAGGATCAAGAAAACAAATGGTACCAAATGCTGGATAGGGTGTGGGGAAAGGGGAACACTCATCCACTGCTGGTGGGAATGCAAACTTGTACAACCATTATGGAAAGCAGTATGGAGAACCCTTAAAAGACTCAAAATGAGCCTACCACATGACCCAGCCATACCACTTCTGGGTATACATCCTTCAGTCTCTTCCTACAGCAGAGATACATGTACAGCCATGTTTGTTACAGCTCTCTTCACAATATCGAAGAGCTGGAACCAACACAGATGCCCCTCAACTGATGAGTGGATACAGAAAATGTGGTACATCTACACAGTGGAGTACTATGCAGAGGTAAAGAAAGATGACATCATGAAAATTGCAGGTAAATGGATAGGACTAGAATATTTTATGCTAAGTGAAGTGACACAGTCCCCAGAAAAACAAAAGATGAATGGTATCCCTCATCTGTTGATGCTAGTACCAAGTATCTAGGTGTTAGACAAAATAAGCAATGGTAATATTATATTCCACACAATCTAAAGATAACTATGCCCTTGTATTGGGAATCCCTACACAGGTTCTAGAGCTGACCTAACATGTATTTTCAGACTTTGGACTTTTAGTATATGATGGAGGGTATGTGTGCTTCTTTTAGAGTAACATAGGATTAAAATGGAAACATATGAATCAAGAAATATGCTATGGAAAAAACATCAAGTTTGTTTCCAAAGGATACAATCTTAATATAGGTGCAATGTAACAGGCTGGTGCAACTTAAGCCTTTCTGGGTGCTTAACGACCATACCTGAAGTCCCTACCAATTTGGCCGAGGTACCGGGGGACAACTTTGTTCCTTGCCTTCAGAGGTCAACAAAGTCTTAGGGGATTATACGTGGAGGTGTCTCTTGAAAAGTCCTGCAGAGGTGGGTCACCATTCTTCCTGTTCAGGGAGGTCTTGGAGAGCCATTAAGGGGACTTGAGCCAGTGTCCAGTCTATAAAGAGGAAAGTCTGCTCATCCTTCAGAAAAGGAAGCCTGGTCTAGCAAGACCTGATTTTGTCCTCATGTGGATGGAACTGGTGGATGAGGAGCTGAAAGAAGCAAGGGGCTCCCCCTCCCCCCCAAAAAAATCTCAAGAGGCACCTGAAGACCAGATCCTCAACTGACCTCAACAAAACAAAACCTTGGTTAATCTGGGCTATTTGCATGGCCTTAAGCATCCAGAAGGAAAGTACAACCAGAAATAAATAATCAATAAGACCAGAGAAACTGTAATGCAGACACAAAACTTGAGATCTTAGTAAAAAGACAAAAAGAAAAAAAAAGAGGGCACTGTTGTTTGGCCTGTCTTCAATTCTTACAGGCAGGCCCATATGCTCTGTGGATGCCACTGCATTGGTACTCCTCAAAGACATGTGATACAGCTTTTTATACGTTTTAGCCTTCCAATGTGGACTGAGGACTGGTGAGATACCCAGCTTTTGAACTAAGCAGCTAATGGGAATTCAGCCTCCTCAGAATATGGACTGCCATTGTTGGATTACCTTGGCAGTATCGTGGAGGCCAATGCACGGGGATCAACACAAGATGCGTGCTTACTGGACTTCATTTGGGGGCACAATATTTAAAGCAGAAGCATGTCAGTAAGGTTTCCTTCTGCATAACGTTTTTTTTTTTGTAGTATAATGTCTTAATCATAGTCTACCATCAAATATTTTAGGAGTATCTTTAATATTTAGATAGTATATTAGCAGCATGCAATAATTACATCATAAGTTCTCAAGCAGAGGCAGTCTATTGCAAGGACCTTCTTTGCTGCCAGTTATCATAAGCTTTTTTAAAGTTAGAAAACTGAATAGCAACATTGAATACTGTAGAAATGCACTTTGCTCAGTAATACTTGAGTTGTTGCAATATTAGATTATTCATTTGGTTGTTACAGAAAATCCTTAACTGTAATTGATGGTTGTTTCCGTAATAGTATATTGCCTTTATTTCTACCTCTAGTAATGGGCTTTATGTGCTAGATTTCAAGATCCTTGAGCCTGGGCAAGTGCACAAGTCTTGTTTTTTTTTTTTTTTGTCTTTTTGAGACAGGGTCTCCCTGTAGCCCTAGCTGTCCTGGAACATGCACAAGTCATTTTAAAAAGAAACATGTTTTAATTGCACAAAACTGATCAGATTTGAGAGATCGTTAATGCCCTTGAAGTGGTTTTTGTGGGTGTGAAACAAATGGTGAGAATTTGAGTTGTTCCCTTATTATAGCATTGAAATTAAGTATACTTCATATATTCAATCATGTTCATGCCTTGATTTTATATACTTGTATCTACCAGTAAACACTGTGATACTTGAAAAAAAAATAAGTGGAAAGGAAGCAACATATATCTTTCAATAATATCTTTAAATATTAATGGTCTAAACTCCCCAATCAAAAGACAGACTGGGATAATGGATTAGGAAACAGAATCTATCTATATGCCATCTAAAGAAACTCATCTCATCCTCAAGGACAGACACCAACTTAACGTGAAAGGATAGAAAAAATATTTTAAGCAAATGGTACCAAAAAGCAAGCAGGATTTGGCATTCTAATATCAGACAAAATAGACTTCAGAGTAAAGTCAATCAGAAGAGACAAAGAAGGCCTTTACATCCTTATCAAAGGAACAATTGACGAGCAAGTCTTCACAATCCTAAATGTTTATGCACCAAACTATATAAACACAATTCTGCAGGTCCTTAAGACACAGATTAATCCTAGCACACTAATAGTGGGGGACTTCAATACCCACACTGAGCCCCTTGGATAGATGAACTAGACAAATACAACTAGCTACAAGAACACATGGAGACTAAACAACCCAATCCTGACTAATGAATGGGTCAGGAAAGAAATAAAGAATGAAATGAAAGTATTCATGGAACCAAATGAAAAAGACAATACCACACAACAAAACCTGTGGGACACTATAAAAGCAGTCTTGAGAGGGCAAATTATAGCCCTAATTGCCCACAATAAATAAAAACTACAGAAAGGGAACAAATTAATGATCTAACACTGCAGCTAAAAACACTTGAGAGACAGCAACAAATGGACCCTAAACACGACAGGAAGAAACAACAAAAATCAGAGCAGAAATCAATAAAATAGAAACAAAGAAAACAATACAAAAAAATCAATGAATCCAAAAGCTGGTTCTTTGAAAAGATAAACAATGTAGACATCTAGCACAGTTAACAAAAGAAAGAGCAACTCCAAATTAATCGTATTTTTGATGAAAAGGGAAACATCACAACAGATAAAAAAAAATCCAGACAATCATATGAGAATACTTCAAAAATCTATACTCTACTAAGTTTTAAAAGCTAAGAGAAATTGGTGAGTATCTGAAATCCTGGGCATCAACAAAGCTTAACCAAGAAGAGATTGACAGTATAAATAGATCCATAGTACTTGAGGAAATTAAAGATGTAATAAAATACTCCTAAATAAAAAAAGCCCAGGCACAGATGGTTTTACAGCAAAATTTTATAAAACATTTAAAGAGGTCTTCTAACATTTACTACTCAAAATTTTCAGAAGGATACAGAAGGAAACTTCCCAAATTCCTTCTATGAAGCTAGCATCACTCTAATATCAAAACCAGGCAAAGACACAACCAAAAAGAAAACTATAGACCCATCTTATTAATGAACATAGATGCAAACATTCTCAACAAATGCTTGCAAATTGCATACAGACCAACATCAAAAAGATAATCCATCATGATCAAGATGGATTCATATCAGAGATGCAGGGATGGTTCAACATATATAAATCAATAAATATCACAAAACACATAAGTGGACTGAAAGGCAAAAATCACACAATCATCTTAATTGATGCAGAAAAAGCCTTTGACAAGATCCAGCATTCCTTCATGTTTAAAGTTCTAGAGGGAATTGTACTGAAGGGACCATTCCTCAATATAATCAAAGCCATATTCAACAAACCCACAGGCAACATCATCCTAAATGGAGAAAAACTAGAAGCATTCCCCTTAAAGGTTGGAACCCAGCAAGGCTGCCCCTATTGACACTCCTCTTCAATATAATACTTGAAACTTGATTACTGCTAGGGCAGTAAGGAAAGAAAGGGAAATTAAAGGACTACTAATTGAAAAAGGAAGTCAAAATGTCCCATTTTGCAGATATGATAGTTTACCTGAGGGATGCTAAAAACTTCACAAGAAAACTCCTAGAAATTATTAAGAGTTTCAGTAAAGTGGCAGGATATAACATTAACCTAGAAAAATCAGTAACCTTTCTTTACACCAACAAGAAGCAACTGGAAAAGGAATAAAAGGAGATCTTCCCACTCACAATAGCCTAAAAATATACCTGGGAACAAACATAATGAAAGACATCAAAGATCTGTATAACAAAAATTTTAAACCCTTGAAGGAGATTGAAGATGACATCAAAAGATTAAAAAACATTCCATGCTAATGGATTAGAAAAATTAATACAGTCAAAATGCCCACACTGCCCAAATTAATATACAGATTCAATGCAATCCCAATTAAAATCCCCATGAGTTTCTTTACAGACTTGGAAAAAATCCTTAAATTCATATGGAAAAACAAAAGACCCTGAATAGCTAAAGTAACCCAGAGTGAAAAATGCAATACAGGGGGTATCAACTTACCAGACTTGAAACTATATATATTACAGGGCTATAGTGATAAAGACAGCCTAGTACTGGCACAAAAACAGACCTGTTGAACAATGTAACAAAATTGAAGATCCAAACTTGAGCTCATACAATTTCAGCCACCTCATATTTGATAAAGGGGCCAATAAAGCTCATTAGAGGAAAGACAGCATCTTCAACAAATGGTGCTGGCAAAACTGGATCACAATTTGTAGAAGAACGAAATTAAAACCATACCTCTCACCCTGTATAAAAATCAACTCCAAATGGATCAAAGACGTCAATATGAAACCTGAAACTCTGAAGGTGATAGAAGAAAATGTTGGTAGCAATCTACAAGACATAGGAGTAGGAAAAGTCTTTCTTTTTAAAAATATTTTATTTATTATTTTTGTATTTTATATTTTTATT
>VZQC01006433.1:167682-198403 GCA_009823505.1 Rhizomys pruinosus
TGTGTTTGATGATGTTTATTGATTTTCGTATGTTGAACCATCCCTGCATCTCTGGTATGAATCCAACTTGGTCATGATGGATGATCTTCTTGATGTGGGTCTGTATGCGATTTGCCAGTATCCTGTTTAGAATTTTGGCATCTGTGTTCATTAGGGAGATGGGTCTATAGTTCTCCTTTTTAGTTGTATCTTTGCCTGGTTTGGGTAATAGAGTGATGCTGGTTTCATAAAAGGAATTTAGGAGAATTCCCTCTGTTTGTATCCTTCTAAACAATTTGAGTAATAATGGTTGTAAATCTTTTTGAAATGTTTTATAGAATTCTGCTGTGAATCCATCTGGGCCTGGGCTTTTTTTAGTTGGGAGATTTCTTATTATATCTTCATTGTCTTCATATATTATGGGTCTGTTTAAGCTGTTGATCTTTTCCTGGTTGAGGTTTGGTGATTCCCCGGATTTCAGATATTCATCCATTTCTTCTAGGTTTTCAAACTTAGTAGAGTATAGGTTTTTGAAGTATTCCCATATGATTTTCTGGATCTTTTCATTGTCTGTTGTGATATTTCCCCTTTCATCATGGATTATATTGATTTGGAGTTCTTTCTTCTTTCTTTTGGTTAACTGGGCTAGAGGTCTGTCTATCTTGTTTATTCTTTCAAAGAACCAACTTTTAGATTCATTGATTTTTTTGTATTGTTTTCTTTGTTTCTATTTCATTGATTTCTGCTCTGATTTTTGTTATTTCTTCCTGTCCGTTGTGTTTAGGCTTCATCTGTTGTTGTCTCTCAAGTATTTTTAGCTGTAGTGTTAGATCGTTCACTAGTACTCTTTTTGTTTTTCTAATGTAGGGACCCAGGGCTATAAACTTACCTCTAGGACTGCTTATAAATTATCCCACAGGTTTTGTTGTGTTGTATTATCATTTTCATTCAGTTCCAGGAATGCTTTTCTTTCTTTATCTCTTCCTTGTCCCATTCATTATTCAGGAGTATGTTGTTTTGTCTCCTTGTGTTCTTGTAGATAGTAGGGCTTATCCTGGTATTGATAGTGAGCTTCATTGCATTGTGGTCTGATAGAATGCATGAAATTATTTCAATCTTTTTGTATTTGTGGAGGTTTCTTCTGTGTCCAGGTATGTGGTTGATTTTGGAGAATCTTCCATCTGGTGCTGAGTAGATAGTGTATTCTCTGGTATTGGGGTGGAATATTTGGAAGAGGTCTGTGAGTTCTGTTTGGCATATCGTATTATTCAGTTCAGATGTCTCTTTATTCTTTGTCCAGTTGACCTGTCTGAATGGCTCAGTGGGGTATTGAAGTCCCCTACTATGAGTGTACTGGGGTTAATCTGTGCCTTGTGGTCCTGGAGAATTGTCTTTATAAAGTTTGGTGCACCAGAGTTTGGTGCATATATATTCATGATTGTGAAATCTTCAGGGTGAATTGTTCCTTTGATAAGAATGTAATGGCCTTCTTTGTCTCTTCTGATTTCTTTTACTTTGAAGTCTATTTTGTCTGATATTAAAATAGCAACACCTGCTTTCTTTTTGGTGCCATTTGGTTGGAATTTTTTTTTCCATCTTTTCACTTTAACGAGGTGCCTATCCTTGAAAGTAAGATGCGTTTCTTGTAGACAGCATATTGATGGGCTGTCTTTCCTAATCCAATCTCCCAGTCTATGTCTTTTGATTGGGGAGTTTAGTCCATTAATATTTAAAGTTATAAATGATAGATGTGTGTTGCTTCCTTTCACCTTATCCATTTTCGGTTTTGGTCTAGGTTTCTACTTCTGCAGTTATGCTTTTATTAATTTCTCTTTCTAGGTGCCTGGGGATGGTTGCTCCTCTCTTATGTCCTTTGAATTGCTTCAGGTATTTTCTGAAGGGTTGGTTTTCCGGACATGTATTCTTTCATCTTATTTATGTCATGGAAAATTATTCTCTCTCCTTCAACTATAGTCAACATTTTTGCTTGGTATAGTAACCTGGGTTGGCATCTATAGTCCTTTAACACTGGGAAAGCTTTGCTCCACATTCTTCTTGCTTTCATTGTTTGTACAGATGAGTCAGTTGTAATTCTGATAGGTTTCCCCTTATATGTAACTTGTTTTTCTCTTGTGGCTTTCAGAATTTTGTCTTTGTTTTGGGCACCTAGCCTTTTAACTATGATATGGCGTGGGAAGTTTCTTTTCTGATCTTGTCTGTTTGGAGTTCTATGTTCTTCTTGTACCTGTATTGGTTTGTCTTTTTTTAGTTTGGGGAAATTTTCATCTATTATTCTGTTGAAGATTTGACTGATACCATTCTCTTGGGATTCTTCTCCTTCCTCTATCCCTATGATATGGAGGTTTGATCTTTTCACAGTGTCCCATATTTCCTGGTTGTTCCACTTTTGTGTATTTTAAAATTTTTCATAATCTTTACTTGAGGTTTTTAGTTGTTCTGTGTTATCTTCCAGGTCTGATATTCTTTGTTCTGCTTCCTCCATTCTTCTTTTGAGGCTTTTTCCATTCTTTTCCTCTTGATTGGATGAGTGTTTTATTTCCTTTTTCACTTTGTCTTTTGATTTTTTTATTATTTCCACTTCCTTTTGGAGCTTCTCAATCTCTTCATGTAGCTCTTTGCTGGTTGGTTTCCTTATCTTTTTCATCATGGGATTTTTCCATGTCTCCACTTCCTTCCGGAGTTTGTCATTCTCTCTCTAGGTCCTTCTTTACTTTTTCATTCTCTGTCTTAAGTTCTCTGACTTGTTCTTTATAGTTTTTTATTTCTTTGAGTAGGTCCACAATTGTACTTCTAATATCTGTGCCCTGGGTCATCCCTAGGGGAATCCCACTGTAGGAGTCTTCCACAGGGTTGGTAGAGCTTGGTGTGGAATTATCCTGCACCTTTCCCATGTTGTCTCTTCTTCGTTTCCCTGGCATGTGGATTTCTCCTTGCCTGTATTCCAATATGAATCCCAAGTTCCTCTTCAGTGTGTTGAAGGCTTTCTTTGCTTAGCTCCTTCAGATGCCTTCATTCTTTGATTTGTTTTTCTTCTTTTCTCCTTGCTTATGGAGTATTGACTTGTCTAAGTTTTAGGCTTTCTATTTGAGGTCTAACTCACTCTTCCCTTTCTGTTCTGAAGTTTCTCCAAAAAATTCACTTGGACACTCTTTTGGGGATCCCAGTTGGCTGGGGGTGGGGGTGAGGGGGTGGGGGTGGATTTTTGTTTAGCCCATGCCCTGGTACCTGTGTTTTAGGTGGTCTTGGGAAATCCCTGATCTCAAGGCTCACGGAGGCAAAAGGGCAAACTTTTATACCAGCTAGGAGGAAAACTCTGCCCCCATAGCCACACAAGCCATCAAGCCAAAGAGGATTGAATCAAACCAAACAATCCACCTGGCTGAAGCATCCACCTCCTACCTGTGCTTCTGGTGGTCTTGAGAAATCCCTGATCTCGGAAAAGACTTTCTAAATCAAACAGCAGCTGTGTAGGAAATAAGGTCAACAGCTGACAAGTGGGACCTCATCAAACTCAAAAGCTTTTGTATAGCTAAAGAAACAATGAAGGAAGTGAAGAGAAAACCCACAGAGTGGGAAGAAACCTTCACTACTGATACATCTGCCAGATCATTAACATCCATAATATGTAAACTACTCAAAAAAAAAAAAAACAAAGCAGTAAGTAAACAAATGACTCATCCAAAATATGGAGAGTAAAGAGCTGAACAGAGACTTCACCAGTGAGGAAGTAAAGATGGCTTAAAAACATCTTAAAAAGTGTTCAACATCATTAATAATTAAGGAAATGCAAATTAAAACCACTCTAAGGTATCTCATTCCGATAAGACTTGTTAAGATCAAGAAAACAAAAGACACCATTTGCTGGAGAGGTTGTGGGGAAAGGGGAATACTCATCCACTGCTGGTAGGCATGTAAACTTGCACAACCACTGTGGAATGCTGTGTGGGGAACGCTTAAAGGACTCAAAATGGGCCTACCACCTGACCCAGTCATACCACTCCCGGGTATATAACCACAAGGCTCATCCTAACGCAAAGATACATGCACATCTATGTTTATTGCAGCTCTCTTCACAATAGCGAAAAGCTCGAACCAACCTAAATGCCCCTCAGCTGATGACTGGGTAACAAAAATGTGGTACATCTACCAATGGAGTTTTATGCAGCAGTAAAGAAAGATGGTACATGAACTTTGCAGGTAAATGGATGGAACTCGAAGACATTATGCTAAGTGAAGTAACACAGTACCCAAGAAACAAATGGGGAATGGTTTCCCTCATTTTTGAATGCTAGCACCAAATCCCCAGTTGAAAGGCAAGCTGAGAAATTTATTGTTTTATTTATTTCTATCTGAAAGCAACTGTGCTGTTATAATGTGAATCCCTTAATGGATCCTAGAATTAATTTACCACTTATTTTCATAGGTAATTAATGTATATGGGTGGAAGGTACGTATTCATAATTTAGAGTAGTATAAAATTAAAGGGAAAATTGTGACTTCCTAAATACATTTTGGAGTTAACATACAGTTTATTCTCAGAAGACATAATTTTGGTACATATATTACATTTATATAGCCATATTTTGAAGCAATTCAAATGGGAAGAAACAACAACATAAGCACTGGGTCAAAGAACATAATTGATACAGTTAAATTCTGCCCAAAGCAATAAACCTCTATAGAGAAAAAACTTTAAAAAGACTGAAAGCTACAGGACATGTATGGCAGAATGCATGAACTGGGGGAGGGTGGGGGGGAAGGGAAAGGGGAATATGTCTAAATTGAACTGAAAAATGATGTATGAAATACAGAAAGCATCAATAAAAGTATCATTTTTAAAAAAGAAAGCTACTGATTTTCACGTGCTGATTTTACTACCCACAAGAGTAGGTTGAGTTTATCAGTCAGTTCTAATATTTTTTCATGGAGTCTTTGAGAGTTTATTAAGCATAGAATCAAATTACTTGAAACAGGGAAGATTTACATTCCTCTTTTTTTATTTGTATCTCTTGATTTATTTTGTTTCTGTAGCTACAGTTTCAAGTATTAAAATAAGTAACAGCAGTTAGAGTGGGCATCCTTGTCTTGTTCCTAATTTTAGGCACAATGTTTTCAAGTTTTATACAATTCAGTATAATATTGACCTTGGATTTAGCATATATATAACCTTATTATTTGGGGATATTATCCTTTTCTTCTTAGTTTTTAAAAGGATTTCTGCCATGAAGAGGTGTTAAATTCTATGAAAACCTTTTCTGTACCTGATGTGTTCTTCATGTGGTTTTGATCTTGAATTTATGTGATGTATCATTCTGTATTGTAATTATTCATTTGTATATGTTGAATCATTCTTGGATCTTTGTAATTAAGCCAACTTGCTTGTGGTGTATGGTATTATTTTTAATTAATGTTGAATTCAATGTGCAAATATTTTCCTGGGGATTTTAGTATCAGTTAATCAGGAATTTTCCTGTGCCTTCATCACTTTTGGTAATAGTTATTTCCTAGAATAAATTTCCTTTTATATTTGTCCTCATTTCATGTCTGCTGCTGTGATAAAGCAACATAGGGAAAGAGTTTACTTTAGTCCACAACTCCAGATTACAGCCCATCATTGCACAAAAGTCTTGGTGAGAAATGCCACACAGTTTTGGGTCAAATCAAGGGTTCCAAAAGAGCCCTTGACCAGAAGAGTTGGCAGAGTGGAGATTATAAAGCCTAAACCATAATTATGTCATGTAAGGGGCAAAGCCAATAACCATAGTTATATTAGATCACCATAATTACACCATATCAGGGTCAGGTCAGTTAACAAAGAGATTTTTAGTTAACAAAAAGTTTTTGATAGGAAAAAGAAGTTTCTCAGAATTCTGAAACAATGAGTTCCATGGAGATCCAGGTATAGCTGATGAGAGGACATGATACCTGGGTAGTTTTAAATTTCCTAATATTGTAGGAAAATATGCTCCCTGGAGTTACAGGTGTAGCCTGCATGGGGCATTCTGGCTGGATGGTTGCAGTGAGAGTGTAAAGGGAAAGTCAGCTAGAACAACATGGAGTCAATTTTGCCATTTCAGTAGGGGCTTGAGATAACAGATGTTAATTACTTTTCTGTTGCTGTGATAAAAGATGGTGATCAGGGGAATTTATAGGAAAAAAAAAGTTTCTTTGAGCTTATGGTTCCAGGTTTCAGAAGGATTAGAATCCATCATGGCAGGGAGGAATGTTGAGATGGCCAGAGGAGGAGTACAAAGCTATGCACACAGGTCTTCAATCAGGCACAAGAAGCAGAGAGTGACTGAAAATCCGGGAAAACTTAAGAACTCTCTAAGCTTGGCCTCTGCAATGTCCTTTCCACAGTGGGGCTACACTTTCTAAGACCTCCAAACAGCACCACCAACTGGGGACAAAAATGTCCAAATAATTGGAGCCAATAAGCAACATTCTCATTCAAACCATCACATCAGGTCACATCACTTCCACAGTGGTGTACTTTCTGTTGCTTGTTTGTTTTTACCTCAAGTGGTTTTTTAAAAACTAGTTTGGAATCGTTTCAAACTGAGGAAATATCCTGTAGAGAGGAATGAATAGATAACACTAGTGTTTATTGAGAGCATACTAAAAGGTTTCAATTTTAGAACCTTTTCTATAAAAGTAGTAATTTGAACAGCATTAGGTCTGCCCTTGCAGTTCATTTTACTTTGACTTTCCTCTTTAAAGATCAAATTATAAATTTCTCACAGGGTCACATTCATGCAGAATTATAGCCTGAAATGTTTGAAGCCTCTAGATTTGTCTTTAGGATTGCTTGAGTACCAGACTTAGCTATCATGGAAGACTTCTCAGAATGTTGAAAGTCATTCAGTCTAGTGTCAGTTCTGCCACTAACTTATGACATAAAGGGTAGATGTGTTTGGTCTTTTAATACATGGTTTCTTAGCATCTACTATTTGCCATATACTCATCTAAGTGCTAGAGATACAGTGCTGCTGAAAAAATATTAAATTCCTGTAGTCATTGGGTTTACATTTAAGTGATAAGAACCAACACACAAAGAAATAACCATTTTTGATAGAAAAACCTTAAACAAAGTTAAATAAGTGATAAGAATCAACACACAAAGAAATAATCATTTTTCTCTGGTGTTTGGGTGGAATATTCGATAGATGTCTGTGAGGTCCATTTGGTGTATTGTATCATTCAATTCTGATGTCTCTCTGTTTATCCTTTGTCCTGTTGATCTGTCTAAAGGACTTAGTGGGGTATTGAAGTCCCCTACTATTAGTGTGCTGGGGTTAATCTGAGCCTTGAGATCCTGAAGAGTTGTCTTTACAAAGTTTGGTGCACCGGCATTTGGTGCATATATATTCATGATTGTGAGATGTTCATCGTCGATTGTTCATTTAATGAAGATATAATCGCCTTCTTTGTCTCTTCCTTTGATTTTTGCTTGGAAGTCTATTTCTTCTGATATAGGATAGTGACACCTGCTTTCTTTTTGGTCCATTTTGTTGAATATTTTCTTCCCATCCCTCCCCCCTTAAGTTGGTGTCTGTCCTTGACATTGAGATGGGTTTCTTGTCAGACAGCATATGGATGGATTTGTTTCCTAATCCATTCTCCCAGTCTATGCCTCTTGATTGGTGGAGTTCAGCCCATTAATATTTAGGGTTATAATTGAACGGATGGATGTTTTTTCCTTCACCTTATTATCCATTTGGGCTTCTAGTCTCTGATTTTACTCCTATGGTTATATTTTTCTTAGCTTCTTTCCTAGGTGCTTGAGGATAGTGCTCCTTCTTCTTCTTCCCTTGCCTTGCTCTTCAAGCATTTTCTGGAGAGTTTTTTTTTTTTTTTTTTTTTTTTTTTTTTTTTTTTTTTTTTTTAAGGTATATTTTTCTTTCTCCTTGTGCTATCGTTGACATTTTTGCGGGGTAAAGTATTCTGTGTTGGCACCTTACAACTTGGAATGATCACTTAGAACTTGGTATACTTTGATCCAAGCTCTTATGGCTTTCATAGTTTACACTAAAAAGTCAGCTGTAATTATGATAGGTTTCCCTTTGTATGTGACTTGTTTTTCTTTTGTGGCCTTCAGAATTTTATCTTTGTTTTGGGCATCTAGCATGTTAACTATGATGTTGGGTTGGGGAGTTTTCTGTTCTGATTTCTTCATCTACTTGGAGTCTTATACTTGAATACAAAGTTTGCTTCTCCGTGTTGAATGGGTTTGTCTACTTTTAGTTCGGGGAAGTTTTCATCTATTATCTCTGGTGTGCAAGGACCGTCAATTTTACCTATTCTCTTGCTGGAAATGTATGCAGGCAAGTGGGCCAGGCCCATATGTCTGTATCTCCCAAATCTAATTGGCTATTCGCTCTATCCTTGGCAGAATAACCACGGGTGATGCCACAAGCTTAATCCTCAATGTTAGGAGATGTTATAAGCCACCTGAAGAACCCTGTCATACTTAACAGAAGAAAAATGTAATTCAAGAATTAACATACCATCCAAAACATCTGTGTCTCTACCAAGGTAACCTACCATAACAATTGTACTGTTTAAATACCTAAATAATTGCATGTGATCTTTGTGATTGTAAGGCTATATATTATACGTTAAGTATCTATATATCTAATTACGAGTACTTCATTAGTTCTGGGATTGAATGGTTCTGCCTAGACAAGCGGGCAGCCCATGAAAGAAAAACAGCCAGAATTGAGTAGAGACCAAGACAACAGCTCAAGGAAGAAAGTAGGGTTTGCTTCTCTTCCAACTGTGCCCCTTTTCTCAGCCCTTAGGGAAACAATCTGCGGAAGAGGGGGGTGGTAGTAGTAGAATTAAGGCCTACCCGATTTGGTGGTGGGTGAATGGTGTGAAAAACTACAACAAATATAGACTGGACACTCATTGATTCAACACTTGATTGAACATAACAAGCCCCCCCCCCCCCGCTGGATGGTGGGACCCATAAGCTGTGTGGGTTTGGGCACAACTGCTCGCAAATTGGTTTTACATGAAGGATGCTTGTACTCACAGATTATCACCTATTGTTAAAAAAATGAAAACAAAGCAAAAAAACAGAGAAAGATGCAGAAAAGTTATGGCAGAATGCATGATCTGGGATGGGTAGGGGTGGGGTGGAGGGAAGGGAAGGGAATATATGACTGAACTGAATTGGAAAATGAAATACACAAAAGATAAATTAAAAAATAATCCTTTTTGATAGAAAAACCTTAAACAAAGTTAAATAAGGCATCATGATATAGAATAATTAGCCACAAAGGGACTTGGCAGAAGAGGCAAAGTAGAGTCATCTTGTAGTGCTTCCTTGAAGGGGTAATATTTTAGCAGGGACTTGAAGGATGCAAAAAACTAGCAGAACAAAGTTGGGTAAGAAACATTCTAGATACTGAAAATAGCATATGAAAAGCTAGAGACAGGAAATAATCTTGAGAATTTGAAGGACACAGGAAGACTGGTGGAGTTAGTATGTAGTTAAGTATATAGAAGAGGAATACAAAATGAAGTCAAAAGTGAGGTACACAATAGAAGACATGGAACTTTGTAAGCCAAAGTAAAGGGTTTGGATTTATGTGATAAAAACCCCAAGGTTTAAATAAAGGTATGAGATAATCTGATTAAATTTAAAAATAATCCATCTAGTTGTGGTGTAGCAAATGCTTCTGAGAAAGTGGGAGTGGAGGCAGGGAGCCCCGTGAAGTAGCTACTGTAACAATTTAAGAAATGATTATGGCTCAGAGGAGTTTTGGGGTCAGTGGAGGAGAGACGCGTGAATGGATCTGTAATATATTGTAAAGGTTTAATTTCTAGCAATTGTTGATGACTGAAATGTAGGGGAGAGCTGAGTAAAATAGGAGGATGATTCCTTTTTTGTTCAATAAGGTTGGTTGTTGAATCATATATTAATATATGAGGAAATATTGGAGAGGGAGCAGTAAAAATCTAACACCTAACAGATGAACTGTGGAATTAGAGTGCCTGGCTTCAAATCTCAGGGCAGGTAAGTTATTGACACTGTTGAAGACTTGTCATCTGTACAGTGGGAATACAATATGTAAAGAATAGAGTTGTGGGGATTTTATGAGTTGATACACCTAAAGATTTTGAAACAAATGCCTGTCACAAAGCAAATACTTCATATTAATTATTTTTCTCTTCTCCATTATAGGCATTTGCACAATGGTAATATTTACCATCCAGATGTTCTCAGCCCACTTCATGCTTTTTATTTGAGCCTTTTATTGCCACTGACTTTTACCTTAATCTACTGAATACAGGAGATGGGCATACATGAAGTTTGGAAGAACAGAATTGGAGAGAAGGGAATAGGTGGTAGATTTGATCAAAACACATTATATGTCTGTATCAAATTCTCAAACAATAATAAACTCATATAGAACACAAAATTGGTAGTAGATGTGCCTCTTTGGCTGTAAGCTGAGAGGAGAAAATGCTTTATATAGGATATGTGCACATGCATACGTAGTCAGGATATCTTGAGTTCTCAAGTTAGAATGACTTAATAGCAATGTTTATTGTACATATGTGGAGTGTATACTGAGTAAAGGCTTCTACAAAATGCTGGTTTCTCACAAAGGTAGACTCTGTCACTTTTCATTCTTTATTTGTTCCTTTGGTTCTCTTCTCTGATTAACCAAAAGGTAAATGTGAATTGTTCTCCATACTCCTTGGTTTCCTGTTCCCTTTACAGGAATGTCCTACTGAATGTTAACAAGCATTTTGAGTAGATGTATTATGACCAAATCTTTACATGACAAAAATTTAAATATTTTAAATAGATTTTTCTTGTTGATACAGATTGTGAATCTTCAAAAGGCAGGCAAAGTTGCATTATTTCTTAGACATATTTTTATGTCTAAGAAGGATTGTGTCACATTTTTGAGAAACATTACCAAACCCAATACCATTTTAGAGAACAATGAACTTTATTTAGATAGGAGTATACTGGTTTCTATGTCCACATTGGGATTGGAACATTTGCCTTCTCAATCTAATCTTTCAATGTAAAATGGAAAAATATCAGGATCAAGAGCCACTTAAAAAATTCTGCGGTCAGGGCTGGAGAGATGGCCTAGCGGTTAAGAGCGCCGACCTCTCTTACAGAGGACCCGGGTTCGATCCCCAGCACCCACATGGCAGCCAAGAACCGTCTGAAACTCAATTCCAGGAGAACTCCAGTTCCAGGGGAATCTGACACCCTCTTCTGACCTCCGCGGCATTGCACGACAATACATTTATACACATACAAAAATAAAAATAAATAAAAATGAATAAAAATAAATAAAAATAAAAATTCTGCGGTCAGATTCTTTTGCCTGTCTGTGTAGATGCTGGTTTTCTTATGTAATGGGGAAATGTAAAATGCCTGTACTTTAAGAATGCTCTAAAAGTGTGGGGCTCTTGGGCAAGCTTAGCCATCTGGCAGTGTTTTTCCACTAAGCAGTTTCTAGGGTCATTGGGTCAGACAACAGGATGTTTTGCAGACAAGTTTGAGCCCATCATAGCTCAACCCAACAACAGGATGTTTTGCAGACAGGAAGTTTGAGCCCATCGTAGCTCAACAACAGGATGTTTTGCAAATTTTCACCCTGAGATAAGATCTGTATCCGCACAGCACATTCTTTCCACTGTGTAAACATTGAGGTGGCAGTCTGAAATGTTTCCTCCTTCCCTGCCCTATATATTCTGCTTGTGTTCCTATAATAAATGAGACTTGATCAGAACTTGTCTTGTCTCCATTCCTTGCATCTCTTGTCCCTTCCCCTCACTCCTTCTCTTCCAGAACCCCGTTGACTGTCCCTCTGGACGGGTCATAAAAGTTGAGATACTACACTTGAGGATAATTGGTACACTAAACGTGGTCCTGAAAAGGAGACAACAGTTTTCAAATATCAGAAAGCAGGTGGAGCATTTAAGTCTTTGTTGCTCCAACATAGCATTTCACAAGAAGTGACGTGAAAAACACAGGACCTGCAAAGGTGCTGCTCAATACAGGCAGGAATAGCATGGCAAATAGGTCTGTAATACCACGCAGTAACCACTAGAGGGCGAGCATTGACATCTTTTTAAAGAAACTTTAAAGAATTGGTTTTTAAAAGAACTGTAACTCTTTCAATGCCAAAGTTTACTGATTTGGTCTGATCTTTGAACTAATCTCTTTTTGTTGTTGTTCCGTTTAATTTTACATTACTCCAAAATATACATCTAAAAAAGACTCGTGCAAGAAAGATGCAAGACAGGACGTAACATGTATGGCAGAATTCATGAGGTGGGGGGGCAGAGATGGGGAAAGGGGTCTAAATTTGATTAAGAAATATTGTATGACATGTACATAAGCTCAATAAAAAATAAAGAGAAGAAAAAGAACTGTAACAATTCAGATTTCAAACCTAATTGTTTAACTTTTCTATATTTTTTTCAGAAGTTTATGAAAAAAATGTCATATCTCACATGATCCCACAAGGGAGAACAAACTAGCATCAATGAATATTCTATATATTTTTCTACAAGGGTTTAATCCAACGCATAGGGTTTTTTATTTTTTTTTTAATTTTTTATGTATATGAATGTACTGTCTGCATGTAGGTTTGTGCACCTGTGTTGTGTAATGCCGCAGAGGTCAGAAGAGGGTATCTTTAACTCCAGTCCAGGGATTCCCCTGGACTGGAGTTAAAGATGGTTCTCAACTGCTATGTGGGTGCTGGGAATCGAACTCGGGGCCTCTGCAAGAGCAGTCGTCGCTCTTAACTGCTAGGCCCCAATGCATAGTTTTGATTTTAATTTTTGAGCTAGTGTCTCAGTAACATGGTACAGACTAGCTTCAAAATCATATTTCTCCTGACAGCATTCTGAGTATCTGGGAGTAAAGTTGTTTTGTTCTCAGCAATTAAAGTGTTATTCATCATAGAGAAACAGACAGGCAGCCTGCAGACTCAGCCGCCAGGTGAGGCAAGGCCCACAGCCTTGCTGCCCTGACAGAGGCTGGACCTCCCCTCTCGGATACCAGAGAGAAGAGCTGGGTTCACAGATACAGAGAAAGACAGGTGGCCTGCAGACTCGGTGGTCAGGAGAGGTGAGGCACACAGCCTTGCTTCCCTGCCAGGGGATTGACCTCCCACCTCAGGTACCAGAGAGAAGAGCTGTGTGCATAGATAGAGAAACAGAGAGGTAGCCTTCAGACTCAGCGGCCAGGTGAGGTGAGGTACAGAGCCTTGCTGCCCTACCAGGGGATCTACCCCCCACCTCAGGTACCAGAGAGAAGAGCTGTGTGCACGGATAGAGAGACAGGTGGCCTGCAGCCTCGAGACCAGGTGAGGTGAGGAGCAAAGCCTTGCTGC
This sequence comes from Rhizomys pruinosus, assembly GCA_009823505.1. Classification (NCBI taxonomy): domain Eukaryota; kingdom Metazoa; phylum Chordata; class Mammalia; order Rodentia; family Spalacidae; genus Rhizomys; species Rhizomys pruinosus. Next base: position 181,065 of record VZQC01006433.1, read on the forward strand.
CCTGCCAGGGGCTTGCCCTCCCACCTCAGGTACCAGAGAGAAGGGCTGTGTGTGTACAGAGAGACAGACAGGTAGCCTGCAGTCTTGTTGGCCAGGACAGGTGAGGCACACAGCCTTGCAGCCCTGCCAGGGCCTTGACCTCCCACCCTGGGGACCAGAGAGGAGAGTTGTGTGCATCAGATAGACAGACAGACCGGTGGCCTTCAGACTCATCGGCCAGGAGAGGTGAGGTGCACAGCCTTGCTGCCCTGTCAGGGGCTTGACCTCCCACATCAAGTACCAGAGAGAAAGATTGTGTGTGTGGATAGAGAGATAGACAGGCAGCCTGAAATCTCAGTGGTCATGTGATGTGAGGAGCACAGACTTGCTGCCCTGCCAGAGGCTTGAACTCCCACCTTGGGTACCAGAGAGTAGAGCTGTGTGCGTGGATAGAGAGACAGGCAGGTGGCTTGCAGACTAGGCAGCCAGGTGAGGTGCTGGTGTGAGTGCCAAGGAAGTAACACCCCAGCCCCAGTACTCAAGCTACTGGTACTGTGGTGGAGATGATAAGCTGCTGGTGCTATAGTTAGGACAATCCAGCAGGCACAGTGTAAGTGATTCTAGGCTGCACAGTCAAAGCTGAGGAAGAAACCAGCAAGAAGCCAAGTGAGTGACCAACCAGTCCCCCATATTAACATTTGAAATTAGCACCAGAATCCAAACAAACAAAGAAAAAAAATATCACATGCCAAAGACATTATGGTAAAACAACAATATCAGAAAAGCTCATAACAAATCCCCACTGAACTCTACCAGTACTGTAGAAGATCCTGACAATGAGATCTCCCTGTAAGGAAACCAAGACACATAGTTTAGAATAACAATTGTAGACATATTCAAAGAAATCAAAGAATATAAAGAACAAATCAGAGAACTAAGGGGAGAGAATGAAAAACTCAGGAAGGAACTATAAGGAAAGAATCATAAACTTGAGGAAAGAACTAGAGGGAGAGAATGACAAACTCCGAGAAGAACTAGAGGAAGAGTAACAAACTCTGTAAAGAACTAGAGGGCTTAGCAGTGGCACATGCCTTTAATCCTAGCACTTGGGAGGCAGAGGCAGGCAGATCTCTGTGAGTTCAAGGCCAGTCTGGTCTACATAGTGAGATCCAGGACAGCTAGGACTAAAGGGAGACCCTGTCTCAAAAAGACAAAAAAATAAAAAGAAAAGAAAAATAAAAGAACTAGAGAAAGAGAAACACAAACTCTGAGGGAAAGAATGAGAAACTCCGGGAGGAAGTGGAAAGAAACAATGGAATGATCTCAGGCTGAAAGGAAAAAAAGAAACTGACCAGAGAAGCAAGGAGCTATAAGAGAATGAAAAGCTCCAAAGGAAGTGAAAATACTGATGAAATCACAGGATGAAATGAAAAAGGAAATTGATCATTCATCCAATCAGCAGGAAAGGATGGGAAAAATCCTCAGAAGCAGAATGGATGAAGCAGTAAAAAGACTATCAGACCTACAGGATAATATGGTGCAACTAGAATCTCCAAGTAAAGATTATGAAAAATTAAAAAATAAACCCAAGAGTGGAACAACCAGGAAATGTGGAACACTATGAAAAGACCAAACTGGAATCATAAAGGAAGGAGAAGAATCCCAAGACAACGGTATTGATCAGATCTTCAACAGAATAACAGAAGAAAATTTCTTCAAGCTGAAAAAAGACAATCCCATACAAATACAAGAAGCACATAGAACACAAAATAGACAAGATCAGAAAAGAAATTCCCCCCACCTTATCATAATTAAAATGATAGATGCTCAAAAGAAAGACAAAATACTGAAAGCTACAAGAGAAAAACAAGTTACTTATAAGGGGAAACTCATCAGAATTACAGCTGACTTCTCAGTGTAAACTATGAAACAAGAAGAACATGGACCAAAGTATTCCCAGTGCTAAATGACTTTAGATACCAACCCAGACTACTATACCCAGCAAAAATGTCAATTATAGTTGGAGAAAGAAAAATCTTTCATGACATAATCAACATGAAAGAATACATGTCCAAAAATCAAACACTTCAGAAAATACTCAAAGCAATTCAAAGAACAGAGGAAAGGAGCAACTATCCCTAAGCAACTAAAGAGAGAAATTAACAAAAGCATAACAGAATAAATAAAAACCTAGACCAAGAATACAAACAAAAAATAAGTTGAAAAGAAGCACACACATCTCTCAACAACAACCTTAAATATTAAAGGTCTAAACTCCCCAATCAAAAGACATACACTAGGGTAAAGGATTAGGAAACAGAAATCTTCTGTATGCTATTTTCTTTTTTTTTTTTTTCATTTAATTTTTATTGATGGTTTGTGCATTTCGTACATCATTTTCCAATTCAGATCAGGCATATTTCCCTTTCCCTTCCCCCCCACCCCCACCCCATCCCAGATCATGTATTCTGCCATAACTGTCCTGCATCTTTCAGGTTTGTTTGTTTGTTTTTCATTTTTTAGCTATAAGTGATAATCCATGAGTATAAGCATCCTTCGTGCAAAACCAATCTAAGAAACCAATCTCACCATCAAGGAGAGACACCACCATAGAGTGAAAGGATGGAAAAAAATTATTCCAGGCAAATGGTACCAAAAAGCAAGCAGGAGTTTCTATTCTAATATCAGACAAAATAGACCTTAGAATAAAATTAATCAGAAGAGACAAAGAGGGCCATTAGATCCTTATCAACAGAACAATTAACCAGGAACATTTCACAATCTTAAATGTTTATCCACCAAACTCTGGTGCACCAAACTTTATAAACAATCTTTCAGAACCTCAAGACACAGATTAATCCCAGCACACTAACAGTGGGGGACTTCAATACCCTACTGAGTCCCTTAGATAGGTCAACTGGACAAAAAATAAACAGAGAGAGACTGGAACTGAACAATACAGTACAACAAATGGACCTCACAGATATCTACGGTATATTCCACCCAAACACCAGAGAATATACTTTCTACTCAGTGCCCCATGGAGCATTCTACAAAATTGATCACATCCCAGGACACAAAAGAAATCTCAACAAATACAAAAGGATTGAAATTATTACATGTATTCTGTCAGACCACAGTGCATGAAATCTCAATATGATCACCAGGATAAACCCTACTAATTACTAGAACCCATGGACACTAAACAACACAATCCTGAATAATGAGTGCATCAGGGAAGAAATAAAGAATGAAATAAAGGCATTCATGGAACTCAAAAAAGACAATACATACAACAAAACCTGTGGGATACATTAAAAGCAGTCCTAAGAAGGAAATTTATAGTCCTAAGTGCCCACATTATAAAAAAAGAACAGAAAGGAACAAATAAACTGTCTAACAATGCAGCTAAAAACACTTCAGAGACAACAACCAATGAATCATAAACACAACAGACAGGGAGAAATAACAAAAATCTGAGCAGCGGGGCTAGAGAGATGGCTCAGGAGTTAAGAGCTCTGACTGCTTTTGCAGAGGACCCAGGTTTGATTCCCAGCACCCACATGGCAGCTAAAAACCGTCTTTAACTCCAGTTCCAGGGGAATCCGACACCCTCTTCTGACCTCCGCGGCATTGCACGACATGTTGCACCAACCTACATGCCGACAGTACACTTATACACATAAAAATAATAAAAAAATATGAGCAGAAATCAAAGAAATATAAACCAAGAAGACAATACAAAAAAATAATCAAATCCAAAAACTGGTTCTTTGAAAAGATGAACAAAATAGACAGACCTCTAGCCCAGTTAACCAAAAGAAAGAAAAAGCAACTCTAAATCAATAACATTGATGATGAAAGGGGAAACAACAACAGTTAAAGAAAAGATTGAGACAGGGGCTGGAGAGATGGCCTAGCGGTTAAGAGCACCGACCGCTCTTACAGAGGACCCGGGTTCAATCCCCAGCACCCACATGGCAGCCGAAAAACTTCTGAAACTCCAATTCCAGGAGAACTCCAGCTCCAGGGGAATCCGACACCCTCTTCTGACCTCCACGGCATTGCACGACACGGGTGCACAAACCTGCATACAGACAGTACATTCATACACATACAGAAATAAATAAAAAATAAAAAATAATTTTTTTAAATTTTAAAAAAAAGATTGAGACAATCATACGAGAATACTTCAAAAACCTACACTCTACTAAATTTGAAAGCCTAAGAGAAATGGATAAATATCTGAAATCCTGGGATTCACCCCAACTTAACCAAGAAGAGATTGACAGCTTAAACAGACTCATAATACTTGAGGAACTTGAAGATGTAATAAAAAAAAAAACCTCCCAACTAAAAAAGTCCAGGCCAGATAATTTTACAGCATAATTCTTTTTTTTTTTTTATTTTCATTTTTTATTGATGCTTTGTGTATTTCCTACATCATTTTCCAATTCAATTCAGGCATATTTCCCTTTCCCTTCCCCCAACCCCACCCCACCCCATCCTAGATCATGCATTCTGCCATAACTGTCCTGCATCTTTCTCTCAGTTTTCATTTTTTAACAAGTAATAATTTATGACTACAAGCATCCTTCTTGTAAAACCAATTTGCAAGCAGTTATGCCCAAACCCACACAGCCCATGGGTCCCACCATCCAGCAGGGGGGGCTTGTATGTTCAATCAAGTTGATCAAATGAGTGTCCAGACTATATTGCTACAGTTTCACCATTCACCCCAATCACAGCCCTTACATTCTACCATGCCCCCTCTTCTGAAGATTGTTCCCTAGGCTTAGAAAAGGGGCACAGGTGGAATGAAGCCAGTCTACTTTTCTGGAGCTGTTGTCTTGGTCCTGGTCATTCTGGCTGTTTCCCTTCATTGGCTGACAGTTCCAGGAATACCTTTCGATCCTACTAATGAGCACAAGCAACTAGATATTATGGTTTTTTAACATACTATTGTTATGGCTAGGTTACTGGAATAGACACAGCTATTGGATGGTTATTTTAATCTATGTATTCATTTTTCTGTTAAATATGATACGTTTACTGTGGCTTATAATATCCCCTAACCATTGGATAAAGCTTGTGGCATCAGCCGTGGGTTATTATCCAAGGAGAAGCTAATAGCCAACTTAGATTTGGGATATGCAGGCGTATGGCGGCCACTGCTGCGCAGTATTTTCCAGGCAGGTGAGGTAGCTGATGCTGACAGATGAGTCTTGCTTGACTTCGAGGTGAGAGCCTATAAATTCTGCTTATTTGTGTTTTTAGTAGGCTTTGGTACCACTTTCTGGTGTAATCTCCTAGAGAAAACAGTCTATACATTTGCAAGTGTGGTCTCTGTACATCTTTCCATGTTTACATCAGGGTCTTCGAGTTCAGGGCTTTAGCCTCTTCTGGCTGTGCAATACTTCCAGTTGTTTAGAGGCAATGAGCCTTTACTTTTTGTGGGGCTTGGATCCCCTGGCCATCTACTTGGTAGAATAATCGATGGCTGATGTTAGAGCTCTCCTGTATTAATTATTTTGCTTAAGTGCATAGCTTAAGGGACTTTAGTATTATATTTGGGTTCTGAATAGAAACCTTTTTAGAGTTTCTATGTCCATTAGTAACTTAAAGAAGGCAGTTTTACTGGTTTTATAAGAGATTACCTCTATAACAGTTGGCTCCAATTTACAGTTGGAGAGCAACCTCATCATCATCATATTTCACCTTGTTCTATGGGGGGGGGGGGAGGTAAGAAAGTCTCTCGTATTAAAACCTTTGAGGCACCTAGAAGGTGAGTTTCATTAGGACTCATTATAAATAGTTGTTGCAGGTAGGATCCACAGAGGGGTTTGATGTTTGTAGCAATCTGAAGCTTTTTTTCCTTTCAATATTCAGATGGGCCAACCTTTCTGCTGGCACTTTCTGGTACATCCTACTCAATGCAAAGGTGCATCTCTTCTTTCTCAGCCGTTAAGTTCGTGACATTTTGACCTGTTGGAACATACAAATCTTTTCCCATAGTTAATTTTAAGATTTGAATTGCAAGGTTTTTGACAAAAAGGTTTCATATAAATCTGTATCCCCCCTTTTTTTTATTTTAGGTTTTTGTTTTTTGACCCATGAGTCTCAAAATGGCAGTTGTATTATACATACCTATACGGTGGAATCAAGGCCCAGATTTCATCAAATTCACCCATGCTGTTTTGGGTGACTGTATGTGATTAACTTGGGAAGCAAACTTAATTTTTAAGTTAAATCATCCTATAGGTGAAAGAGAACGCTTCAATAATCCACCTGGCTGAAGCACCTGGCCTCTATGTGCATGCCCCTGTGGCTTTAACCTGCCTATGCTCCACCTGGCACAGCTGAAGCCCCCAACCTCTATGGGCCCGAGTCCCTTTGAGGCTACAGGCCCAACTGTGTTCCTGCTGCCTGGGTATCTCTGCCCACACATCTCCACTTGCCTGGTGAATAATCCTCCTGACTGAAGGTCCTGGCCTATATGCGTGTGCCCCTGTGGCTTTAGCCAGCCAGTGCCCCAGCTGGCCAGCAGTGAAGCCCCGCCATCTATAAGCTTGAGTCCACCTTAGCTACAGGCCCACCTGTGTTCCAGCTAGATGGGTACCTCTGCCCCCACAACTCCACATGCCAGGTGAACATTCCGCCCGTCTGAAGTACCCGACCTATATGCTCATGCCCCTGCAACTTTAGCCAGCCTATGCTCCGGCTGGCCTGACTGAAGGCCCGGACCTCTATGCTCCTGAGTCCCATGTGGCTACAGGCCCACCTGTGTTCCTGCTGGCTGAGTACCTCAACCTTCACAGTTGTACAAGCCCAGTGAATAATCTACCTGGCTGAAGTGCTAAGCCTCTATGTGTGTGCCCTTGTTGCTTTAGCCTGCCTGTGTTTTGGTCACACTGTTACAGGCCCACCTGTGTTCCTGCTGGCTGGGTAGCTCCGCCTGCATAGCTGCACACACCTGGTGAGTAATCCACCTGGCTGAAGTGTGGGGCCTCTATGTGCATTCCCTTGCAGCTTTAGCCCGCCTGTGGTCTGGCTGGCCCTGATGAAGCCCCTGACCACTATGTGTCTGCACAGCTTCAGGCCCATCCGTGTTCTAGCTAGCTGGGTAGCTCTGTCTGCAAGCTCACACACCCCACCAATATTCCACCTGGTTGATGTGGCAGGCCTCTATGCATGAGCCCACCTGTGCCTGGTTGAAGCCCCCGACCTCTATGCACCTGAGTTGCCTAAGGATAGAGGCCCACCTGTGTTACGGCTGGCTGGGTACCTCCATCCGCAGAGCTGCACATGCCTGATGAATGATCTGCCTGACTGAAGCACCCAAACTCTATGCACACACCCTTGTGTCTTTCACTCACTTGTGCTCCAGGTGGCCTGGCTGCAGCCCCCTACCACTATACCCCATGTCCCCACACGGCTAAAGGTCCACCGTGTTCTGGCTTTCTGAGTAGCTCCACCAGCACAGCTGCATAGGCCCAGTGGATATTCCTCTTGGCTGAAGCAACAGGCCTCTATGCATGAGCCCATGTGACTTTAACCCCCCTGTGTTCTGGCTGGCCCCGCTGAAACCCCCGACCTTTATGCACCCAAGTTCTCACAGGGCTACAGGCCCACCTGTGTACTAGCTGTCTGGGTACAGCTGCACAAGTCCGGATCCAGGGCTCTATGCACATGCCCCTGTGGCTTTAGCCTGCCCATGGTCTGGCTAGCCCAGCTGAAGTTCCCAACATCTATGCTACCGAGTTCTGCGCTGCTACAGGCTCACCTGTGTTACCAGCTGGCTGGGTAGCTCTTCCTGCACAGCTGTACATGCCCGGTGAATAATCTGCCTGGCTGAAGCTCCTGGACTCTATGCACCTGCCCCTGTGGCTTTAGCCTGCCTGTGCTTCGGCTGGCCTGGCTGAAGCCCTTGACCTCTATGCTCCCGAGTCCTGGTTTGGCTACAGTCTCACCTGTGTTCCTGCTGGCTAGGTAGCTCCACCTGCACAGCTGCACAAGGCCCATGAATAATCCACTTCGCTGAAGCAGCAGGCCTTTATGCAAGTGCCCCTGCGGCTTTAGCTCAGCCGTGCTCTGGCTAGCCCATCTGAAGTTCCCAACCTTTATGCCCCCGAGTCCCCTTGCAGATTACAGGCCCACCAGTGTTCCAGCTGGCTGGGTAGCTCCCATTGAGAGCCGAAAACGCCACACCTATATTCCACGTGGCTTAAGTGCTAGGCCACTATGTGTGAGCCCATGTGACTTTAGCCCAGGACCTCTATGCCCCCAGTCCCCGCATGGCAACAGGCCCACCTGTGTTCTGGCTGGCTGGATAGCTCTTCCTGCACAACTGCACAAGCCTGGTGAATAATCCACCTGGATGAAGTGCCCAACATCTAAGTGCATGCCCCTTCGGCTTTAACCCGCCTGTGCTCCAGCTGGCCTGGCTGAAGCCCTTGCCAATAACCCAAGTTTGTCTACAGGCTCACCTGTGTTCCGAATGGCTAGGTAGCTCCACCCGCAGAGCTGCACAAGCCCAGTAAATAATCTGCCTGGCTGAATGAAGCCCCAGACCTCTATCTGCCTGAGTCCCCACACCGCTACAGGCCCACCTGTGTTCCGCTTGCTGGGTACCTCCATCCACACAGCTGCACAAACCAGCTGAATAATCCGACTGGCAGAAGCTCCCTGCCTCTATGTGCATGCCCCTGCAACTTTAGCCCACCTGTGCTTCGCTGGCCTGGGTGAAACCATTGACCACTATGTGCCCAAGTCCCACGTGGCTACAGGCCCACCTGTGTTCCAGTTGGCTGGGTAACTCCACCCACACAGCTGCATACGCCTGTTCAATAATCCACCTGGCTGGAGCACCAGACCTCTATGTGTGGGCCCCTGCAGCTTTACCCGGCCTGTGCTCCCGCCACACCGCTACAAGTCCACCTGGCTGGCTGTGTAGCTACTCAGTCCTCTGGCACATCTGCACAAGCCCGTTGAATAATTAGCCTGGCTGAAGTGCCCAAACTCTATGCACATGCCCCTGTGGCTCCCAGTGCCCCGACTGAAGCCCCTGAGTGCTATTTGCCCAAGTCCCTGCATGGGTACAGGCTCACCTGTGTTCCATCTGGCTGGGTAGCTCTGCCCACACAGCTGCACAAGCCCGTTGAATAATGTGCCTGGCTGAAGTACCAGGACTCTATTTGCCCAAGTCCCTGCACAGCTAAAGGCTGACCTGTGTTCTGCGGCACTGACAAAACTACACACGTCCGGTGAATAATCTTCCTGGCAGAAGCGCCTGGCCTCTAACCCACCTGACTGAAGTGGCTGGCTTCTCTGTGCGTGACCCCGCGGCTTTAGACCACCTGTGCTCCAGCTGGCCCGGCTGAAGCACCCGACATCTATGCTCCCGTGTCCCTCACAGCTTCAGGCTTCAGGCCCACCTTTGTTCCAGCCAGCTGGGTAGCTCCTACCACACAGCTGCGCATGCCCAGGGAATAATCTGCCTGCCTGAAGTGCTGCATCTTTAGCTTGCCTGTGCACCAGCTAGCTGGGCTGAAGCCCCCTACTTCTATAGGCCGGAGTCTGGGGGGCGGGGCGGGAGGGCGATACAGCTAGCTGGGTAGCTCTGCTCACACAGCTGCACATCCTGGGTGAATTGGCTCTGAACTCTTAAAGGACTAAAAATGAACCTACCATTTGACCCTGTCATACCACTCCTGGGTTTATACCCAAAGGATTCATCCTGTTGCACTTATACGTGCACATCCATGATTATTGCTGCTCTATTCACAGTAGCAAAGTGCTGGAAGCAACCTAAGTGTCCCTCAAATAATGAGTGTATAATGCAAATGTGGTACATTTACACAATGGAATTCTATGCAGCAGTAAAGAAAGAGGACTTCATAAAATTTGCAGTTAAATGGATGGAAATAGAAGCTGTTATAAGTGAAGTAACAGAGACTCAGAAAAACAATGTATTTTGTCCCTCATTTGTGGATCCTAGGACCAAATCCATCTATGTAAATATATACCATGATGTACCTGCAGGAACCAGGTAAATGAAAAGTAACCAGGAAAATAAAGGGAAATAGAGAAGGCTAGTATGTGACAGGTGTTACTAAGGGAGGAATGATTAAAATCCGGTATCTATCTGAAAACAACTGTCCTCTTATATTGTGAATCCCTTAAAAAACAAATAAATAAATAAAAATAAATAAAATCAGGATAGCTAAAGGGGGAGTGAAAAGGTTATAGAAGGAAAGGAGGATAAAGAGAAAAAAAGAAGCTCAAGAGAAGTGGAGCCATAGGAAACTAGCAGTATCAAGGGAGAAATAGGATACTTTAAATGGAGAAGACCTGGAGAAGACATGGAGGGAGGGCTAGACAGGTAAAGAGAGAGAGGAGAGATAAATAATGACTTGGGGGGGAAACAACTTGAGATAATCATATTAGTCTAACAATCTATTGACAAAATACACTTTTCTACATTGATATCTTCTTATATATTTCATTTTTGTAGTAAAATGTTCAATTCTCTTCTCATTTTCTTTTGGGTATACATTATGGATGTTGTGCTGAATAGCTTTAGTTGTCAAGTTGACACACCTGGGTTGAGGGAGTCTCAATTGAAGAATTTCCTTCTTTGGACTGGCCTGTGGCCATATCTGTGGGGCATTTATTTGATTGTTGAGTGATGTGGGAGGGCCCAGCCCACTGTGGGTGGTGACCACCCCTGGGCAGATTGTTCTGTATTTTGTAAGAAAGCAGGCTGAGCACGGACCAGGGGAGCAAGCCAGTAAGCAGCTTTCCTTTATGGCCTGTGCTTCAGCTTTTGTCCGCATGCTCCTGCCCTAAGTTTCTGCCTTGGCCTCCCTCTATGGTGAACTGTGACCCAGGAGGTGTAAGCCAAATAAAACATTTCCTCTCCACCTTGATATCGGTCAGTGTTTTGTCACAGCAATTGAAGGCAAACTAAGACAGATATGTTCTTGGTGGCTGCCTTGGATATTAAATTTAATATAGTAAAATAGTAATGTAACTGAATTTATACCAAGATGACTGGGGGTAAATATGAACAAAGTGCAATTATATATATGTATGAAAATGTGATAAATCTATTATTTTATATACTTACTACAAAATACCTAAGAATTTATACCAAGTTCACTTGAAAGGTATTTAAAAATGATCCTCTTGATCAGCCTCAGCTAATACTTTCAGTTACCGATGTTATAAATTGCATCTTTATGAATTAAATGTCCAATAACATAGTAAAACTGTCTTCATGTATTTCTGTTTTAAATTATATGGAAAATTTAGAGTTATAAACAAAAACTGTAATATACTTGCTTTTATATTTGACCATGTGTTTACATATTTAGAGATCCATTTCTTTCATATGATTTTGAGGTAGTCTTCTGTCTAACTTTATCCCATGATAACTTTTCCCATGTTGTTCAGGGATCAACATAGGAAAATTTCCCATTTAGCGGGAAATGAGGTCCTCTTTCCTTTAGTTGAAGCTTTATAAAATATTTTTATTCATTCTTTGAGAATTTCACACAATATTTTTGAACATATTCTAATCCCCTCTCCCATTTGAGCTCCCAACTTACTATGACCAAACTTCATGTCATCTATTATTAGTTTTCTTATTTTCTTTTGTCATTTTTATGTGGAATACCACATTTAAAATATTATTATTGATTTGAGAATTTAATACAATATATTTGATCATATTCTTCTCCCTTTTTCACCCTATCTTATTACCCCCAACCATGACTTCATGTCCTCTATTATTTGTCTTTTTAACTTTTTTCTCATTCTTTTGATTTTATATTACTCTAAAATATGCATACATACCCTCTGCCCATATACCAAAAATTCCTAAGTCTGAAAATATATGGTAGCTTAGACCTAGAACCTGTTAAAGGATTCAAAATATAAGAGCACAGTTGTTTTCAGATCAAGAGGAGTATAACATTAACATCACTCAGTTTGCCTTACAAACTAGGTACTTGGTGCTAGCATCCACAGATGAGGGATACCACTCATCATTTGTTTTTCTGGGACTGTGTAACTTAACTTAATATAATATCTTCTAGTTCCATCCACTTACCTGCAAAGTTCATGATGTCATCTTTCTTTACTGCTGCATAGAACTCCATTGTGTAGATGTACCACATTTTCTCTATCCATTCGTCAGTTGAGGGGCACTTGGGTTGGTTTTAGCTCTTCACTACTGTGAAGAGAGCTGCAGTAAACATGGCTGTGCGTATATCTCTGCAGTAAGATGAGTCTTGTGGGTATACCCAGTAATGGCCTATCAAGTCTAATCTAAGTTTCCTAAATGTTCTTTCATGTGGGTGTATCTTTGGATTCTGGTCAACCTACTAGGCATTAAAACAGTAAGGAAAAGTGACTTTCCCTGTCCCAGAATCTATCTGTTAGGTCTGGGTTTCCCAGAATCCCAAGGGATGCACAGATGTCTACTTCCTCCAGAGGCTGTCAATCTTATGACCTCTTCCCCTTTACCTGAGGTCCTGCCCCGTGGCTATAAAGGGGCATGCCTCAGTTGCCATCTTGCTGGCTTCCCCACCATGTGCCAACAGGTAGACAGTCCTAGAAATTCCTGAAGTAAATATGTTCCTGGAGTGAGTAAGCCTCAGGTGCCTGTCTTTTATCTGGGGTTTGTGCTCTTACAGATCTAACACTATCAATTACCAATAGATCCTCAGCTAAAGCTGGGGCTTCCTATCCACCTACCCATCAGTGTTCTGTCCCTGTATGACTTGGGTTCACACTGGTCATATGCATGCTTTTGTAAGTGCAGTGAGTTCATATGAGCAAATACCCTATGTTGTGGAGACAACACAGTTTCTTTGAATTCATCTCCTACCTCTGGCTCTTACAATCTTTCTGCCCCCTTGTCTGCAAAGATCCCTGAGCCTTTGGTGGGCAGGGTGTGATACAGGTGTCTCATTTAAGGCTGAGCATCCCACAGTCTCTGTTTTTGGAAGGGTTCTTTTTCCTTGTCTTCACAACTCAGAGGGCCATTTCTCCCCAGGCTCTGTCAGGCATAATGGCTTAGCTATTTCTGCAAAGTTATGTATCTATAATCTACAGTTTCCAACTGTTCCTGAGAATTGTTTCACCTGCCTCTTATCACATGGTTTGGGAATGTTCAAGATAGCCTGGGTCTTGCTCGGGAACAAAATTGTTCTGCTGCCCTTCAGGCACCTCAGATAAGTTACCTGATTAGAGCACAGTTGAGCCTTTTGGGTAGATAAGCATTAGCCCAATCACTAAGGTATTTCAATCAGTTCCTCAGTGGCTTGCTAACATTATTCTGGGGTGTGAGTGGTGATGAGAAGATCATCTATATAATGCAAGAGGGTGACTGAGATTCAAGTGCCCTTGGAAATATTTGAGCAGGTCCACACTAAGGGTTTCATAAAATAGGGTGGGGAAGTTCTTAAAGCCTTACAGAATCCCAGTCCAGGTTAACTGGCCACTGAGTCCTGCCTCAGAATCTGTCCATTCGAAGGCAAATAAATATAGGTTGACTCATAGGTTCAAGAAGCAAGGAGAAAAAGGCATCCTTCAGATCTAAGACAGTGTACACAATTTTACCTGGATCTAATGAGCTCAGCAGGGTGTAGGGATTTGGCATCGTTGGGTCAATAGTCTCTGCCTTCTTATTAACTTTCTTTAAGCCCTGAACTGGACCATTGTCTTTTGTTCTTGGCTTGAAAATAAGGAGAGACAGCTAATGTACTTTCTGATGCCTGCTTTAGCATCTCTGGAGATTTGGTATTGTTTTGCTGTCACAGGCAAAGCAGAACTCTAGTCTTGAACAACTACTGGCTGAGGGGGGATATGTCTCTGCCCACACCCCAAGGAACCTTCTGAATTAGTCCTAAAAGAATTCTTTTCTTTTATTCTGTACTCATCTGATAAGGAACAAGTTACCAGAATGGCCTGACCTCAGTCCAGAGTGACTTCAGTTTCACTGAGGTGAATGGTAGCTCCCAGTTTTCTCAGAAAAGCCCTGCAAATAAAGGGGTAAGTGTGATCCAGCATAACAAGAATGGAATGACTCACAGTATCTTGCCCAAGATTTACTTCAAGGGTGATGGTCAAGGCAAATTCTGGTTCCAGTGCCCCCTTCAATGGTGATTCTTCTCTTGGTGAGTGGGTCCAGGGGTGGGATCAGCATCAAATGGGCCACACCAAAGTCCACCAAGAACCAGAGGGTTTTGTTGTCAATATCATGGGGGCTTATTAAGATGGAGTCCTAGCCTGGTCAGTCCCTACCTGTCAGGTTGAGGAATTGTCCCTCTTTCCCACCTGTGCCTTGAACATTCATCCTTCCAGTGTCCTTTCTAGCTTAGCTTGAGGCTGATTCAGCCATCTGGGGGGACTTCTGGTCTCTATCGTCCCCTTTCCTCAAGGTGGCCACCAATATTCTGGCCAGCCTCTTATCTTTCTTTCCATCTGGGTCCTTATTGTTGAAGGTCTTCTGGGGTACATATAATACTTGTGACTTGTTCATGCCTTCAAACCCCTCAAGTTTCTGCAACATTTTAGAAATAGCCAGTGCTGATTTGGTCAGAAAGGCAATGTTAATAGTCCACTGTTTTTTTCTGCTGAATGTGGATTGATAGGGATGAGTACCTGGTAAAGCGTTCCAGAGACATTCCAGAAACCCACTGGGGGACTACTGATTTCCCTGGATAATCTCTGATAACTTCTAGAGATTAGTTTGTTTCTTGGCCTCTGCTTTCATTCTGGTCAGTAGGGCATGGTGATAGGTGTCTAGTGCTTGGTTGGTATTAGGGTCCCAGTTCAGTAGTAGAGTTTAGGGAAAGATTGGCTTAACTTTCACATCTGGGTCATCCTCTGCTGCCCTGGGCCCCACTATAGCTTTACCAGCATCAGTAAGGATCCAATCCCTCTCTTCCACCATGAAAACAGTGCCTAGAAGCTGCCCACAGTCACCCCAAATGGGCTGGTGGGTAAAGAAAATGGTTTCCATCAATCTGATGAGAACCTTTTTTTGAAAAATGGGAGGGGGGTTTCTGAGTCTTTCAGTTATACAGGTCACTGGTTGGAATGTAGAGGATGAAAAGGATCTGGTGGCTTCCTCCTGAGGTGGGGGCACAATTGGGGGCACTTTCCTAAGAGGGAGGATGGCCGAGGGAGTGACTCAGCCTGACTGGAGAGGGGCATAATCCACTCTGCTTTGAGTATGTGATGATGAGGGCAGGGGCAGTGCAGGGTAGAGCCATGGAGGTGTGGTTGCAGGGGGAGTGGAAGGGCTCCCAGAAAGACTCGGGTCCTGAACCAGCTGAATATGTGGGTGGGAGGGTGCATGAATATCCTCCTCCTCCCCTGGGGTCAAAACTGAGAGTCCAGGTGTAAAGAGGGACTAGTTATAAGGGAAAAGGATAGACTCCATTTTTCTATTTTGTAGAAATACACAATCTGAGAAACAGCCCCCCCCATCAGATTCCAGAAGAAACCACAGAATATCTCAATAGCTAACAGGGAAGGACCAAAGGTTGTTTGTTGAAAATAACTAACAGGGAAAGACTGATAGATAAACATGTTTGCTCTTCTGCCAGGATGTGCTCAGTGAGTAAAATCCCCCCCCCCATGGTGCCACTAAAGCCGCCAGGTAGCCCCAACATATCAGTCTAAAAATCATGCTTCCTCAGTCCCTATTAATCAATAACAAAATGCCAAAACTGGAAAAAATTCCCCATTTGCAGCTTTTCCTTTAAAAGACACCCCCCCCCCCCGCTCAAGCTATGGGACTGCTTCTCCCTGCCTGCTGTGTCAGAAGGGTGGCAGTCCAAGCTCGAGCTTGAATTAAAGACTGTATTTACATCGGAGGCATGTGTCCTGGTGGTCTTTCGGGGGTCCCAGTGATCTGGGCATAACATATGGAGGCTCATCCGTGATCCCCCAGACCCTCAGGACCCCGATCCGAAGAGTATTATACCAGCCAGTAAGTGTCTCAGTCTGGTCCTCTGTCTGTTGTCTTCTTTGTTTCAATCAGACCTCGAGGCAGTGGAAATGGTGGCTATAGTGACCTAGAGTGGATGCACTAGTAGGTGGAAAAAGCCAAACAGCTCAGAAAGACGATTCTGACCTGGGGGCGGATGAGGTGCCCACCCAACAGAAAAAGTTTTGCAGTACAGAGGCAGATGAGGTGCCTGCCCAACAGAATAATTTATTTATTTTATTTTATTATTTTTATTTTTTTAATATATATTTTGTACAAGATTATCAAATCTAGACACGTGTCCCTCACCCTATCCCCCCACCCCACTAGAGCTCATCTATTCTGCCAAACATGCTTTTCATCTCTTTCTCAGTCTTTCCAAATATTCTTCATGTGGAAGATGACTGTTTTGAGCAGAATTTCACTGTTTCAGTCAGTTCTTTGATGCAATCCTTTCTGTTGTTGTTATTGTTGTTGTTTCCAACATGCATCACTCCCAACTGTTTTGACAAAAGCTCAAGGGACCATGCACAAGAAATATTTACAGCTAGGTAATTGGCACTAGCATACACAGATGAGGGATACCATTCGTCCTTTGTTTTTCTGGGACTGTGTTACTTCACTCAGCATGATGTCTTCTACCTCCAGACATTTTCCTGCAAAGCTCATGATGTCATCTTTCTTTACTGCTGCATAGAACTCCATTGTGTAGATGTACCACATTTTCTCTATCCATTCGTCAGTTGAGGGGCATTTGGGTTGGTTCCTCCTTGCTATTGTGAAGAGAGCTGAAATGAACATGGCTGTGCATGTATCTCTGTGGTGGGGTGAGTCTTGAGGGTACATGCCTAGGAGTGGTATGGCTGGGTGGGGTGGCAAGTTCATTCCAAGTCTTCCAAGGGTTCTCCACACTTCTTTCCATAGTGGCTGTATGAGTTTACCTTCCTACCAGCAGTGGATGAGTGTTCCCCTTTCCCCACAACCTCTCCAGCACTTGGTATCATTTGTTTTCTTGATCCTAGCCAGTCTTATTGGCATAAGATGATATCTTAAAGTAGTTTTGATTTGCATTTCCTTAAAGATTAGTGATGTTGAACACTTCTTAAGGTTTTTCTCAGCCATCTCTAATTCCTCACTTGTGAAGTCTCTGTTCAGCTCTTTGCTCCATCTATTGAGTGGATCATTTGTTTTCTTTCTTCTTTGTTATTTGAGTAGTTTCTATATTCTGGAAATCAATGCTTTGTCAGAAGTTTCTGCAGTGAAGGTTTCCTCCCACTCTGTGGGATTTCTCTTCACTTCTGTGATTTTTTCTTTTGATGTACAGAAGCTTTTGAGTTTAATGAGGTCCCATTTGTCA
>VZQC01006433.1:201108-252714 GCA_009823505.1 Rhizomys pruinosus
TTATTATTTATTTTTGTATGTGTATGAATGTATTGTCTGCATGCAGGTCTGTGCACCCGTGTCGTGCAATGCCGCGGAGGTCAGAAGAGGGTCTCGGATTCCCCTGGAACTGGAGTTCTCCTGGAATTGGAGTTACAGACGGTTCTTAGCCGCCATGTGGGTGCTGGGGATCGAACCCGGGTCCTCTGCAAGAGCGTCGGTGCTCTTAACCGCTAGGCTATCTCTCCAGCCCCCCTCTTCTGATTTCTTTAGTATTTCTACTTCCTTTTGGAGCTTCCCAATCTCTTCCTGTAGCTCTTTGCTTTGCTGGTTGGTATCCTTATCTTTTTCAACATGGGATCTTTTCAGTGTTTCCACTTCCTTCTGGAGTTTGTCATTCTGTCTCTCAAGGTCTTTTTTGAGTTCTTCATTCTCTTTTCTTAATTCTTTGATTTGCTCTTTATACTCTTGTACTTCTTTAAGTATGTTCACAATTGTGCTTTTGATATCTGGGTCCTGGGCCATCCACATGGGGATCCCACTGTAGGAATCTTCCACAGGGTTGGCAGAGCTTGGTGCAGGCTTATCATTCACTTTTCCCATGTTATCTCTTCCTCGTGTTCCTAGCATATGGGCTTCTCCTTGCCTGTATTCCAATGTGAGTCCCGAATGCCTCTTCACTGTGTTGAAGGCTTGCTTTGCTTGCCTCCTTCAGATGCCCTTGTAGTCCCAATTGGCAGGGGTGGGGGGGGGCCTTTAGCCCATGCCCCGATACCTGTGCTTCAGGTGGTCTTGGGAGATCTCTGATCCTAAGACTTACACAACCCCACCTTTTATACCAGCTGGGAGAATAACTGCCCCCACAGCCACAAAAGCCAATTAAGCCAAAGACAACTAGATTAACTAGATTAAATCAAACAACAATCCTCCTTGCTGAAGCACCCAGCTCCTACCTACCTACCTGTGCTTCAGGTGGTCTTGGGAGATCTCCAATCTCAAGACTCACAGAACCCTACCTTTTATACCAGCTGGGAGGATAATTCTGCCCCCACAGCCACAAAAGCCAATTAAGCCAAAGACAACTAGATTAAATCAAACAACAATCCGCCTTGCTGAAGCACCCAGCTCCTACCTACCTACCTGTGCTTCAGGTGGTCTTGGGAGATCTACAATCTCAAGACTCGCAGAACCCCGCCTTTTATACCAGCTGGGAGAATAATTCTACCCCCACAGCCACAAAAGCCAATTAATCCAAAGACACCTAGATTAACTAAACTGAATCAAACAACATTCCACCTTGCTGAAGCACCCAGCTCCTACCTACCTACCTGCGTTTCAGGTGGTCTTGGGAGATCTCCCCAGAATAATATTTTTTAGTGCAGAGGTGGATGAGATGTCTGCCCAGCCAAAACCAAGTGCTTGGATTTTTCTGAGTCTTTGGTTGCACCGCGACCTGAGTGTTCGTTTGTCTGTTTTGTGTCTCGTGTTTATCAGATTTTGACGGACATTATGGGACAGACTGCTTCTTCCTAACCCTTCCCTTCTCCAATTCCAACTCCCCAAACTAATGCAGTTTATCCTACAAGGAAGGTAGCCACTCTGGTGACTTCATTAGTCATTTCTGGTGACTTCATTAGCAACTTCCATGTGTCTAAGCGCACGTCTAAGTTTTTGTATGTGGTTGTTCAGTCATTATAATTGTCTCATGTTGGTTCTGTCAACAAAGTGGCAACTTTAAGTTTCAAACCTTTATGTGCACAGAATCACTAATTTGGCATACCAGACTAGATATGCATGTGCAAACTTTAAAAATTGATATTTAAAAATACATTTAAAGGCCTAAAATTTGAATACTATAGACATCTCTAAATTTTTTGTCTCTGAGTCTATGAAATGCTTCACAACAGGGGGTAATGTTTATAGGAATTAACCTCTGACTTGACTGTTTAATGGAATTATCTATTTTTTTGAGACCTCTGTGGACCAGATTCAGGGCTGGAAATTAATTCTTGAACTAGCTTTTGGTTTGGGTGGGGAAGTTTTGTTGCCCCTTGGGACCAGGTGTGGTGGTGCACACCTTTAATCCCAGTCCTTGGGAGGCAGAGGCAGGCAGTTCTTTGTGAACTCAAGGCCAGCTTGGTCTACAGAGCAAGTTCCAGGCCAGCTGAGAATAAACAGGGACCCCGTCTCAAAAAGACAAAAAAATAAAAGCATGTGTGTGAGTGTTGGTAATTCCCACATGCATGAAAATTACACATTTGTATGTGACTATTGGTAATTTTCAACCTGAAGTAAACAACATGGGTTAGAGAAAATAAATACTGGGTAGGTGTCTCTATTAAAATAGTTCTTGACATTGGGCAGATCCCCAAGGTACTCACAGCTCCTGGCCACAAAGGTGTGTGCCATGCACACATTTCTGGCTAGAGAGTGGTGCTTAAAGTCCCTGCCTTATTCCCAATCCCATCTGGTCAGTGGGCTGGGCCTTAGGTGTGAGTGAGAGTTGTTTTAGAGTAAAAGGATGCATCAAGTATATTAGAGCCAGTAAGAGGCATGTGGGGAAGATTAATTTGTATGTTTGAGATGGCTGGGGCTTATTGTCCCTGTACTGAGAGGAGGTGTAGAGATGTCTTCTAGGCAGAGAAGGTATGGAAAGGCTGAACAAGGGATTGGAATTGTGCTGATTTTACTGATAGAAAAAGGGAGAGAGACAGTGCAAGTCACAAGCCAGTTTTCGGGTTTAGAGACATCTCTCCAGGAGACATACATATATCCCAAGGTTTCTAGGTGATTTTCCTAATGCTATTTGGGCTCACGGGCCCTCCACTAGACTCTGGATCCAGACTCTAGCAGACTTATCTGGGAAGGTGACCACCTTTGTCTTTAATGACCCAGTAGGGTGCCTGTCAGTAGCTGTAAGAAGCAGGCTGTTCCATGAGCAGAACCTTGGTTAAAGCAAGTGTGTACGAAAATCTACCCAGATGGTTTTAAAAATGTAAAGATCATTACTGTAGAATTTCTGAGTCAGAAACATATAACTGACCCAATTTAATCCTAAATTAAAAATAGGAAAATTTACCACACAGCTAGACGATCTCAGTACTGTATAAATTGTGAAGTTGAAAGTGTTGCTATGTTGACTGTTATAAACTTAAGTTATATTCTACTCTGATTTAAGATTTCATCCATAATTTAGAGTTTTCATCAAGGTGTTGAAGTTTGGGGGTTGAAACTAGTTAAATATATTTGTTTTATGGAACTGTTTAAATGAATAGGCTTGCATCTAATGCTAATGATTTACTCGATATCAAGTTGATTCACAAGTAAACTGTCATATGAGCTAAAACCGTTAAACATTCCCTTTTACTATTCTTAGAAGATTCACTGGTTTCTTTTCATAAGCAAAAAAATACCACTTCTTAAAAGTGCACTTTGCAGACATTTCACTCCTTTTCCATTGAGTTAGGAGCTATTACCTTGTAACAGATCAGAATTAACATCTAGTTGGTTCACCAGGAAAACAGAGGCTGACCATGGGGCTCTCCATGTGGATGCTGGTCACACTGACTGATGGAGAAGGTATTTTTTTGTGGCATTGAGGTGGCAACCTCAGAGACATGTAAAGCCTGAATTAAATTTTAAGCTAATGAGAAATCTTGGCAGAGAACATTTTAATAAATAAATGCCTTAAAAGTATTTAAAATATTCTTCCATATTTTATTTCAAAATGTAAAATTTAACATGACAGATTTTATGTGTCTGACATTGTGTAAGGGGAGGAAGGACAGACTTTAGGCCCTTCACAATCGGCTGTTGGAGGCCTGACAGGGCTACTTGAATCCTCATAGACATAGTCTTTGGCCCGGAAGGAAAGTTTAAAAGGTTGCTGTGTTCTTAGCATTCTTAGGTAGACAATCATATCATCAGCAAAAAGGGATAGTTTGACTTCCTCTTTTCCAATTAGAACTCCTTTAATTTCCTTTTCTTGCCTTATTGCCCTAGCAAGGGTTTCCCCTCTGTGGATCCTACTTGTAACAACTATGTATAATGAGTCCTAATGAAACTTACCTTCTAGGAGCCGCAAAGGGTTTTAATATGAGAGACTTTCTTACCTCCCCCCATAGAACAAGGAGAAATATGATGATGATGTCATTCTCCAACTGTAAATTGGAGACAACTATTATAGAGGTAATATCTTATAAAACAGGTAAAACTGCTTTCTTGAATTGACTAATAGACATAGGAAATGTGAAAAGGATTATTCTCTATTCAGAACCAAATATAATACTAAAGTCTCCTTAAACTATGCACTTAAGCAAAATATATTAATGCGGGAGTTCTGACATCAGCAATGGATTATTCTACCAAGGAGATGTTGGCCAGGGGATCCAAGCCCCCACAAAAGGTAAAGGTTCCTTGCCTCTAAACTGGGATACCCGCAAGAAGAGAGGCAATAAGGCCCTGCTGTCGAAGACCTGATGTTAACATGGGAAAGATGTGTTGAAACTACACATGCAAGTGTACAGATGGTCTCTGGAATACCAGAGAGTGTTACCAAAGGCCACTAAACCAATAAAGAAAATATGGGTCTCCTTGAGTCAAGCAAGACTCCTCTGTCAGCACCAGCTACACCTCACCTGCCTGGAAATACTGTGCAGCAGAGGCAGCCATATGCCTGTATATCCCAAATCTAATTGGCTATTGGCTCTCTCCTTGGAGGAATAACCCATGGCTGATGCCACAAGCTTGCACCCTTTATTGGTCAGGAGATGTTATAACCACAGTAAGACCCTTAATATTTAACAAAAAAAAGTAAATTTGCATGGGATTACATACCATCCAAACATCTGGTCTATACCAAAGTAAACCACGAATAACAATTAATTACTCGTTAAATACCTATATATCTAATTTGCTGTGCTTTCATTAGGGATCGAAGGTTATTCCTGGACAACACTGGTCAGCCCATGAAAGAAAAACAGCCAGAAGTGACTAGAGTCCAAGACAACAGCTCCAGAGAAAGGTAACTGTTTTGCTTCTCATCCACCTGTGCCCCTTGTCTAAAGCCTAGGCGAAAAATCTGCGGAAGAGGGTGCATGCGTTGAATGTAAGGGCTGTGATTGGGTGAATGGTGAAACCTACAGACAATATAACTAGTTCTCGGACACTTTCACTTTGATCAACTTGATGAACATTAACACAGTCCCCACTGCTGGATGGTGGGACCAAGGGGCTGATTGTGAGTTTTGGGCACAACTACTTGCAACATAGCGTTACCATGCAAGGATGCTTTGTATCATAAATTATCAACTTAATTTGCTAAAAAATTGGAAAAAAAAAACTGAGAGAAAGATTGCAGGACAGTTATGGCAGAAGGCCATGATCTGGGAATGGTGGGGGTTGGGAGGGGGGAAGGACAGGAAGGGAAATATCCTGAACTGAATTGAAAAATGATGTATGAAACACAAAGCAATCAATAAAATATATAGCTGGATTTATTCGAGGATATTATATCCCATGAATATATTAGCTACTATAACAAAAAAAAAGGTCTGCTGGTGATAGCGTTGCTCAGACTGAACATTTGTCATCCCTGTTCCATAAAACGCTAAGCTGCATAGGTTTTGCTTTGGGGTGGACCTATATTTATGCAGGGTGTGTAGCGCTGAGATGTTTGAATAACTAAAGCGTCCAAGCTCTATTTTTATTGAGCGCCTTTCTTGTGATCTTTTTATTCCTGTGTTATTTCTTCCAACGCCTCTTACCTGTGATTTTCAATTACTTATACCGTAAGCTAGTCATAACTTGTGTTCCTAATAACTTCCATACCTTACATGGGAAAATAAATGTATCAATTCACTAGTACACATGTGCACAGATCAAAGGGCTTAATATCGTACTTTATATGAGATGTTATGTCTCATGTTATAAAAAGGGATAAAAAGGTAAAAATGTTTAAAAGGTATTTTTAATAAGATTTTATGTAAAGATGATAAAAAAGTATGCAAGTGATTAAAGTCTGAGGAGGTTTGTTGGGACAGGTAAAAAGGACACATATTAAAAGAAGTTTAATTTTCTAAGGTTCAGTCAACTAGTTTAAGACTCAAAATGTAAATATAGTCAAGGTTTGTTTAAGAGTGTTCAGTTTTTGTCCAAGCTTTATAAGCATAGCACATGGCTTCCCCTGCAATCTGTTCCCTTCAATGATAACAGCCTAAGTATCTTTGATATTGTCACTTCTTTAATTATATATATATATATATATATATATATATGAATTCTGTTCTCCATCACTAGTTAAAGTATTTCAATAAGTTCATAGTTTTAGAACCAAAAGTGCAAAACGTCACCTCAGCCTTGGCAGTGCAATTAATCAGAGCTACATGATTTAAATAATATTTCTAAAGGTGTTTTTTTCCAATGCATGTGACTGTTCAGTACAACCAGTAGCATAAAAATCTCTTAAAGAAATGTATGGATAAATGTGTGTATGTGTATGACATTGTTAAACAGCATATTAAGATCTGTCTGTGTATAATTAATTACAATGCATGTGCCTCTGCTCAGTACGACCTTTATAAAGTGTCATTGCCAAATTTATTTTTAGAACCTTATTTATAAGTGTATGCAGGAGTACTGTTCACTTTTAAGAATTCTATATTGTAATTATGGCATATACAAGAAATTGTGTTCCACCTACCAGCTACTATATACCTTGTTACAGCCTCAAGTGAAAGAGACATATATAGAGTTACCCATCCATACTAATATTGTTTTATACATCTGTTATATTTTGCACATGTTACTTTTTTTTCCACATGTTACTTTTAATATATTTAAGAGAAATTTGATTTTACTTCCTGTGACCACATGGACAGTCCAAATGTAACCAATTTGGGTGAGCCCTAAGTATTTCCTGCCTGCTGTTGGTATGTGACAATGCCCCCCTTTTCCTTTTCAAAGCTATAATTCAAAATCTGGGGACAAGTGACATGGCCTTCATTTGAGAAGGTACTGGTTTTAACCTCTTTATTATCTTGGGTTTGTTTCATGGGCTATGTTAGAAACTTTTGCCTTGCATGGGTTAAATCATTGTACTTTGAGTACCTAAATGAC
This sequence comes from Rhizomys pruinosus, assembly GCA_009823505.1. NCBI lineage: Eukaryota > Metazoa > Chordata > Mammalia > Rodentia > Spalacidae > Rhizomys > Rhizomys pruinosus. Next base: position 208,204 of record VZQC01006433.1, read on the forward strand.
CTTCATAGACCTTAAAGAACAAATTATAAGACTTACTGCATAGGTTTAATGTCAACTTGATACACCTGAGCAGAGAAACCTCAATAATTGCCTTCATTGGACTGGCCTGTGCCCATTGTGGGCAATGCAATTCTTGGCCAGATATTTCTACAATGAATAGGCTGAATATGAGCCAGCAACACAAGCCAGTAAGTAGCATCCTTTCCTAGCCTATGCTGCAGCCACTACCACCAGGCTCCTACCATGAGCTTTTATTATTAGATAGAATATTTTGCTACAGCAATTAAGAATTTATTAATAGTGCTTAAGTCAATGTTCAAGCTTTACTTAGGAGTTATATGGTAATTAAAGTACCAAATTAATTCAAATAATCCTCTTGGAGGTTTAGCAACCACACTTAAAGCTTTAATCTGATTTGGCAATAGGGATTTGAAGGGACAATATTTTGGCCCCTACCCTCTGAGGTAGACTTGGGTCCTAGGGTCCTGCATCCGCAACTTTGTGCATGTCCTATGGCGGTGAGTCACCAGTCATCCTGGGCCAGGGAGGTCTTGGAGATTCACTTAAAAAGCCTTCATCCAGCCAGTGTCCAGTCATGGGGAGAAAAGTCAACATAGAGGAGAAACTCCTCAAGCTTCAAAGGGAAGCTCCAGTCAAGCAAGACCTGACTTTGTCCTCACATAGATGGAACTTGTGAAGAGAGCCAGGTGCAAGGACTGAGTGATCCCCTAGGGACCAGAACCTCAACTGAACTTAACACCAAAACACAATTCATTTATCTGAGCTAACTGTATGGTTTTAAACAGCCCAACAGGAAAATGTAATCTAAAAAAAAAATGAAATAATTTATTACCAGAGAGATAGGTGAGAGACCTACTGTGCCAAGTTAGGAATCTACTGTGTTATGTTAGAAAATATCTGAGATAGATGACAGATTTATTGCACCATGCCAGAAAATACCACCTTTTATATTCTCTTGGTTATGGCTCTCATTCTCCTGTGTACTAAAACTGGCCCTCATTCTAGAGCTCTGTGTACTAAAACACTTTTCCAACTCCTCAAACCAGGGTATGGGTCCTCTCTCCTTCTGCAGACACTAGACAGGGATCCTCCAATTGCTAATGCACCCAGTACTTCAAGATAATTTGGCTCAAAAAGCTAGATTCTATCTTCCTGAACCAACTGCATGCAGTCCAAAAGAAGGAAGACAGTTTGGATGGACTTATTACCTAAGGGAAAACTCACACTGTGACTATCAAAAATTCCTGTAAAGCAGATGCTGAGTCCAGACATCATGGACAAATAAACAGAAGTGAAACAAATAATGAAACCCCCCATTGAGAGATTCTAATGGAATTTTAAGTTGGACATTTAATTCGCCCTGTTCCTCTCTTGGTTCCCTGCCTAGAAAATGTACCTAACTACTCTTGCCTTCACAGGCACTGGCCAAGGATTTTGTTCTCTCTGTAACTATACTTCTTGGGGTCTTTTAGATAGATCCAACGATCAGGTACCCCAGTGGCCACCTCCTATGCCCCTTTTCAGCGTGGAAGAAGTCCAGAGAGGTTGGCACCCCTATTCCCTCTTGGCAATTGGGGTAACCTCCTCAGAGGGTAATATGTTAAAAGTAGGAGCTAAGAAAATTGGCTAGGCAGTTTAGGGTCAAGAACCCTTCCCCAAAGAGCCAGTTTCTTTCTCAGCTGAGAGCTGAGGACTTCCTGGATCTGCCAGTGGACCTATGCTTCTGGTTACTCTGACTCGTGACTCATGTGTCCTTAACTCACTTGTCAGTTTTATTGACCAGCAGGTCCTTGAACCCTAAACTGACTGGTGGTCTTCATGTAAGAACAATTAGGAGCCATACGACTGATGGCTCTCAGGTTGGACCACATCAGACTTGACCAAACTGTATAAATGATAATTATTCAGAAGGAAGCCATATGAGGATGTCATCAAAATGGACTAAATATCTTAAAATAAAGAGACCAAGATTGGTCTCTAGAGTACCCATAGGAATGGGGGAATGTAAAGAGGGAATGAAAAGATAGACTGCATTTTTGTATTTTGTGGAAAGACACCATCTTAGAAACAGCCCTCCAACCTCAGATTCCAGGAGAAACCACAGAATATCTCAATAGCCAACAGGGAAGGACCAAAGGTTGTTTGTTGAAAAATAACTAACAGGGAAAGACCGATGGTTAAACGTGTTTACTCTTTCACCAGGATGTACTCAGTGAGTAACCCCTCCCCCCCATGGCACCACCAAAGCTGCCAAGTGGCCCCAACCTATCAGTCTAAAAATCATGCTTTCTCAGTCCCTATGAATCAATAACAAAATGCCAAAACTGGAAAAATCCCCATTTGCAGTTTTTCCTTTAAAAGATCCTCTCCCCTACCCCCCAGCTTCTACCAACCTGCTCTGTCAGAAGGGTGGTGGTCCAAGCTCAAGCTTGAATTAAAGACTCTTTGTATTTACATCAGAGGCACATGCCCTGGTGGTCTTTTGGGGGTCCCAGTAATCTGGGCATAACACAAACTTCTTACTCAGAGGCCTGGTGATTGAAACAGAGGCTATAACACTTTAGCCAGGAAGAAAGTGGACCAGGAGAGAAAGCTAACAGTCAATGTAGGGGAACTGGTCAGAGTGACCAAGGTCCCTCATAACTATTTTCCAGACTCTCTGGGCAGCTTGGAGGTTGAATGAATCCACATTTGGCCACCCCATACGAAAAGAAGCCTACTCTAGTTCATAAAAGGTGCAGAGCTTTCCTGTTGACACCTTGAGTCCATAGTCTGCTTCTATTATTTATTTATTTATTTTATAGTCTGCTTCTTGTTACTCCTGAAATTGATGTAGCATTCAGCTCAGAGGGTTCGTGGCTGTACTCAGTCTAGCTCCCATGCCTGGAACAGAACTTACAAGCAGTTCAGAAAACACAAATCCACTAGACAAAAACAAGGAACACAAAGGAGCAATATACCCACATAGATAGAGAAGACTAAAACACAGACATATGTTGGTCACCTTCATTCATATCTCTATATCATAGCCAGAAAGACAGGGAGACATCCTCCACTTTCCCTGAAGACTGGGTTAATGATTTACTCTGATCTCCCAGGTCTCCCCAGATGTCCAGACCCCAAAACAACTCACCAATTGGTCCCATCCCAAGCACACGTTAGCTGGTGGTCTGACTTTCATTTTGCTTTAGTTTGCTCATTTTTGCTTTAATTTGTGGCAGCCATGATCTCAGGCTCCTGATGGTCCTTGAGTCCTCAGATGGGCTCACCCCCATACTGGGCCTATCCCAGCCTAGCAACCCTTAATCAGAGGTTCCCCAGGATCTCAGTGAAACCTCCAAATGTTTGGGATTTCAGGGTACTGGGAAGACCACCTAGACTCAGTCAAATTTTCATTAGCCAAATTTAGTAAGCTGCACAGTTGATCATAGTGTCCTGGTCAAGAATTGAGGCTATAGTGTTAGAAAAAAAAACACAATTATTTTACTTCATCGGAATGTCCAACTGTGTGAGATGACATCATTGTTTCCTTGTGCAGATAGCAGCAGAGCAGGTTTTACAAAAGCTAGAGTAAGCAGTTACTTATTTTACAAGTTACACACTTCTGGGAAGGGAGGAATGGGCTTCTGTGGTCAGAACTTCCTGTAATTGTTTACCAGTTCAAGGTAAAGCAGGTCTCTAAAATAGCTACCTTAACCAAAATGGAGTCACTTCCACTGTTAAAAAACTATATTACAGACATAAAGGAATAAAGGCAACATGGTATTGGTATAAAAACAGACATGTATCATCAATGGAACAAAATAGAAGACCCAAACATGAGCGTATACAATTACAGCAACCTGATATTTGACAAAGATGCCAAAAATACACACTAAAGGAAACACAGCATTTTCAACAAATGGTGCTGGGAAAGCTGAATCTCTACATATAGAAGAATGAAATTATGCCCATACCTAACACTTTGCACAAAATCAACTCCAGATGAATGAAAGACCTTAATGTAAAACCTGAAATATTGAAACTCTTAGAGAAAAATATAGGACATATTCTGCATAGGTGTGATGATTTGAATGAGAATGTTGCCTATAGGCTCCAAGTGTCTGGACATTTTGTCCCCAGTTGGAGGCACAATTTTTGGAGGGCTTAGAAGACATGGCCATATAGGAAGAAGCACTAAGGGCAAGCTTAGAGAGTTCTAAGCCTTGCTGCATTTCTCTGCTTCCTGTGCCTGATTGAAGATGTGAGCCTCTGGTTTGTATTCCTGTTCTGGCTACTCCCTTCCACCATACCTCCACACCATGATGAACTACAATTCCTCTGGAACCTAGAACAATAAACTCAAACAAATGCTTCCTTTTATAAGTTCCCTTGGTCACAGTCTTTTATCACAGCATCAGAAAATAAATTAAATCAGAAATTGGTACCACAGAGTGGGCTGTTGGCTGTGAATAACCTGCCCATGTGGGTTTGGGGAGCAAAGTGGAAGACTCCGGAAGTTTGTGCTAGAAAAGGGGTTGACTGCAGATCTTAATGGGCTATTCTACTAGAAGCCTGGAAGAAAGACTTACTGAGAACAGTGTAGTTCCATGGGGAAATAAGGACTTAAGTAGCTATCGGGATATTTTGCAAAGTCTGGCTGGAGTCTGCTCACAGTCAAAAAGCTTCCCTAAAATTAAGTAGAAAAGCAATGTACTAATTTCTTTTGGCAGAGCCTATTTTAAGAGAGCTGAACATAGAAATGGTGGTGTGACTATTAATGGTATGCATATCTACAGTGAAAAAGAGCAAGTGGGGCAGAAAGAAACTTTGGATTGAATAAGAGCACTAGGAAGATTAATGTTGGGGCCAAGGCAGTTGTTGAAGGAGAGGATCCCTTTGATAAGGAGATTAAAGTTATTAAGGAGAGGCCTAGAGATTTGCATTTAAACAATGTAAAGAGTGCCTTCAGGGCAAGACCACACCCAGCTAAGCCTTGAACTTGTGAAAGAAAATGCTGCAATGGATGAGAAAAGTTATGAATGTGGATGAAGTAGGCTGGGATCCATCCCAAACTTCTAGTCAGACTTGGTAGTGGATTCATCTCATGCTGGCATTAGAGGCACAACAGATGCAAGAGTGAAAGTGTCATCTATTCTTCCTCCGGGGTTACAGAAAGCCACAAAATCCAGGCAACCTGCAGCAGCGCTATTGTTACATAGGCCCTGACAAGCTGAGAGGCCCTAATAGGCCATTGTGTGAAGCTGTGAAGGTGAAGCCTGGCTGGAAGTAGAGACGACAAGAAGTCATTGGTGATGCCAGAGCTGCAAGCCATCTGCCAAGAAAGGTGCATACAGGGAGAGTACCAGACCAAGAAAGAGACATATGTTGCACAAATCAAAACTAGAGGGCCTGAGCCATTTAAGCCCTTTGAACTAAAGTCACAGAAATCAGACATGGAGCTACTGGATTTGATGGATTTTAATGGAGCTGCTGGTTTTTGGTCTTGTTTCAGTCCACTATTTCCCTCCATATACCTGCATTCCTCCCTTTTGGAATAGGAATATATATTCAGTTCCATTGTATGTTGGAAGAATGTAAGGTGTCTTTTGATTTTACAGGGGTTTATAATTAAGAGATAGCCTTGTGTATTAGTCACTTTTCTGTTGCTATGATAAAACCACCATAACCAAGGGAACTTATAAAAGAAAGAGTTTATTTGAGCTTATGATTGACGATTTCAGGAAATTTGAGTCCATTGTGGAGAGAGGCATGGTGGCTGGGGCTGAGGCAGAAAGCCAAGGTTCATATCTCGCAATGAGTACAGGAAGTCGGGGGGGAAGAGAGAGAGAGAGAAAGAGAGAGAGAGAGAGACTGGATACTGCAAGGCTTGTTAAACTCACTAAGACTACCCCCAATGACATACTTCCTCCAGCATGGCCACACCTTCTAAGAATTCCCAGAACAGTGCCACCAACTGGGGACAAAATGTCTGAATACTTAAAGACTAGGGGACACTCTCATTCAAACCACTACACCTTGAGTCTCAGAGGACACTTTGGACTGTGCTCCTTTGAATAGTATTGAGACTAATGAAGACTATGGACACTTTCAAAGTTGTACTAAATGCAATTTTCATTTTACATGGTCTAACAACCTATGGAGGCCAGGGGGTAGAATATGATGGTTTGAATAAGAACGTCCCTGACAGCTCCAAGTTTCAGACATTTTTGTCTCCAGTTGGTGGCACTGTTTTGGGAGATCTTATTATGTGTGGCCATGCTGGAGAGGCACATTAGTGGGTGCAGTCTTTATAACTACTTCTGGCACTATGTACACTAGCCATAAGTGAGGAAGCTTCAAGATCATTTCTAACTTTATTTATCTGGGATCTTTTATAGTTCTGATGAGGAACCAAGAACAATGTCAGTAGCGTGTATTAATTTGGATTTTTTTTTTTTTTGCATAGGCTTCTCTGAGAATTACACAGAGTTCAACAGCTTTATTTTGACATTTTATATGCTTTTAATTCCAGCCCATATTCATACAGCTTAGTAGTTGTGTGAAGTCTGACCCCTCTATTCAACTCACATTGAAAGTCTATAGATCCCCTTTGTTGAATACTATTCATATGAAGGTTTGTTCAAATTTATTTGCTTTATTCAAGTGGAAGAAAAGATATCCTCTACACTGAGTTCTGAATTCACAGGACTGCTGTCATTGAACATAATAGCTCTAATTTACTGAACACTGGCAATTATGTATTGCTCCTTCTTTGTAGAAATGATTCCATTTAGTCCTCACTGTGTCTATGGGAGATTTTGTCCTCCAGACCAACAGGTAGATCACATCTGGCACTGAGATTTTCATTTAATAACCTTTGAGTTTCTGAGAGAAGTTTTCAAAGTGTAAAGGGGTTTTTTCAAAGATGCCATCCGTTGTTTTCACATCTACAGGCCAGGGTGTTGGAAAAATTTTAATCTTTTTTTTTTTTTTTGTCTTTTTGAGATTGGGTCTCCCTGTAGCCCCAACTGTCCAGGAAATCACTATATAAACCAGGCTGGCCTTGAGCTCATAGAGATCTACCTGCCTCTGCCTTCTGAGTGCTGGAATTAAAGGCATACATTACCATGCCCAACCAGGAAAAATTTTCTTATTCACTTTTTTATGCATAATCCATGCTTTATCTAACTGTAAAGTTTCCAAGATTACACTGGTTCACCTGAGACTTGTTCCTTTTTGTGAACTGATTTTCTATCCTCACTCCACTAGGTGTGCTTCCATGGCATTCAGATGGTTTTGTAAATCTGTAAAACAATAAGCTGACATCATATTATTTATTAAGTGAATAATTTATGAAAAATATGAACAAGATCACAGAAGACACAACACCTGTCTTTCCAAATATGAGTCAGATAATCTCAGGAGTCTGCAGCAAAAGAGATACTAAACAAAATATTAGCAAGGTCCAAGACAACATGAAAAAAATTCAATTAGTTGAATCAATTGTTTCCTCAAGTGATAAATGTTTGGTGAAGTGTTCTGGATATGAGGAACTATTTTAGCTATACACAGTCTGCAATATGAAAAGCCAAGAAAACGTGTTCATGCAAAAGGCAGAAGTATTGGACATGAAAATTATGTATGTGAATGATAAATGTTTTACTGAATAAATTAAGTAGGAAATAAAAAATAAGCCTAGAATTGAGTGAAAATGAAAACACCTTTGTGTCATTGTTCAATGTCTTTGAGTCATGCGTGTCACATGCTGTCACATTCCACATGCTGTTCTCTTCTTGGCTCAGCTCCAGGACTTGTCTCCTGCCTGCAGGCTGACAGTCTAAGCTTCACCCTTGCAAGAAGTGGGGAGGGAAAACCACACGTGATCACCCGTGGAAATGAGCAGACTCAAACACACAGAGAGCCATGGAGATAGTAACTCCCCTTATTTTCTGTCAGTGAGGTCTGTATATTGAAGGCTACTGTGTTCTGAGCAAGGAAGTGGGGGGCAGGCAGAAGGGAGGGGTGAGCCACCTTGGTTCTAATTGGGATCCTGCAGAGCTCTGGAACTTTACAGAGATAGGGTGAAGCAAGAATCATTGAAATATCCTGAATCTTCCTGCTACAGATAACTCACAGAGGCAATCTGAATGCCCACAGAGATATCAGATAACGAGATATACTTGGACAGGTCTTACAAGTTCTTGCTTCAAGCCACACACAAAGTTTCATTCCCACACCTTTGCTACTTCTTGCCATATGTTCAAAGGACACAATATCCTACTATAGAGCTATTTGCTTAGCCATGTTTATTGTTGCTCTTTTCACAATACCTAGGGAATATAGGGAATAGAAGCAGCCTAGATGTCCTTCACTGACAAATGAAAAATGAAAATGCATACATATTTATACAATGGATTTCTCTTCAGCTGTAAAAAATGAAATTTCAAGTAAACTGATGGAACTGGAAAACATTATATTAAGTGAGGTAACCATGACACATGAAGACAAACACAGTTCTTTATTTGTGGATCCTAGCTCTGAATCTTTAGCTTTGAGCATATAATCTGAAGTAATCACAGAAGACAAGAAAGTAGAAAGAGCTATGGAGTGTAGTGGGGGAGAGAAAGAGCTCCACAGAAGGGGTAGGCCAGGCTCTATAGACAAATAGAAGAAAAAGCACAATATAATGATCTAGGACTAGATAAACTATACCAACACAATTTATCACAAGAAGCCTAAGAATAATACAAGATCAACAAAATTACAGGAATACACATACATCTCTCAATAATAATTCTAAATATTGGTGGTCTAAATTCCCCAAATTATAAGAAACAAACTAAAAGACTGGATTTGAAGATAGGATCTATTGGGAACATGGAATTGGGGGTAACATGAATCTATGTTCCCAGGCCATGGTCATTCATACTTGGCTTCAGAATAAATGATCTCTTAACCCTTTTGAGGTGAGAGTTATGTTTTTGCATCTACAGTTATGGCACCACAATGTGGGATATTCTAAGAATTATCTGCTTTTCATCAGAGGAGTCACCTGGATGGAAGCTGGTACAGGCATGGATCTTTTGAATCCAGCCATCTGGTGGTGTCTCCTCAGATAGATTGTGGTGAATTCTTTTCTGTGGCTCTTTTGAACCGCCCTTTCTTTGATCAATAGTTCATTTGTTTATTCTAAGCTGATTATTAAAGGATCTTATTTAGATACTTTTTTTGGTTTTTGTTTGCTTTCGAATTGTTTGTTTTAAGGTATCTGTTTTGTTTGTTTGCTTTGAAAATATTTTGGTTTTGATATTCAGTTTGGATTTAACAAAAAGCTTTCAGAAAGACCTCTAGAGGCATGTTTTATTTTGACCATTTGTTAAAATTTACTAGTATTAGGTCCGGGCTTGGGGCAAAAAGCCAAGATGGCATTGACTGGAAGGTCATTTCCTTTTTCTTCGGTCTGGAGCTTTTGCTTGCCCGCAAAAATCACTGGGCCCTGACCTGGCTTAATTGGCCAGATTCCAACATGTCATTATCTCCTCTCCCCCATATAAAAGGCTTTCCCCACCCCCCAGATATGCTTTTTACATCCCTGGTTGGCCATGGATTCTCCAGAGAGAGAGAACATTTCCTGGAATAAATGCCTGCCTTTATTTACTTTTAATTCAGACTGATTCAGCCTTTTTCTTAGTGTTGATATACTTCTCATATTGGTGGCCTTAAGGGGAGGGGATATTTCTCCTCACCTGAGAGACCCATGGCCCACAGTGGTTTGGGGACACCACTTTCCATTCCCAATGCACCGGGCTTTTGACCTGGGGTAAGTCTGTTTTTCTATTGCTTCATTTCTGCTGTCCAGAGCCCCTGCCTAAGCCGTTGCAATGCCAGGACAAACTCTCTCTCCTCAGCCCATGGGTCCAGGTCCCACAGACATTCGGTGACCTTAGTTCAGTGGACCCAGGGTCCACTGGCTGTTTTGGGGGAGGAGTACAGAGCCTGGCTCTGTTGTGAGGGGCGTCTCACCAGATTGAAGATGTTCATCCCAGTTCCACCCCACAACTACCCAACTGCCAGGTCTCAGGGTGCAGTAGCGGATACTTTTCTGCCCCCTTGAGATCTCTGGGCTTAGAGATGGGCAACTCTGGGTCAAAGCCTACACACCAGGCTTTTCTTTTTCCTTTTTCTAAACTGGCTACATGCAGGTTTTCCAGGATCTGCTCTCTCTCTCTCTCTCTCTCTCTCTCTCTCTCTCTCTCTCTCTCTCATACCGTCTCCCCCATCTCTGATCTCTCTTCTGCCATTCCCACACCTGATTTAAATGGACAGAGTCACCATTTTTATCTAAGCACATAGCATGAGTGATTTGCCAAGAAGATTATCAAATTAATACCAAAGCATCCACTATTGGAGTTTTACAATTTTATCACTGTGTTTTCATCTGTTTCTAATTAAAATCATTTTTCTGTTTTAGCTTTTGTCACAGGATTGCTGCTTAAGCTACTGGCTTTTAACCAATGCTGTTTTGGTTTTGTTTTTATTCTATTTCATTAAATTAGCAAGTAAACCCAACACCTATTAGACACAGGTGAGCCATGCCTCAAGCCAGATCTCCTGTCTCTGCACCCATCCCACTTACCCACTTACACTAACCTGCCCTTTTGCAAGCTTTTGCTGCTATGAGCTAGGCTCCCATGGTTAAAGCCAGCCACCCTTGCAGTTTCACTGTTTAAGTGATCAGTATATTTATGCGATTAAGTCATTCATCTGTCTATTCAAGCTGTCTGTATGTTTGCTGTTTCATGTGTGTTAACTGTTTCATGTACAAATCTGTCATGTTTTTTTCAAAAAGTAGCCACTTCTAGATTATATTGTGCACAAAACCTATTATATTCAAAGGCCAGAATGAACCCAGGTTCCTTATGTTATCTGTTTAAAACTAAATTCAATCTCCAAATTATGTAGGGTGTTTCTTCCAAACTGACTGTTTTAAGGTATTTTTACTGTATGCACCGCAATTGCTGAATTATCTTTGTTTTGCACTGCCTCACTGGGACTGAATGTCTTTTCTCCCCATCCCATAGCTTCTTCTTTCATGAAACTGTATGTAATTCTGTTTTAAAGAAACTGCATTGGCCAATTTGGCCATCTCAGCTTTGAGAATGTAAAGAAACTGGTTGGGGCTGCATGCTGTAAATGACATCTACAATGTCTGAATAAAAGCATGTCCATGTATGTGCCTCTTCTCAGTACACCTTTTATAAACTGCCATCATCAAAATTAATTACTAGATCCTTATTCCACAGCTGGAGATTTTCAGTACTGTGCAACCTGCAGACAGTAAGATTAGGTTTTACTTCTGGGGATCACATGGGACAGTCCAACTGAAACCAATTTTGTTGAGCTTGACTTAAGTCTATTTCTTGTCTGCTGAAGACATGTGAAAATACCGCACTTCCCCTGCCTCTTTTTTCATCCTGCAATTCAGGATATATTAAGGACAACCATACTTAAAGCTTGCCTTGACCCTGCCTCCCCAACAGTGGCTATGGTTTTGGCTTCTCACTTTATCTCTCACTCTTTTCGAGATATCAAAAATATTAATTAAAATGGCCAAGGATGGTCCCCAGACTCCCATGCAGGATTTGGCTTTAAGGTATTTAATGGCCTAGAGGAGGCAGCTGAGTCCTCCTGACAGGCTCTGCCTCAACAAAAGCCTACACTCCATGCACAAGCCCTGGTGGCTGCCCTGAGGCAAATGGCATTCCCAAACACAGTGAGACAGGGGAGACTGTGCCAGGCCCCATCCAGGAGGGGCCTGTCCTAAATCCATTCTGCCAGAAGCCTGCTTCAAGTGTGGCAAAGGAGGTCACTGGGCTAGAAACTGCACAAACCCCAAGCTGTCCACCATGTTATACTCTCTCTGCAAGTACTCTGCCCACAGCCTGGCCATTTGAAGTCTTGAGTGCCCAGATGTGGGCTCATCCTCTGGGCCATGCCACAGCGGTCCAGCCCCATTGCTCTGGGTACCACAGCCCCCTCTGGACTCTGGATTCCTCAGCCTGATGGAGGACTGATAGCAGCCAGATTCGGAGACCCCCACTGACCCATGTGCAGCCCAGGCTAATGCTCCAGGTAGTGGGTGAGTCCATCTCCTTCCTGTTGGACAGCTGGGTTACCTTTCTGTACTGTACTGTACTCACATTCTGGCCCTACAGTTCCCTCATCAATTTCTGTCATGGGAGGGGATAAAATCTCCTCTTTCCTGTGAAGGACTCTCCCTCTTCCCTGCATCCTCACAGGTCATTTTTCACCCATTATTTTTAGTCATGTCTGTCTGTCCAGGTCCTCTCCTGGGATATGACATCCTTAGCAGTTTTTCTCACCCTGGGTTTTCCAGACCCTACCCTCCCTGATCCTGTCAACATTCAGGTCTGGGACATTTCCACTCCAGTAATCACCTCTCACCACCCATCATTTCTGATATGCCTTGAGGACCCCACATTTTTCCATTCCAGGTCTCAGTTCCCTATTTCTGAAACCTACCTCCATGGGCGCAAGCCTACCATTACCTGCCTCCTAGCTCCACTAACTAACCCCACAACACCCCCATTATTCCAGTTCATAAGCCATCTGGCACCTACTGTCTAATTCAGGACCTCTGCCCTAACCCTTAAACCTCAGTCTCCCACCATTTCACTGTCCAGGCCTTCTTTATTGTGACTTCATACTAACTTTTGCCTTCACAAGGGAGGAACCAAAATCCAGGTTTGCAGCCAAACCTTGGCCCAAGATCTCTCCTCCTTTGACTATGGTCCTAGTACCCTTTCAGTACTCTTAGGTCAGATCGAGTCAATGCCATATGAAGCTTACAGCCTCCAGAGACAGCAAACCATATCCTCTTCTATTCTAGGATTTGTGGGCTTCTTCCATCACTGGATCCTTAATTTTGTTGTTACAGCTGAACCCTTGTACCAGGCAGCTAAGGAGACCCCCATGGGACCTCTCTTCCAACCCATCATCATCCAACACCGCTTCTCTCTCCTTAGGAGCCCTCCTGACTGCCTCTACTTTGGCTTTCCTGGAGTCTTCACGTGCTTCCTACTTCTTTACAGACAGAAAGTTGGGAGTGGCCACAGGGGCCTTAGCCCAACCCACTGAGCCCTCATACTAGGCAGTAGTGTTTCTCTCCAAACAGCTTGAAGCCACTATATGTGGATGGCAGCCATGTTTGAGGACACTGGCAGCAGTGGCTGAACTCACAAAGGAAGCTCACAAACTTACCCTTCTCCAGCCCACTACCATGTACTCTCTGCATAGGCTTTCAGACCTCCTTTGTCTTCCTCTCTTCCCCTCCCTGCACCCTTACATATTCCTACCTCAGTGAAGGACACAACCACTGACCTGCCCTCTCTCACACCAGGGGACAGTATTTTCCTTAAAACTTTATCTCCTAAGTCTCTTGATCCCAGGTGGACTGGACTTCATATCGTCATCCTTAACTATTTGTCCATACTCAAGAGACCCCCACCCCAGGATGGATGGTCTGTCAAACAGCTGGGTTCCACTATTCTCAGGTTTTGCAGAGACCCTCGAGGACAGGTCTGAATGGTGGGGTATGGAAGCCTTCACTCTCTGTACTTTCACCCTTCCTCTGCTGCCCCTGCTGGTACAGATACCAGAATCTGTGAAACCCCTCCTTAGCTGCCCTTTGTCTTGTTATTGTCTCAGTCTTCACCCAAAGAGGTGATAGCAGATTCAACATATTGCTGGTATGTCCATGCTCCAGATACCGGGACAGATGAAACTGGTTTAGAAACCCTGTCCTCCAACCAAGACCATCTAACAGTAAGAATAGCCTCTCCAAACTCTACCAGGAGACTCCTTCTGATCTTAGCACCAGGTCTTCTCCGATTATTGTGGGAACACATGCAGGAGGTCTCCATAGTGGTCTTTACATCCCTACACCCCTGTACCCACAGCCCTGAATACTCCCGACTCTTTCTCCCTTCAATGTCTCAGTTCAGCAGGAAGAAGCCAGAGCAGAGTTGTTGCCCCCCTATACCCTAAGAGTCTGGGATGCTAGGTCCAGGCTTGGGGCAAAAAGCCATGACGGCATAGACTGGAAGGACCTTTCTTTCTTTTCCAGTCTGGAGCTTGCATTTGCCTGCAAAAATCACGGGCCCCTGACCTGGCTTAATTGGCCAGATTCCAACACGTCACCATCTCCCTTCCCCCCATAAAAGGCTCTCTCCACCTCCCATATGTACTTTTCACTGCCCTGAATGGCCATGGATTTGCCTGAGAGAGAGCAGATTTCCTGGAATAAATGCCTGCCTTTATTTTCTTTTAATTCTTACTGATTTGGCCTTTCTTTTAGCATCAGTATACTTCTCTCTAGCAGTAAATTTTTTTCTCTTCCTTCTCTTTTTCTTTTTCTATGAACATGTCTCCCATGTCTAATCTAAGGAATAGAGAAATATTTTGAGAAAAACAGATCTTTCATATTCCAGCTGGTTTTAGAGTGGATTATTATTTTCCTATAAAATACAGGTGTGGCCAGACCAGCTCAGCAGCAGGGTACCATGCTGCATCTGGTAGGGAATTGTGGGAGGGAGGCTAGTCCTGCTATGCACACAGACGGGTGGCCTGTGTCACACTAGCCCAGCAACAGGGTACCGAATCTGGTAGAGGATTGTGGGAAAGGGAGGCTAGGCCTGGCATGCACGTAGACAGGTGGCCTGTGCCAGACTAGCTCAGTAGCAGGGTACTGCATCATGTCTGGTAGAGGATTGTGGGAAAGAGAAGCTAGGCCTGCTATGTGTACAGGTGGGTGGCCTGTGCCAGACCATCTCAGCAGCAGGGTACTGGGGCGGGGCGTGGGCTAAGCAGGCAAACCCCCACTGCAAACTGGAAATCTGGAGGGAGTGTTCAGTAAGCCAAACAACCAACCTAGAGGAACTGGCTGGCAGCAGCAGAGGGAGAACAGGGCTCAGAGGGTGTCATAACAGTTGTTACCTACCCAGTTCTTGCAGAATAAAAAGGGAAGAGTGGGTTATACTTCACATTATATAATCAAAATTGAAAGCCTGAAATTTAGACAAGTCAACACTCCATAAATAAAGAAAAGAAATCAGGGAAAGCAATCCTTCAACACGGTGAAGAGGCATTTGAGATTCGCGTCAGAATACAGGCAAAAAGAAACCCACATGCCAAGAGCACAAAGAAAGAACAATATGGGAAAAGCGCAGAATAATTCTACACTAAAGTCTACTGAACCTATGGAAGATTCCCACAATGGGACATCCCTGGATGTAGCCCAGGACACAGAACGTAAAAGAAAAATCAAAGATATATTCAAAGAAATCATAGAACTAAAGGAAGAGAA
Organism: Rhizomys pruinosus; assembly: GCA_009823505.1. Classification (NCBI taxonomy): domain Eukaryota; kingdom Metazoa; phylum Chordata; class Mammalia; order Rodentia; family Spalacidae; genus Rhizomys; species Rhizomys pruinosus. The sequence goes on from VZQC01006433.1 coordinate 223,592, forward strand.
TGAAAAACTCAGAAAGGACCAAGAGGGACACAATGACAAACTTCTGAAATAACAAAAAGGAGAAAATGACAAACTCTGGAAACAGCTAGAGGGAGAAAATGTCAAACTCCAGAAGGAAATGGAAACACTGAAAAGATCCCATACTGAAATGAAAAAGGAAATCAACCAGTGAAGCAAGGAGCTACAAGAAGAGATTGAGAAGCTCCAAAAGGAAGTGGAAATAGTAAAGAAAACACAAGACAAAATGAAAAAGGAAATCAAACAATCAATCAAGAGGAAAGAATGGGAAAAAGCCTCAAAAGCATAATGGAGGAAGTAGAAAAAAGAATATCAGACCTGGAAGATAACACAGAACAACTAAAAAGCTCAAGTAAAGATTATGAAAAATTAAAAAAAAACACAGAAGTGTGGAACAACCAGGAAATGTGGGACACTATGAAAAGATCAAACCTCCACATCATAGGGATAGAGGAAGAAGAATCCCAAGACAATGATGTTGATCAGATCTTCAACAGAATAATAGATAAAAATTTTCCCAAACTAAAAAAAGACAAACCCATACAAATACAAGAAGCACATAGAACACCAAATAGATAAGACCAAAAAAGAAACTCCCCACGCCATATCATATTTAAAACACTAGACACCCAAAACAAAGACAAAATTCTAAAAGCCACAAGAGAAAAACAAGTTACATATAAGGGGAAACTTATTAGAATTACAGCTGACTTCTCAGTGCAGAGTATGAAAGCAAGAAGAACATGGACAAAAGCATTCCCAGGGCTAAACAACTACAAACACCAACCCAGGTTACTATACCCAGCAAAAATGTCAATTCTAGTTAAAGGAAAGAGAAAAATCTTCCATGACATAAGCGAGATGAAAGAATACATGTCTGGAAAACCAAACCCTCAGAGAATACTTGAAGTAATTCAAAGGGTAGAAGAGAGGAGCAGCTATCCCCAGGAAACTTGAAAGGGAAATTAATAATAGCATAACTGCAGAAGTAGAAACCTAGACCAAAAATGCAAATGGATGATAAGGGGAAAGGAAGCAAAATACATATCTCAATTATAACCTTAAATATTAATGGAATAAACTCCCTGATCAAAAGACATAGACTGGGAGAATGGATTAGGAAACAGAATCCACTATATGCTCTCTACAAGACACCCATCTCACCCTCAAGGATAGATGACAACTGAAAGTGAAAGGATAGAAAAAATTATTCCATGCAAATGGTACCAAAAGAAAGCAGGAGTTGCTATTTAATATCAGACAAAATAGACTTCAAAGTAGAAGCAATCAGAAGAGTTAAAGAGGGCCATTACCTCCTTATTAAAGGGAAAAATAATCATGAAGTCTTCAAAATCACAAATAAATATGCACCAAAATCCGGTGCACCAATCTTTATAAACACAACTCTAAAGGACCTCAAGGTACAGATTAACCCGAGCACACTCATAGTAGGGGACTTCAATACCTCACTGAGCACCTTGGACAGATTAACTGGACAAAGAATAAAAAGAGAGACATCTGAACTGAACAATACAATGCAGCAAATGTACCTCACAGACATCTACTGAACATTCCACCCAAGCACCAGAGAATACACTTTCTACTCCGCACCCCATGGAACATTATCCAAAATTGACCACATACTGAGACACAGAAAAAATCTCAACAAATACAAAAATGTTGAAATAATTTCATGCATTCTTTTGGACTGCAATGCAATAAATCTCAATATCAACACGAAGATAAGCCCTACTACCTACAGAAACACAGGGAGATGAAACAACAAAGAAAGAAATTAAAGCATTCCTGGAACTAAATGAGAATGACAGTACAACACAACAAAACCTATGGAACACCTTAAAGGCAGCCTAAAAGGGAAGTTTATAGCCCTGGGTGCCTACATTAAAAAAAAGAGCACAAATCAATGAGATAACTCTGCAGCTAAAAACACTCAAAAGACAACAAATGAACCCTAAATGCAACAGACAGAAAGAAATGACAAAAATCAGAGCAGAAATCAATGAAATAGAAACAAAGAAAACAATACAAAAAAAATGAATCCAAAAGCTGGTTCTTTGAGAGAATAAACAAGATAGACAGACCTCTAGCCCAGTTAACCAAAAGAAAGAAAGAACAACTCCAAATCAATAGAATTTGTGATGAAAAGGGGAACATCACAACAGACAATGAAAAGATGCAGGCAATCATATGGGAATACTTCAAAAACTTATACTCTACTCGATTTGAAAACTTAAAGGAAATGGATGAATATTTGAAATTCTGGGACTCACCAAAGCTAAACCAAGAAGAGATTGACAGCTTAAACAGACCCATAATATTTGAGGAAATTGAAGATGTAATTAAAAACCTCCCAACTGGAGACTTGAGTGTGCAGAGCTTAGATCTGGGACTTCCCAGGATCAACTGAAGCACGGGTAGGAGCCGAGTGCTTCAGCCAGGTGGATTGTTGGAAAGATCTATCTCTGGGTTGTTGGATAATTGTTTCATTGATTTGTTGGACAGCTAAATCATTGACTGGTGTGGCAGTCAGGGTGGAGTCGCACTGCTAGCTGGTATTAAAGGTGGGCCTTTTGCCACCGTGAGACTTGAGTGTGCAGAGCTTAGATCAGGGACTTCCCAGGATCACCTGAAGCACAGAGTATAAGCCAGGCATATCCCCACCCCCAAACTGGAACTGCAGAGGGAGTGCCCAAGTGGATTTTTTGGAAAACCTTCATAACAAAAAGGGAAGAGTGAGTTAGACCTCCAATATATAAACAAAATTGAAAGCCTGAAACCTAGACAAGTCAACACTCCATAAACAACGAGACAAAAATGCATCTGAAGGAGGCAAGCAAAGCAAGCCTTCAACATAGTGAAGAGGCATTTGTGATTTGCATTGGAATACAGGCAAAAATGGAAACCCACATGCCAGGGGCATGAGGAAGGGAAAACATGGGAAAGGTGCAGGATAATTCCAAACCAAGTTCTACCAAACTTGTGGGAGATTCTTACAGTGGGATCCCCCTAGGGATTGCCCAGGACACAGATCTTAGAGGGACAAATGCACAAAAATTCAAAGCAATCAAAGAATATAAAGAACAAGTCAGAGAATTAAGGAGAGAATGAAAAACTCAAGAAAGATCTAGAGAAAGTGGAAACAGTGAAAATGGAAACCAACCAGCAAAGCAAGGAGCTACAGGAAGAGATTGAGAAGCTCCAAAAGGAAGTGGAAATATTAAAGAAATCACAGGATGGAATGAAAAAGGAAATAGAACACTCATCCAATCAAGAGGAAAGGAATGGAAAATGCCTCAGAAATAGAATGGAGGAAGCAGAACAAAGAATATCAGACTGGGAAGACAACACAGAACAACTATAAAGCTCAAGTAAAGATTATGAAAAATTTAAAAATACACAAAAGTGGAACAACCAGGAAATATTGGACACTATGAAAAGATTAAACCTACACATCATAGGAATAGAGAAAGGAGAAGAATCCCAAGAAAACGGTATTGATCAGATCTTCAACAGAATGATAGATGAAAATTTCCCCAAACTAAAAAAAGACAAACCAATACAAATATGAGAAGCACATAGAACTCCAGACAAGATCAGAAACGGACCAGGTGAAGGCTGCCTTCTTGGGGACTTTGGGCACCCCTGTGCCCTGTTGAAGCCTGGTATTGCCTGGGATTTTCCAACCTTCAGGCCCCAGCATGCTACAGGGGCGGAGCTACCTGTGCTCCACACAGCACAAGACCAGCGTGCACCCCGCTGGGCAAGCTGACTTCTCCCATGCCCTGCAGAACACCAACCTGCAAAAGACCAGCCTAGGGAAGTGGTGGTGCAGAGGATCTAGCTGTGCATCCAACATTGAGGCACCAGAACCCAAAGAAACAAATAAACAAACGAACCCACATGCCGAAGACACACACACACACACACACACACACACACACACACAAAAAAAAAAAAAAAAACATGGGAAAATCTCATAATAAATCCACATCAAACTCTACCAACCCTACAGAAGAGTCCGACAATGAGATCTCCCTGGAAGGAAACCAAGACATGGACTTTAGAAAAACAATCGTGGACATATTCAAACAAATTAGACAACTAAGGGAAGATAATGAAAAACTCAAAAAGTACCAAGAGAGTGATAATGATAATCACTGGAAAGAACTAAGGGGAGAGATTGAAAAACTCAAGAAGGACCTAGAGGGAGAAAATGACAAATGTTGGAAAGAACTGAAGGGAGAAAATGACAAACTTCAGAAGGAAGCTGGAACACTGAAAAGATCCCAGGCTGAAAGGGAAAAAGAAAGTGTCCAACGAACCAAGGACGTACAAGATGAGAATGACAGGCTCCAGAAGGACGTGGAAACACTAAAGAAATCACAGGAGGAAATGAAAAAGGAAATTGAACATTTATCCAATCAACAGGAAAGGATGGCAAAAAGCCTCAGAAGCAGAATGGAACAAGAAGAAAAAAGAATATCAGACACGCAGGATAACATGGTCCAACTAGAATGCTCAAGTAAAGATTATGAAAAATTAAAAAAAAAAAAAACCACAAGAGTGGAACAACCAAGAAATGTGGGACACTATGAAAAAACCAACCTCTGCATCATAGGGATAGAGGAAGGAGAAGTATCCCAAGACAACACTATTGACCAGATCTTCAACGGGAAAGTAGATGAAAATTTCCCCAAACTGAAAAAAGACAAACCCCTACAAATACAAGAAGCACATAGAACACCAAACAGACAAGACCAGAAAAGAAATTCCCCACGCCATATAATTGTTAAAACACTAGATGCTCAAAACAAAGACAAAATACTGAACGACCTCCCATGCTCATGGATGGGAAAAATTAATGTAGTAAAAATATCCATTCAATGCAATCCCAATTAAAATCCCCAAGACTTTCTTCACATGCTTGGAAAAAAGTCTTTAAATTCATATGGACAACCAAAAGACCCTAAATAGCCAAAGCAACCCTGAGTGAAAAGAGCAATACAGGTGGGATCGCTATACCAGACTTTAAACTATATTATAGGGCTATAGTCATAAAAACAGCCTGGCACTGGTACAAAAACACACCCGTAGACCAATGTTAGAAAACTGAAGATCCAAACTTGGAGCACATACAATTTCAGCCACCTCATATTTGACAAGGGGGCCAAGAAAACTCAATGCAGGAAAGACAGCATCTTCAGCAAATGGTGTTGGCAAAACTGGATCACCACTTGTAGAAGAAAAAAATTAAACCCCTACCTCTCACCCTGTACAAAAATCAACTCCAAATGGATAAAAGACCTCAATGTGAAACCCAAAACTCTGAGGGTGATAGAAGAAAAAGTTGGCAGCAACCTACAAGACATAGGCTTAGGAAAAGACTTTCTAAACCAAAAAACAGCTGCACAGGAAATAAGGTCGACAATTGACAAGTGGGACCTTATAAAACTCGAAAGCTTCTGTACAGCAAAAAGAAAGAAAGAAAAAAAAAACAATCAGGGAAGTGAAGAGAAAACCCACAGAGTGGGAGGAAACCTTCACTGCTGATAGATCTGACAGAGCACCAACTTCCAGAATATATAAACTACTCACAAAACAAACAAGTAAGAAAACAAATGACTCATTCAAATGATGGAGTAAAGAGATGAACAGAGACTTCACAAGTGAGGAAAAAGGGACGGCAGAGAAACATATTAAAAAGTGTTCAACGTTGCTAATAATTAAGGAAATGCAAATGAAAGCCACTTTAAGATATCATCTCACTCCAATAAGGCTGGCTAGGATCAAGAAAACAAATCATACCAAATGCTGAAGAGGTTGTGGGGAAAGGGGAACACTCATCCACTGCTGGTGGAAATGCAAACTCGTACAACCATTATGGAAGGCAGTGTGGAGAAGCCTTAAAAGACTCGGAATGAGCCTACCACCTGACCCAGTCATACCACTTCTGGGTATAAACCCACAAGACTCACCCTGCCACAGAGATACATGCACAACCATGATTACTGCAGCTTTCATCACAATATTGAAGATCTGGAACCAACCCAAGTGCCCCTCAATGGAGGAGTGGATAGAGAAAATGTGGTACATCTACACAATGGAGTTCTATGCAGTGGTAATGAAAGATGATATCATGAAATTTGCAGGTAAATGGATTGAACTAGAAGATATTATGTTAAGTGAAGTAACACTGTCCCAGAAAAGCAAAAGGCAAATGGTATCCCTCATTTGTGGATGCTAGCACCAAGTAACTAGTTGTAAGGCAAACTGAGCAGATGCTAGCACCAAGTACCTAGTTGTAAGGCAAACGGAGCAACATTAATGTTATATTCCACATGATTGGAACACAACTGTGATCTTATATTATGAATCCCTAGACAGTTTCTAGAACTAACCTACCACTTATTTTCAGACTATGGAGTTTTGGGATATGATGGTGGGCATGTGTACATATTTTAGATTAACATAAAGTTAAAATGGAAAAAGGTGCACCAAGAAATACGATATGGAAATAACACACATTTTGTTTTCAGAAGACATAATTTTAGTATGGGTGTGAAGTATCAGGCTGGTGTAACTTAGCCTTTTAGTATAGGTGTAATGTATAGGCTGGTGTAACTTAGCCTTTCTGGGTGCTTAATGACCATACTCAATACCCATACCAACTTGGCAGAGGGACCTAAAGGATAACTTTGTTCCTTGCCCTCAGAGGTCAACTAAGTGTCAGGGGACTATGCATGGGGGCATCTCTTGAAATGTCCTACAAATGTGAGTCACTAGTATTCCTATGCAGGGAGGTCTTGGGCATCCACTAATGGGAATTCATCCAGTGTCCAGCCTATAAAGAAGAAAGTCTGCTCATGCTTCAAAAAGAAAAGCCTGATCTACCAAGACTTAACTGTTTCCTGAGTGTATGGAATTTGTGATTGAAAAGCCAAAAGGAACCAGCCCCCTCCCCCCCCAAAAAAAAACCCTGAGTGACCCTTGAGGACCAGATAGTCAACTGACCTTGAGAAAACAAAAACTTTCGTCAATCCGGGCTGTGTGGACTTAAGCATCCAAAAGGGAAGTATAACCAGAAATAATAATCAGTAAGGTCTGAGAAATTGTACTTCAGATATAAAGCTTGAGAATCCTCCAAACCTTCAATACCAGATGGGGACTACTGAGATATCCAGCTTGTGGACTGAGCAGCTACTGGGATTAAAGCTTCTTCAGAGTGTAGACTGCTGTTGTTGGATTATCCAGGCTGTGTCATTGTATTAGTCACTTTTCTGTTACTGTGATAAAACTCCATGACCAAAGGAACTTATAAAAGGAAGAGTTCATTTGATCTTACGATTGACGGTTCCAGGGAATCAGAGTCCACTGTGGCAGGAAGCATGGTGGCCAGGGCTGGAGCAGCAAGCTGAGGGTCACATTTCACAATGAGCACAGGAAGCAGAGAGAGAGACTGGAGACTTCAAGCTTGTTAAACTCACTAAGCCTGCCCTCAATGACGTACTTCCTCCAGCATGGCCACACCTTCTAAGACCTCCAAGAACAGTGCCACCAACTGGAGACAAAATGTATGAATACTTAAAGACTATGGGGGACACTCGTTCAAACCACCACATTCATGGAGGCCAGTGCACGAAGATCAAGACAGGACACATGCGTGCTGGACCTCATTTTGGTGACCACGGGGGGGGGGACCCCAGTGTGGAGCACGGGAGCAGGATTGATGGTTGTTTGGGCATACAAGGAGGAACCTTCAAGCACTTCCTTTGGGAAAACATGACATCTTTTGGCAAAAAAAAAAGAAGAAAGAAAGAAAGAAAGAAAGAAAGAAAGAAAGAAAGAAAGAAAGAAAGTCCTCTAACTCAAGTGATAATGTGTATGTATGTATATATTTATATATACAGATAGACAGATAGATAGATGATAGATAGATAGATAGATGATAGATAGATGATAGATAGATAGATAGAAACAATGTAATTTGGAGAAAAAAATGCAATTTCCATGTTAAAGTAAAAAAAAAATACAGATGTAAGAAAATGCAGAAATCTAACTTACAGTATGTCTGCCAGTTTTCAAGTTCCTATTTGTGTAGATATTTGTTTGCTTTCTTGCTTTCAAAGTATCTGCTCCAAAGTACCCTTTCTTGTTTGCTTTGGAAGCATTTTGTTTTTCATTGTTTTGTTTTTGGTATTGGTGAATTCTAGCTAGACCTTTGAAAGCATTTGTTTTATGTTTGTGTGCTGTCTTGGTTTTGTTTGTTTTTGATATGTTTTGATTTAGTTGGCCTTTGTCTCCAGACACTCCTCCAATATCTACATTTGTATTTATTTTCCTTGTGATTTCCTTGCAACCTTTAGCTTAGAAATTTTACAAGTGCCTGTATGTGAAGGCTCCAAAGACAAGAGGCAACTGTTCCCTCTACACTTACAGAGTGGAGGTGTCAGGGGGAACTCCCCAGAGAAGAAAGGGCCCCATAAAGAAACCTAACTAACATACCCCTTTCCTGGGTTAGAAGGAGCTTTATTCGCTTATCCAGGAAAACACCTATATGGGGTGATCTCCCAGTGTCTTGACCCCCTCATAAATGAGCAAGATAACCCAGAGACTTAGTGGGAGAAGATGAGCTCAGTGTAAAACCTGAGAATGTCAATCCCCAAAGCATCACAAAAACCAAATCCAAAACACATATCCTCCAGCTAACATAGAAAGGCTTGCAATTTTCAGGAGAAAATAAAATAATTAAATAAAATAGGAGACAAGTTTTGCATAAACAGAGAATTGTTTGAAGATGAACTGCCATCTCGCACTATAGCTGGCTTTATGTGTAATAATTGTGAACTTACAAATATTTGGAAAAATGGGGAGATCTGAGCAAAAATAACTTGGCCAGTCAGTGGGGAATATTTAAATATTCCAAAGTTGATACATATATTTGTGCACTTAATTAGAAGTCCTAGGCAATAAAATTTAAAACCAACACATGCCCAGTTAACTTTAATTAAAATATGAAATTATCTAAAAGGACAAAATTATAAAATTGGCAAATTACAATAATTAGAGCTCTAAGGAAATAGATGTGTGTAAAGAAAATCTAAATTGCCAGTTGTGGTGGCACTTACCTTTAATCCTAGCTCTCAGGAGGCAGAGGCAGGTGGATCTTTGTGAGTCAAGGGCAGCCTGGTCTACAGAGTGATTCCAGGCCAGCTAGGGCTACAGGGAGACTGTCTCTTGAGAAGACCAAAAAAATACTAAATTAATTTTTAAAATTTCTTAGAGATTATATCAGAAATAAAGATAATTCTAAGACTAGTTTCCTTATCTCATCTTTCTCTGATCTTGCCCTTCATTCTCTGTTTTCTATAGCAAAGCTCTGTTAGATTATGGCCTTTTTAAGAAGACTACTTTTCTTCCAGGAGACCTGGCTATATCTCAATTTCTCTTCTCTTGAGCAACTATTTTGTCCTTAAATTTCATGTCTAAGTCTACAGTAAAACTCTCTTTATTATATTAGCTATTCTTAAAATTCCCTTCCCCAGTCAAAGGCAGGAATCCTGGTTTGGCTTGAGTAGAGGTCTCTAAAGCTTAGATTCCTAATGTGGATCATGTGGCAGCTATGTCTCAGTCATTCCTGAAGTCTCTATGTGCTCCTGGAGAGATCCATCTTGAAATATCATTGGTGAATTTCACATCTTTCACTTGTATGATCTACCCTGGTAAGCATTTTGGGCTTCTTTGCTTGTATTTTTCTGGCAAACAAACACTTAAAAATCTCATAGACTCACCCATAGTGTGGTACCTGAGTCAGATATGACAGCATGTAGCTATTTGGGGGTGGGGTACATGAAAAGAGTTGAACCCCAGGAGGCCTAAGACAGTCTTTTGCTTCAAAGAGAAAAGCCTGATACAAAAGGACATAAGTATAATGTGTTTAGAGTAAGTGCTTTTAGACTTAATTTCGTGTTTCCTTTGCTGTCCATCCTGTCCATTGTGATTTATCCTATACTAATAGTTTAACTAAGGGTGGTAAGGTCTCAGGGTCCCCACCAGAACACTGAGTCAGACAGCTGCTTTTCACAAAGTTTATTTAGAAAAAAGACCAATTGTGAAGTTTATATAGAAAAAAAGGCCAAATTTGATAACTGATGCATTGGGTATGGTCCCTCTCTACACACAGGTAGGAGAGCAATCCTGAGAAATTCTATACAGGAGTTTTTAAAGGCAAAAACCATATCCTGGTGGGCTTTAGGTTAGTTATTACTGGGGTTATTGCAGGAGACTATTTTAGAAGACTATCTTTATGGTTCCATTCTTCTCCTGCTATCTCAGACAGCAAGGGAGATGCTCTCCCCTCCTGTTATCCTATGGTTGACTCATTCCTTTCCTGCTATCTTTGTTGACCTATTCCTATTCTGTTGACTTTCTTTGTCCCTGCTACCCTATAGTTGACCCATTCCCATTATTCTTCTGCAACCTTACTGCTGAAGCTTGGTTCAAGAGTCAATTTGAGTAAACACCACCTGTCTGCCAGTTCAGCCTTTTGCAAAATGACACTATTTCCAAGTAATCCTTGGCACAAAATGGAGTTTTTCTCTAAAGAAATGGAGTTCCTCTAAACTGCCAGCTGTTTCTCTTCATTCCCCCTTGAGGTAGAACATTGATTTAATCTTAAATCTTAAACATTTTTTCTCTTTCTGCTTGCAAAGCATTATATTGGATATGGAGGACCATGAGTTTAATAGAATTTACCCATTGATCAATAAATCTGGCAAGTGAGTCAAAGATGCGTGGGCCACAAATCAGAGCAACCAGAAGGATAAGTTTACTGGTAGATCTAGGAAGTCTTCAGCTCTAGGTTCAGAAAGAAACTGGCTCTTTGGGGGGTCTTGACCCTAAACTTCCTAGCCAATTTCTAGCTCCTATTTTTATCACATTACCCTCTGAGGAGGTTACCCCAATTTCCAAGAGTCAATCAAGGCGCTGGCCACTCTGACTTCTTCCATGCTGAAAAGGGTTGTAGGGTGTGGCAACTGGGGTACCCCTGGTTAGTGGATCTAGCTAAAAGACCTCCAAAAGTATAGTTTCAGAAACAACGGAGTCCTTGACTGGTGCCTGTGAAGGCAAGAGTAGTTAGGTACATTTTCTAAGCAGGGAACCAGGAGATAAACAGGGTGAATTAAATGTCCAACTTAAAAGTACATTAGAATTTCTCAATGAGTGGTTCTGAGGCATCCGTTATTGGGCTTCTTGTTTGTTTGTTCATTTGGCCATGGCATCTGGACTCAGGATCTGCTTTCCAGGAAATTTTGATAGTCATGGTATGAGTTTCCTCAGGTAGTTGCTTAAATATAAATAGAAAGAGGAAACTTTATTATTTGGTAAGAACAGATCTCATATGACTTTGAATGACCTTCAGTCTAATGTTTGGAAGCACAATCTCTCAGACTTTAAAGGAAATATAACAATTACTTATCTTTTGGTTATACATTCCTTTTGGGTGTTTAAGTCCATACAGTTAGCCCAGTTTAACCAAGTTTTGTTTTCTCAAGGTCAGTTGAAGCTCTGATCCTCATAGGCCACTTAGATTTTGGGGGAGGCCTCTGGATCCTCTTGTCTTTTACCAGTTCCATCCACTGGAAGACAAAGTCAGGTATTGTAGGACCAGGTTTCCCTTTTCTTTAATTTTTTTAAATTAATTTTTATTTATTTCTGTATGTGTATGAATGTACTGTCTGCATGCAGGTCTGTGCACCCGTGTCGTGCAATGCCGCGGAGGTCAGAAGTGGGTGTCAGATTCCCCTGGAGCTGGAGTTCTCCTGGAATTGGAGTTTCAGATGGTTCTCGGCCGCCATGTGGGTGCTGGGGATAGAACCCAGGTCCTCTGCAAGAGCGGTCGGAGCTCTTAACTGCTAGGCCATCTCTCCAGCCCCAGGTTTCCCTTTTGAAGCATGAAGAGACTTTCCTTTTTATAGACTGGACACTGGCTAGAGTCCTGTTACCAGATCTTCAAGACCTCCTTGTGCAGGAGGGCTCGTGACTCACAATTAGGACTGTTGACTCACAATTGCAGGACATTTCAGGTGATGCCACCAGACATAGACCCCTGGGACTGAGTTGAACTCAGAGGTCAAGGAACAAAGTTGTTCCTTAAGTCCCTCGGCCAAATTGGTATGGGAATTAAGTATAGTCATTAACCAACCAGAGAGGCTAAGTTACACCAGCCTGGTACTTTTAATTATTGTATAATATTTTAGATAAAGCTCGGTCAAAAACCCAAGTAGTCTTTTATAATACTGAATGGAAGAGGGACTTAACACCATAGGTTAGGCAGGCATAGCCCACAAGATAGAAATAAACAATTTCAGGCTTATCTTAAATGTGAACTGTTCACTACTATTGCTACAAACAGGAACAATCTCTTTCTTTCTCTGACCCCCATCCTGATTTATAGTTTTCCCAGAAAGGCAGGAGTTGTATCACATACCAGAAGACAGGAAATAAACTGATAAGGATTACCAAGCCCATCCAAAACTATCGTCTTCTGGACAGCATGCAGCTGATTCAGGAAGATAGAACCTAGCTTTTGGAGCCAAATTATCTGGTTAGGTCAAAGGAAATATAAAAAATAACACTTATGAGAAACATAAAGTACATTTTTCAGTAGCCACAAGTAACCCACTATTTGTTTGTGTTCAATGAATACAAACCTATAACAGGGAGTCCAGTGCAAGCCAGGAATGGACTGAAAATTAACAACTCTGTATATTTACAATCCTACTCAGGCCACTAGTAAACTAGCTTGAGTGTTTATACCAATTTAATTTAATGCAGATATCCTATAATTCTACTATACCTTGAAATGCCATGTGATATGCATATAAACCTTGAACAAAAACTGGCCATTCTTAAATAAACCTTAACTAGATATATATTTTGCTTCTTAAACCACTTGACTGAGCCCTAGAAAATTAAGCTTATTTATATAGTCTCACCTTATTTTTTTCATAACAACCCCACTCAGACTTTTATCACTTATATAGACTTTCTCATCATCTTTATATATCCTTCCTAAAAATATCTCCATCTCTTTATAAATCCTTACTAAAAATGCCTCTCTAACATTTTTACCTTTTTATAACTTTTTAATACCATGAGACATAACATTCATAAACAGATTGACCCTTAGTTGCAGATTTACTAAGTAATTAATATTTATTTCCTGTGTAAACTAATATAAACTGTGAGATGTTCTTGCCAGCCTGGGAGCAGGTTTTGAATGACCAATTTTCTTTGAGTGCTTAGAGCTGTTTTATGTAGGCCTGGCAAATGTCCTCAACATGTGTGACACATAGAAATAAATTGCACCCTAGAATAGAAGTAATTATTCCTTAAAATAAACATATTTTTAAGGGCCAAGGATCATAGCATAACTTAACAGTTTTAGCTCACCTGACAATTTACTTATGAATTAACTTGATATAAAGTAAACCATTAGCATTAGACATAAGTCTATTCATTTAAACAGTCCCATAAAACAAATACTGTAGTTAGACACAATGTCATGTCAAACTAGTTTCAAACCCGAAACTTCAACACCTTGATAAAAACTCTAAATCAGAGATGAAAACTATAAATCAGACTAAAATATGACTCTTAGGTTTATAACAGTCAAAATAACAACATTTTAAACTTCACAGTTTATATAGTACTGAGGTCGTCTAGCTGTGGGGTAAATTTTCCTATTTTTAATTTAGGATTAATTGGATTTTTAGGTCAGTTACTTATTTCTGATTCAGAACTTACACAGTAGTGATCTTTACACTTTAAAACCATCTGGGTAGAATTTTTTGTCCCCCATAAGGCTTTAAGTATTCAGACATTTTTTTTTAATATTAGCTTTGCTAGCATCCACAGGTGAGGGATACCATTCGTCATTTGATTTTCTGGGACTGTGTTACTTCACTCAGAATGATAACTTCTAGATCCAACTATTTACCTGCAAAGTTCATAATGTCATCTTTCTTTACTGCTGCATAGAACTCCATTGTATAGATGTACCACATTTTCTCTATCCATTTGTCAGTTGAGGGGCACTTGGGTTGGTTCCCGCTCCTTGCTTTTGTGAAGAGAGCTGCAATAAACATGGCTGTGCATGAATCTCTGCGGGAAGATGAGTCTTGTGGGTACATACCCAGGAGTGGTATGGCTGGGTCAGGTGGCAAGTTCATTCCAAGTCTTCCAAGGGTTCTCCACACTGCTTTCCATAGTGGCTGTACAAGTTTACATTCCCACCAGCAGTAGATGTGTGTTCCCCATTCCCCACAACCTCTCTGGCACTTGGCATCATTTGTTTTCTTTATCTTAGCCGGTCTTATTGGAGTAAGATGATATTTTAAAGTGGTTTTAATTTGCATTTCCTTAATTATTAGTGACGTTGAACACTTCTTAAGATGTTTCTCAGCCATCTCTAATTCCTCACTTGTGAAGTCTCTGGTCAGCTCTTTGCTCCATCTATTGAGTAGCTCATTTGTTTTCTTCTTTGTTTTTTGAATAGTTTATATATTCTGGAGATCAATCCTTTGTCAGATGCAGCTGCAGTGAAGGTTTCCTCCCACTGCGTGGGTTTTCTCTTCACTTCCTTGATTGTTTCTTTTGATGTACAGAATCTATTGAGTTGAATGAGGTCCCATTTGTCAACTGTCGACCTTAATACTTGTGCAGCTGCTGTCTGATATAGGAAGTCTTTTCCTAAGCCTATATCTTGTAGTCTGCTGCCAACTTTTTCCTCCATCACCATCAGAGTTTGGGGTTTCACGTTAAGATCTTTAATCCATCTGGAGTTGATTTTTGTACAGGGCAAGAGGTAGGGGTTTAATTTAATTCTTCTACAAGTGGTGATCCAGTTTTGCCAACACCACTTGTTGAAGATGCTGTCTTTCCTCCATTTTGTCTTCTTGGACCCCTTGTCAAATATGAGGTGACTGAAATTGTATTGTATGTGCTCAAGTTTGGATCTTCAGTTTTGTTCCATTGGTCAACAGGTCTGTTTTTGTGCCAGTACCAAGCTGTTTTTATGACTATAGCCCTGTAGTATAGTTTGAAGTCTGGTATAGAGAACCCCCCTGTATTGCTCTTTTCACTCAGGGTTGCTTTGGCTATTCGGGGTCTTTTGTTTTTCCAAATGAAATTAAGGACTTTTTTCCAAGCCTGTGAAGAAACTCTTGGGGATTTTAATCGGGATTGCACTAAATCTATGAAAAGGTTTGGGTAGAATGGGCATTTTTACTATATTAATTTTCCCAATCCAAGAGTGTGGGAGGTTTTTCAATCTTGTGATGTCTTTTTAATTTCCTTCTTCAGTGGTTTAAAATTTTTGTTGTAGAGGTCTTTGGTGTCTTTGATTAGGTTTGTTCCTAGGTATTTTATTGATTTTGAAGCTATTGTGAGTGGGAAGGTCTCCTTGAATTTCTTCTCCAGTTGCTTGTTGTTGGTGTAAAGAAAGGCTACTGATTTTTCTAGGTTAATTTTGTTTCCTGCCACTTTACTGAAGCTCTTAATCATTTCTAGGAGTTTTGTGGTGGAGTTTTTAGCATCCCTTAAGTAAGTAATCATATCATCAGCAAGAAAAGGATAGCTTGACTTCCTCTTTTCCAATTAGTACTCCTTTAATTTCCTTTTCTTACCTTATTGCCCTAGCAAGTGTTTCAAGCAGTATATCGAAGAGGAGTGGCGACAGGGAGCAGCCTTTCTGAGTTCCTAACTTTAAAAGGAATGCTTCTGTCATTTTCCCATTTAGAATGATATTGGCTGTGGGTTACCTGTATATGGCTTTGATTACATTGAGGAATGATCCCTTCAATCCGATTCCCTCTAGGACTTTAAGGATGAAGGGATGCTGGATTTTGTCAAAGGCTTTTTCTGCATCAATTGAGATGATCATGTGGGTTTTGTCTTTCAGTCCATTTATATGCTTGATGACATTTATTGATTTTCCTATGTTGAACCATCCCTGCCTCTCTGGTATGAATCCAACTTGGTCATGATGGATGATCTTCTTGATATGGGTCTGTATGTGATTTGCAAGAATCCTGTTTAGAATTATTGCATCTGTGTTCATTAACGAGATGGGTTTATAGTTCTCCTTTTTGGTTGTGTCTTTGTCTGGTTTTGGTAATAGAGTAATGCTGGCTTCATAGAAGGAATTTGGGAGAATTCCCTCTGTTTGTATCCTTTTAAACAATTTGAGTAATAATGGTTGTAAGTCTTTTTGAAATGTTTTATACAATTCTGCCATGAAACCGTCTGGGCCTGGGCTTTTTATTAGTTTGGAGGTTTTTTATTACATCTTTAATGTCTTCATATATTATGGGTCTGTTAAAGCTGTCAATCTCTTCTTGGTTGAGTTTTGGTGATTCCCAGGATTTCAGATATTCATCCATTTCTTCTACGTTTTCAAACTTAGTAGAGTATAGGTGTTTGATGTATCCCTGTATGATTTTCTGGATCTTTTCATTGTCTGTTGTGATATTTCCCCTTTCATCTTGGATTCTATTGATTTGGAGTTGTTCCTTCTTTCTTTTGGTTAACTGGGCTACAGGTCTGTCTATCTTGTATATTTTCTCAAAGAACCAACTTTTGGATTCATTGTTTTTTTTGTATTGTTTACTTTGTTTCTATTTCATTGATTTCTGCTCTGATTTTTGTGATTTCTTCCTGTCTGTTGCATTTAGGGTTCATCTATTGCTGTCTCTCAAGTGTTTTTAGCTGCAGTGTTAGATTGTTCACTTTTACTCTTTCTGTTTTTCTAATGTAGGCACCCAGGGCTATAAACTTACTCTTAGGGCTGCTTTTAAAGTATCCCACAGGTTTTGTTGTGTTGTGTTATCATTGTCATTCAGTTCCAGGAATGATTTTAATTCTTTCTTTATCTCTTCCTTGACCCATTCATTATTCAAGAGTGTGTTGTTTAGTCTCCATGTGTTCCTGTAGGTAGTAGGGCTTATTGTGGTGTTGATAGTGAGCTTTAGTGTGTTGCGGTCTGATAGAATGCATGAAATTATTTCAATCTTTTTGTATTTGTGGAAATTTCTTCTGTGTCCCAGTATGTGGTCAATTTTGGAGAATGTTCTGTGGGGTGCTGAGTAGAAAGTGTATTCTCTAGTATTAGTTTGGAGTATTCGGTAGATGCCTCTGACATCAGTTTGTTGTATTGTATCATTCAGTTCAGATGTCTCTCTGTTTATTCTTTGTTCAGTTGGCCTCTCCAAAGTGCTCAGTAGGGTATTGAAGTCCCATACTATGAGTGTACTGGGGTTAATCTGTGCCTTGTGGTCCTGGAGAATTGTCTTTATAAAGTTTGGTGCACCAGAGTTTGATGCATATATATTCATGATTGTGAAATCTTCAGGGTGAATTGTTCCTTTGATAAAAATGTAATGGCCTTCTTTGTCTCTTCTGATTTTCTTTTACTTTGAAGTCTATTTTGTCTTGGAACTCACCTCACTCTGTAGACCATGCTGGCCTTGAACTCACAAAGATCTGCCTGCCTCTGCCTCTGGAGTGCTAGGATTAAAGGCGCGCGCCGCCATGCCTGGCTCCCCTGCCTTTAAGCTGAAAATCCATCACTTTCAAATATCAGTTTGTCCCTTCCTTATCATGTGCTCCAGGTGCGAGTTGCCCCTACACTCAGGAGAGAAAACAGCCCCGTGCTTCTGCTTTGGGTGGGGGAGGATGGGGCTGGGCTTTCTTTCTTTCTTTCTTTCTTTCTTTCTTTCTTTCTTTCTTTCTTTCTTTCTTTCTTTCTTTCTTCCTTCCTTCCTTCCTTCCTTCCTTCCTTCCTTTCTTTCTTTCCTTCCTTCCTTCCTTCCTTCTTACTTACTTACTTACTTACTTCTTTTAATAAAGGTCTTTCTTTACATGTTTCTTATTCAGACCTTCCCCAAATACAAAACTGTCACTGTTCCTTGTTCCTTTCAACTCTAAGATATCAACTTCAAACTTTTGTAGCAACTTAGCTACTGTTAAGAATGCTGGTAAATTTATGGCAGCCCATGCCTGCATTTTGAAGACACAAACCCTAATGGAAAAGCATTTAATTTATGGCCTCTGAAATGCTAAAAGACAAACACAAAACAGAGTAAAACCCCTCCTCCTCCTCAGCGTTCCATCTTCCTCTTGTTTCAGTACTAAGAAAAGTTAATCCACCTTCTAATGCAAATGCAATCTCCTCCAGGGCCAGGCTCACCTACAACAGTCACTGCACCATTGCATCCAAACCAAACCAGGTTACTGAAGCAACTAAACTTTTCTCCCCAAAGGGTCACAGGGAAAAGATCCCTCGGAATCCCCTAGTAACCATCCATTGATAATGCTGGGGAGCCACAATAGTGAATGGCTTTCAAGACTAGAGCTGGCTTCCATGGTCGGCCACGAGAGGTGAGGGTGGGGGTGGGGTGTGTGTGTGTCCAGTTACATTCCTGATTCACTTTCTCATCCCTTCCCTCCCCCTTCTCTTCTTCCTACTCCAGGACAATGAGGGCACCAGCGCTGAGAGAAGCCACTGTCCAGCACTCCCTTGTCAGGGGCAGGTGGGGAGCACCCAATGTCTGACTCTGCTAAGGACCTTGAGAGAGTTCGCCCCAACCCATGTCCCCCAGCTTCCCCTGCACGAGCTTCCTGTGGGTCACATGGGCTTGTGAGCACCTGTTGGCAGTCCCAGCCCCGACAGTCGCCCCCATTTGCAGAGCCCCTGGCCAGACAGAATGGGAACACTGGCTGATTCACCCTGCTTCTGCAAACTGCTTCCCTGCTTCCCTCTCCCCTGCACAGTGGCCAGTGGGCACCCACCCGGGAGCCCAGCCTTGCAAAGTGCAAAAAAAAAACAGCTTCCCGACCAAGTGGTTGCTGACTGGTGGAGACCCAGCCCCCACCCCCTCTCCGTGAGGCGGAGCTGAGGAAGTGTGGTGCATGCGTCCCCTCCTCCTTCCCCAAGGCTGGGAGTGCACAGGGTCCAGGGCAAGTAGTGGGTGGTGACAGTGAGCGTGCATTCCAAGTCAGGGAGTCCAGGAACAGGGCCACATCTGGGTAGATTTTTGTAAACACATGTTTTTTTTAAATACTTTTATTGATGAATTGTCTATTTCATACATTATCTTTCAGTCCAGTTTAGACACATTCCCCTCTCCCTGCCCCCATCCCACCCCTGTTCATGTCTTCTGCCATACATGTCTTGTATCTTTTTCTCTGTCTTTCCAAAGTTTTCCCTGCAGAGGCTTGTTGTTTTCGGCGGAGTTCAACCGTATCATTCAGTTCTTTAACCCAGTCTTTATGTTGTTTTTCCCTCCCCTTTGTAGTGCTCCAACAAATGCCTATATAATCATCATGTATGCATCAAAATTATGACCTCTGGGAATAAACTGTATGTTAATTTCAAAATATGTTTAGGAATTCACATTTTCCTCCTTTAATTTTATATTACTCTAAAATATGAATACATACCTCCCACAATTGACCCACCACTAATTTTCAGACTCTGTAAACACATGTTTTAACCAAGGTGGTGCTCATGAAGCTGCCTACTTCTCACAGCTACTGACAGGCACATTACTGGCTAAAGACAAAGGAGGTCACCTTCTCAGATAGGGTGGCGGGAGTCTTCACCCAGAGTCTAGTGTGGAGCTTTTGAGCCCCTACTGAATAGCCTGTCACATCCATTGGTCTCTGATTTGTATAGCTTAACAGGATAGCTCTGTATTAGACAAAAAGCATTAGGAAAAATCACCTAGAAATCTGGGGATAGATGTAAGTCTTCTGGAAAGATGTCTCCAAACCCAAAAACTAGCTTGTGGCTTGCATTGTCTCTTTCCCCTCTAAGTAAATCAATGATCATGGGGGCCCAGCTATGACCCAGTGAGTGAATTTTGTCTGGCCCTGCCTGATGCATCACAAAGATTCCTATAAACCTGCCTTTTTTTCTCATCAGAGATTCAGAATAGGCTTCTCCCTTCTTCCATTAGTAAAAACAGCACAATTTCAAACCCTGGTTCAGCCTTCCCACACCTTCTCTGCTTAGAAAACACCTCCCAGTGCAGGGACAGTAAGACCCAGCCACCTCAAACATGCCCATTCATCTTTCCCACATGCTTCTTACTGGCTCCAATATACTGGATGCATCCTTTTACTCGAAAACAATTCTCACTCACATCTAAGTCCCAGGCCATTGGCCACATGGGATTGGGAGTAAAGCAGGGACTTTGAACATCAGGGGGTCCCACTCTCTAGCCAGAATTGTGTGAATGGCACACACATTTGCTGCCAGAAGCTGTGAGTCCCTTGGGGACCTGCCCAATGCCAAGGGCTATTTCAATGGAGACAGCTGCCCAGTATTTATTTTCTCTAACCCCATATTTACTTCAGGTAGAAAATTACCAATAGTCACATACATGCATGTAATTTCCATATATGTGGAAATTACCAACACTCACACACATACTTTCTTAACAGCTCTCAAAAATGAGGCAATCTTAATTTGTTAGTGATATAGACTGTTCTCTCTCTAGAGTTCTGCTCGGAGATTCTCAAAGATCAGCTATGTGGATATATCTACTCCAAGAGAAAGACTCTTGTGGGGGTGTAGTCCCTCTCCTTACCTGCACAGAAATTCACAGATGGCGGGCTTGGAGCAGCACACCTATAGTACTACAGGTAGAAGGGACAGAAAGGTAAGGATGTGTCTAAGGTGAGCTCTGGACTGGGCTCTGGGAGTTAGGCCCAGAGCAGGCATTCTATCCTGCCTCTCCTTACTGCACAAGAAAGCAGGCCAGTATGTCCCTGTCATGGGGTGAGATGGCTGCTTTAACATCTTAAAGTGAAAAGGCTAGTAAAAGGCAGTTTATCTCTGGTCCTTTGAGACAGGGTCCCCTTATAGCATCTGGGTGGAAACTTGCTAAACAGACCAGATGGTCTGACCTTGGACTCAGAAAGAGCTGCCTGCCCCTGCCTCCCAAGGACTGGAATTAAAGGTGTGTGTCACCATGCCCAACTCAAGAGGCAGCAAAATGTCCCCACACAAAACAAAAGCCAGTCCCAGATTCATTCCCGGCCCTGAAGGTGAGTTAGTATGTCAAAGCAGGGCTACACCTGGCTGGAGAATCCCGCCCACAGAGGTCTCAAAAACAAAACAACAAAAACAAAAACAAAGTAGACTGAACATTCAGAGCAAAATACTTCTAAAGCAAGCAAGTTACCTCACACGATCATCTTGAAAGCAGACACAAACCAAAAAGTCATCTAGAAAATAAGATCCTTAAACAGTCAACCCAGAAGCTGATTCCTATAAACAATTACCACCTGTTGTCATGCATCTGATAAACTCAGAGATAAGAAATTTAAAGATGTTTATGGTATCCAAATTTTAGGCCATTAAATGCATTTTTAATATCTATATTTAAAGTTTGCACTTGTACATTTAGTCTGCCATGCCAAAAGGAATTATTCTGCAAACATGAAGGATGCAAAAAAAAAACAACAACTTGAAGGGGCCACTTTGTTTAATTTGTTTGACAGAATCAACATGAGACAATTATAATGACTGAATTACAAACACACAAGAAAATTTAGACACATGATGAGCAGGGCTACATGAACCTTAGACACATGGAAGTTACCATGAGCACAAGACATAGTTATCACCTTTAAATCTGGAAAAAGGTGGCTCACTTATTCCCCTTCACTCTGATTTGGGCAGCTGCAAGAGCTGAGGATGAGGCACAATAGGCAGGAGAGGAGGACCCAGTCACTGAGGTCACCCTAGCTAGGGCAGCTGTCGGGGTCAGCGTGTAGGCATGACAGGCAGGGACCAGCCCAATGAGCTGAGTCACTGAGGCAGCCTTAGCTGGGGCAGTGGGCAAGGTCCATGCACTCCCGCCATCCTGCCACCACCAAGTGGCTGCCGCCAGTCCCATAAATAGTCAACAAAATAATAGACAGAAATACCTGAACAAGACTAAAGAGACACAACAAAGATACAGATGAAATGAAAAGGTGCTGTGTGGCAGGAGGGAGGCCTTTCGTTTGGCTGAGGCTCCCAAAACCAAACTGGTGGATCCACCTACTGATCAGTGGAAGAACGAGGCATCCCTTCGTCTCCCGTCTCCTGGAGCCTGGCTGCATCCAGCTTCTCCAATGGGGAACCCAGAACCAGAAAACTGGGGGTCTAGACAAAAATAAAACAGAAAAATCAGGTCCCTTTTACCTAGTGAGGGATGGCCAATTGGCAAAACCAGGTCCCTTGCAAGGCAAGGGATGGCTAATCAGCAAAAAGACAGGTCCCTTACCTCACGGGGATGGCCAGCAGCTACAGACAAGATCTTGGGGTGTCGTTGGCTGGTTTGGAGGAAATCCTGGATGTCCTCCCAAAATGTTATGGTTGGGGGTCTCCATCAGAACACCAATGAGTAAGGAAGCTGCTTTTCACGAAGTTTATTTAGAAAAAAGACCAATTGTGAAATTTATTTAAAAAAACAAATTTGATAACCAATGCATTGGAGTACACTCCCTCTCTACACACAGATAGGAGGGCAACTGAGAAATTCTATACAGTTTTAAAAAGCAAAAGCCGTGGGCTTTAGGTTAGTTATGACTGGGGTTAATGCAGGAGGCTATTTTAGATGACTAACTTTATGGTTCCATTCTTCTCCTGCTATCTCAGACAGCAGGGGAGATGCTCTCCCCTCCTGTTATCCCAGTGTTGACTCACTCCTTTCCTATCTTTGTTGACCTATTCGTACTCTGTTGACTCTCTTTGTCCCTGCTACCCTACAGTTGACCCATTCCCATTGTTCTGGACCTTACTGCTGAAGCTTGGTTCAAGGGTCGATTTGAGTAAACACCACCTGTCTACCAGTTCAGCTTTTTGCAAAATGACACTATTTCCAAGTAATCCTTAGCACAAAATGGAGCTTTTCTCTAAAGAAATGGAATTCCTCTAAATATCCTGTTCTCTTCAAGGGAAACTCTAACTGTACTGGCTTCATGTAAAGGCATCTCTCCCTGTAAGAAACATCAAATATTAGTCCTCTCTTTCAAAACCTGTAAAGCTCGGAACTTGGTTTATGACACGAATTTCTAATCTTTACACCTTGTAAAGACTTTTGTTTAAGGGAAGGCCCTGATGCATTCCTGGACCTAGTGTCTTGAGGCAGCTGAGCTCTTCTCCCTTTAATAAAAGTCTTTTAAACTAGAGCAGGGTGTGATGGTGCACAACTTTTATCCCAGCTCTTTGGAGGCAGAGGTAGGTGGATCTCTGTGAGATGGAGGCCAGCCTGGTCTACATAGTGAGTTCCAGGCCAGGTGGAGCTGCTGTCTCAAAAAGACAGTCTTTTAAACTAGATCTCATTGATCATACAATGCACCCTTATTCAAATGTACACTCTGCCTTGCCAAGTTACTTTTGCTTTCTCCATATGTTCTTTTTGAGGTAATGATAAGGTCCTTGGATCTTGGGCTTTACTTATGATACCCTTTAGTTATTTAGCTCTTGAAAATGGAAAGAGATATTACCTTAAGTGTTGGTTTCCTCAGCCATGAGGCTTCTGCCTCCCTGGTCACCTGCCCTGGACCCCACATATGGCGGCCATGCCTGGCAGTGTCATGACTGCCTGGGGCCACAATGAGGCAGAAGCTGGAGGGAGTAGAGATGACCCTTGGAACTGTGATGAATCCAAAAGATCAAAGAAAGGAAACAGGAGCAGCATCAGTGAGCAAACTCATTTATTGCAGGAGTTTACTGTCTATATAGTAGCTTTGGCAAGCTCTTTGACCATGAGGTGGGTGGGATAGAGGGGAAGCCTACATGTGTTTTGCAATGGCTACGTTTTATGGTGGGAGTACCATATGCCCCCCCAAGATAAGCTTTATGGATTGTGTCATATGCCTCCAGAGATTGGGGTGGACAAGCCTCAGGAAAGATAAGCTTAAGAATGCTACACTTCAAGCCAAACTCCCCTGGAGGGTGGCCTGCAGGCACCTGATATACAAATGGTGAGGGGGAGCAGATCCCATCTCTTTCTGACCTTCTTTGTTATTGGTGTAAGAAGCCAGCTCTCTTACAACTCAGTCAACTCTTTCTGACCTTCTTTGTTATTGATGTAAGAAGCCAGCTCTCTTACAACTCAGTCAAGATGGATTTATCAGGCCCCACACTTAAGTCTACATGGTGAATTTTACCCTTTCTTTAAGCCACTAAGCCTTCTTCCTTCTCCTATTCTTTGGTGCACCTAGATTTCACATAATTTTGTCATGTGTCTGATAATTGTTTTCATGTATTGTTTGTGTCAAGAATTTCTGAACTATTGCCAGTTCAGGGTTTTTTTTCTCATTCTTATTACTTTGTTGTGCACACAGACAATTATTAGTTTTGTTTTTATTTTTATTTTGGCATGCCAGATTAAAGTGCACATGTGCAGGTTTATAAATGTATTTTGCTAGTGTATTAAAAAGTTTGATAAATACATACTGACTTATATATGATAACATCTAATAACCTATTAAACAATATCTAAACATCTAATAACCTATTAAACAATATCTTCGTATCTATTAAATGTTCACAAAGCCTTTAAATGCTAATTTTTTATACAAAATGGTATTCACTAAAATTATAAGATAAATATTTCAGTAAGCTATAAAATCTAATGCTATATACATATATTTTGATTAGGATTTCCTTCCAAAATAGGTTATAAATAAATATTAAAATTATTATTTCAATTGTGTAATAGTTAGAGGTAACAATCCTTTATCTTTTGAAAATATTCTTAATATAAATCTATTAAATGTAAGATTTTATTAAGACTAGACTAAAAAAAGGAAATTAAAGGAGTACTAATAGGAAAAGAGGAAATAAAGCTATGCCTTTTTGCTGATCATATGATTGTTTACTTAAGGGATGCTAAAATCTCCACCAGAAAAATCCTCGAAATGATTAAGAGTTTCAATAAAGAGGAAAGATACAAAACTATCCTAGAAAAATCAGTAGCCTTTCTTTACAACAACAAGCAACTGAAGAAGGAATACAAGGAGACCTTCCCACTCACAATAGCCTCAAAAACAATAAAATACCTAGGAACAAACCTAAACAAAGACGCCTAAAGAAGGAAATTGAAGAAGACATCAGAAGATGGAAAAACCTCCCATGCTCATGGATTGGGAAAATTAATATAGCAAAAATGCCCATTCTACCCAAACTCTTATACAGATTTAATGCAATCCCAATTAAAATCCTCAAGAGTTTTTTCACAGGCCTGGGAAAAAAAAGTCCTTAATTTCATTTGGAAAAACAAAAGATCCTGAATAGCCAAAGCAATGCTGAGCAAAAAGAGCAGTACGGGGAGGATCTCTATACCAGACTTCAAACTATACTACAGGGCTATAGTCATAAAAACAGCTTGGTACTGACACAAAAACAGACCTGTTGACCAATGGAACAAAACTGATGATCCAAACTTGAGCACATACAATTTTAGCCACCTCATATTTGACAAGGGGCCCAAGAAGACACAATGGAGGAAAGACAGCATCTTCAACAAGTGGTGTTGGCAAAACTGGATCAACCCTTGTAGAAGAATGAAATTAAACCCCTACCTCTTGCCCTGTACAAAAGTCAACTGCAGATGGATCAAAGACCTGAATGTGAAACCCAAAACTCTGAAGGCAATAGATGAAAAAGTTGGCAGCAGACTACAAGACATAGGCTTAGCAAAAGACTTCCTAAACCAGACAGCAGTGGCGCAGGAAATAAGGTTGACAATTGACAAATGGGATTGCATTCAACTCAAAAGCTTCTGTACATCAAAAGAAACAATCAAGGAAGTGAAGAGAAAACCCATAGAGTGGGAGGAATTCCTCACTGCAGATACACCTGACAAAGCATTGATTTCCAGAATATATAAACTACTCACAAAACAAACAAGTAAGAAAACAAATGACTCACTCAATAGATGGAGCAAAGAGCTGAACAGACTTCACAAGTGAGAAATTAGAGACAGCTGAGAAACATCTTAAAAAGTGTTCAACATCGCTAATAATTAAGGAAATGCAAATAAAACCACTTTAAGATATCATCTCACTCCGATAAGACTGACTAGGGTCAAGAAAACAAATGATACTAAGTGCTGGAGAGGTTGTGGGGAAAGGGGAACACTCATCCACTGCGGTTGGGAATGTAAACTCATGCAACCATTATGGAAAGCATTGTGGAGAACCCTTGGAAGACTCAGAATAAACTTGCCACCTGATCCAGCTATACCACTCCTGGGCATGTACCCACAAGAGTCATCTTACCACAGAGATACATGCACAGCCATGTTTATTGCAGCTCCTTCACAATAGCAATGAGCTGGAACCAACCCAAGTGCCCCTCAACTGACGAGTGGATAGAGAAAATGTGGTACATCTACTCAATGGAGTTCTATGTAGTGGTAAAGAAAGGTGACAACATGAACTTTGCAGGTAAATGGATGGAGCTAGAAGATATCATGCCAAGTGAAATAACACAGTCCCAGAAAAACAAACGATGAATGGCATCCCTCATCTGTGGATGCTAGCACCAATTACCCAATTGTATGGTAAACTGAGCAACGTTAATGTGATCTGAAAATAACTGTGCTCTTATATTGTAGAATCCCTTGAAAAAATAAACAAATAAAAAATTAAAAAAAGACTAGACTACATGTAAAAACCATGGAGATATATGTTTTCTAAGACCTTTTGTGCTTAAGCTTTCTATTAATAATGAAAATTACAAGAGATATAATCTCGGCCAAAATAATCAAAAGACTTGTTTGCTAAAATCTGTTAGTTCTATAAGTTCTCTTGCCTCACAGTAAATCTAGTGGTCCTAGACTTTTAAAATCTAGATTTTAACATGAGTTTTCACATTTAAATATTTAAAGAATCTTTTTAAGACTAGATAAACTAAAGTTTGGCTTTGACCAGACTTTACCTTCTTGATTATCTTCTTGATATCTTCTTGATCCTTGTCTCAATTCTCGTTCTACAACATGCTCTCCTTTCAAAATATGATAAACTCTTTATTCCAAGGATTCAGAAAGAGCACTTATCTACTAATCTTAGGTGTATTTTGTATGTATGTTATGTATTTATAAATATAAGCATTTAGAATTTTCGATAACTACTGCCTCTCTAAAGCCAGCCAACAAGTTTGACAAGTGCATATCTTCACCAAGTTTGTGTGAAAACAGCTCTAAACATTTAAAAAGAAAATTAGTCATTTTGAAAATACCTGTTTCAAGGCTTACAAAGACTTCTTAAAGCTTAAGACTTCTCAAAGTTTATAACTAATCTTAATATGTTATAATAATATATTTGAGATCATTATCTTTGCTTTAAATTTTAAAAATATATTTTAGCAAAATACTTGTTAAATGATTAACATAATTACTCCAAAGGTAAACAGATGGAAAAATAAAGTCAAATGTTAAAATTTTTTCTTCTGGATGCCTCAAACTCTAATGAAAATTGAATGCTTTTTAACAAAAATAATTTCAAAGTGCCCATTATAATGACTTAATCTTTAACAAATAATTAGTTTAAATTGGTTAAGAAAAAAAGAAAAGACTATTATATTTTACCTATCTATTACTGTTAGATATTTAGGAAGTTATGTGTTTTCTATCCTACTAGACTTTCATTTAGTAGATATGATATATATATATATATATATAGTTGTTTGTTTTGCAAAGAAAGGTTAAAAAATTTATTACTATACTGCAAAAAATAAGATTAAACTTACAGAAAGTAGAATTATAATTAATTTGATTACAGTATAAATATTATTAAAATTTTATAGTCAAATTCAATACCTTGAGGTTAAATTAATGCTTTATTGTTAGTTACAACAAAATGGTTTTTAAATGTTAATTTGGTTAGAAGAATAGGAACTTTTAAATATGATTACTAAAATTCAGAATCAGTTGCAGAGTCTCCTTAAAGGAAAAAGAAAACCAAGGGATTTCATCAACTGAAAAGAGAAGCCATTCACACCAAATAATCCATTCAGCTGGAGAGAAAAGACTGCAGCCTGGTACTTCTAACTTGCTCTTGCCTTACAAAACTCAAGGAGATGAACTGTAAGAGTCTTATGGGGCAACTTCATCTAAGTCATCCATGTGGATTTCAGAGACACCAGAAAGGACTCATTTTCAAATAACTGATAATTCCAGTACCCCCAAGTAACTGAACATTTCCCTCAATTTTTTGTTACTTAAACTCTTGATATCTAATATTTTGCTTAGTATGTTCCTAAGAGATAAATTAATGCTAATTTCTCCCAGCTCTCCTCTCTCCCCTGCCTCAGCCACCACTCCAATAGAGGTAGATTGCCCAAGCCCACCTCCTCTCCCATCCCCATCCCTGATTTCTCACCACGTCTGCTCCAGCTCCCCATACTCTGGCTCATAGGTCCTTACCCCTTGCTTGAGGTGGTGGAGGCTGAGAGCATAGTCTGAGTACACATCCCCTTTTCAATGGCAGATCACTCACGGATTGAAAAGAGGCTTGGTTCCTTCTCCTCTGACCCCCATAAATTTATTAAGGAATTCAAAGACCTCACCCAGACTTACAATCTGACATGGCATGATTTATTTGTCATATTGTCATCCACTCTCTCCCCAGATGAACTCCATCCAGTTTGGTCTGCTGCTCAGGGTCACACTAATCAGGTCCATCTAACTGAACCTGCCTGTCCAGTGGGAGAAGCTGCAGTTCCAAAACAGGACCCGGGATGGAATTATCAGACCACCCCTGGAGGGGATTCAGAGGGCAGAGAAAAAAGGGATTATATGGTTACTTTCCTCCTTGAGGGACTGAAGGCTCCTCCCCATGTCGCAGTCAATTATGAAAAACTTAATGAGATTACACAAAGGTTCAATGAGAACCCAGCTGAGTTCATGGGTCACCTAACTGACACACTGACTCAATATACACATCTTGACCCTAACATAAGGGAAGGCATGGTGTTCCTAAATACCCATTTTATAGCACAATCTGCCCCAGACATTAGG
>VZQC01006433.1:253684-331548 GCA_009823505.1 Rhizomys pruinosus
TATTTATAACTGGGTTATTGGCACTAGCATCCACATATGAGAGATACCATTTGTCGTTTGTTTTTCTGGGACTGTGTTACTTCACTTAACATGATGTCTTCTAGCTCCATCCATTTACCTGCAAAGTTCATGATGTTGTCTTTCTTTACCGCTGCATAGAATTCCATTGTGTACATGTGCCACATTTTCTCTATCCACTCGTCAGTTGAGGGGCATTTGGGTTGGTTCCAGCTTTTTGCTATTGTGAACAGAGCTGCAAAAAATATAGCTGTGCATTCAATCTCTGCAGTAAGATGAGTCTTGTGGGTATATACCCAGGAGTGGAGAAGGAATCTTGGAGAACTCCGTCCGTTTGTATCCTTCTAAACAACTTGAGTATTAATGTTTGTAAGTATTTTTGAAATATTTTATAGAATTCTGCTGTGAAACCATCTGGGCCTGGGCATTTTTTGGTTGGGAGGCTGCTTATTACATCTTCAATTGTGAGAACATATCTTAAGAGCATATATTTCAGTAAATTAGAAAACTTAGAAGAAATTTGTGAATTACTAAGTTTAAATAAATAATCTAAACTGATCTATAACAAGTAATGTGATTGATGCAGTAATAAAAAGTTTTCCAACTAGCTGGGCATGGTAGTGCACATCTTTTTTTTTATTAATTATATTTATTTCTGTATGTGTATGAATGTACTGTCTGCATGCAAGTCTGTGCACCCGTGACGTGCAATGCCATGGAGTTCAGAAGAGGGTCTCGGATTCCCCTGGAAGTGGAGTTATCCTGGAATTGGAGCTTCAGACGGTTCTCAGCTGCCATGTGGGTGCTGGGGATGGAACCCGGGTCCTCTGTAAGAGCGGTCGGCGCTCTTAACCGCTAG
Source organism: Rhizomys pruinosus (assembly GCA_009823505.1). Lineage (NCBI taxonomy): Eukaryota > Metazoa > Chordata > Mammalia > Rodentia > Spalacidae > Rhizomys > Rhizomys pruinosus. The sequence goes on from VZQC01006433.1 coordinate 254,562, forward strand.
GCCATCTCTCCAGCCCAGTGCACGTCTTTAATCCTAGCACTTGGGATGGAGAGGCAGGTGGATCTTTGTGAGTTCAAGACCAACCTGGTCTACATAGCAAGTTCCAGGACAGCCGGAGCTACGGGGAGACCCTGTCTCAAAAAGAACAAAAAAAAGTTTTCCAACTAAAAAATAAACACTATCTGTTGCCATTGCCCTTGCTTACCATTATAACTACATGGTAAGACTTTATTAATGAAGCCACTAAACACTTTGGCTCCAGGATAAAGAGAAAACATCAAACTAACACGAAATCTTTGTCCATACTAGCTAGTTTCATAGTTCTGGAAGGCGTTATAACTTCAGGGGGAGAAAATACATCAATAGTCTTACCTAACATTGGACACTGGGTGTTGTAATACTGACTTGCCAGGTAAAGTACGGCCACTGGTGCAATAGTGGTATGACTGTTATGGGGGTAACTGCTTTCTGATTGACTTGAAGCCTGATGTATAGGAAGTAATTTCTTGCCTACACTACTACTGTATTCCTGGACAAAGTCCATGTGCAAAGGAATCATGGGACCCAGGGTAGAATATCTGCTATTTTTATTTTGCTAAATGGCCATGCTATCAAATCACTTTCTAAATATTTATGTTTATAGCCATAGATCCATCCTGCTATCAACCTAGGCCAGAGAACTTTCCTTAGGGTCGATGGAGAGATGCTGAACTGGCCAAAGAGCTGAGAATGAGACTGAGTGCTCAGCCATAAATGAAACATTTGTATCAACCCTCTCAAGGCTAAGCAAACATCATGGCAGAGGAGCCTGAATGAATATGAGATGAAGGATAGGGAGGAATACTGTGAAATGCTGTCTTCGTGACATGACTTGGCTGTTCCACTGATGAACTCACAGAAGCTGAGTTTACCTTCACAAAATGAAGGCAGCTAAAATTCTGGCATAGAAGTGATCAACGATGTTAGGCTTCATTCCTTACTGAGGAGTTATTGGCAGTTGATTGTTTTTGAGGTAGGAGAATCGTTCTCTTTGAGGGTGTTGCCACTAATAAGATTTCCATGCAGCAGTGGATGACTCCACATCCAAGCACATATAGACAAGAATAACTAGGCTTAGTAGCTTATAAAGAAAAAAAAAGACACAAGAGGACAAGTAGTAAGTGAGGGAAGTAGGAATGGGAACTGGGGGGTACATATGATCATACTTAATTATAAAAATGTATCAAACTCTGAGGAATAAAGAGAAAAATTTGAAAGTGCCTTCCTTATCTCTTCTGATTAATTTTGGTTTGAGGTGTTTTGTCAGATATTAAACCAGCAATGTCTGATTGTTTTCAGCTCCCATTTGCTTGGAATATATTTTTCTAGACTTTCACTCCAAGGGAGCATTTATTTTGGAAGATGAGGCATCTTTCTTGTAGACAACAAAAATATGAATTCCAATCATCTAGTCTCTGTATTTTGATTGGAGAATTGAGGGCATTAATATTTTGGTTGTCATGGATTCCTTTAGCCTGTTTTTATCATGAAAATGTTTTCTGTGTGTTTCGGCTGTGCCCGCGCTGTGAGGCTGATGCTTGTCCCCAGCAGTCCGCAGCCCAGTGCTGGCTGCTCCCCACCAGTACTCACTCTTAGCCTTGGCGCCCCTCTGGCCCTGTGCAAAGGAGACTCCAAGCTGGAGAATGCTAGGGGAGACCTTAAGGATGGCTGTCAGCACTACAAAGGCGCTGTTGTCATTTTGGATGCTGAAGCTCAGTATGGAAAAGTCATAGACCGAAGAGTGCAGGAACTTTTTGTGCAGTCTGAAATCTTCCCCCTGGAAACACCAGCATTTGCCATGAAGGAAAAAGGATTTTGTGCTGTCATCATCTCTGAAGGACCCAATTCTGTGTATGCAGAAGATGCTCCATGGTTTGATCCAGCAATATTCACCATTGGCAAGCCTGTTCTTGGAATTTGCTATGGCATGCAGATGACGAATAAGGTATTTGGAGGTACTGTGCACAAAAAAATGTGTTAGAGAAGATGGAGTCTTCAACACTAGTTGTGGATAATACATGTTCATTATTCAGGGGTCTTCAAAAGGAAGAAATTGTTTTACTTAGACATGGAGACAGTGTTGACAAAGTAACTGATGTATTCAAGGTTGTGGCACTTTTTGGTAACATTGTTGCGGGTATAGCAAATGAATCTAAAAACCAAATAGTGGCTGGAGAGATGGCCTAGAGGTTAAGAGCGCTGACTGCTCTTGCAGAGGACCCAGGTTCAATCCCCAGCACCCACATGGCGGCTGAGAACCGTCTGTAACTCCAATTCCAGGAGAACTCCATTTCCAGGGGAATCCAACACCCTCTTCTGACCTCCTCAGCATTGCTCGACACGGGCGCACAAACCTACATGCAGACAGTACATTAACACACACAAAAAAATAAATTAAAAACTTTTAAAAAACATTAAAAAACCTATATGGAGGGGCTGGAGAGATAGCCTAGCGGTTAAGAGTGCCGACCGCTCTTACAGAGGTCCCGGGTTCGATCCCCAGCACCCACATGGCGGCTGAGAACCGTCTGAAACTCCAATTCCAGGAGAACCTGACACCACCTTCTTCTGACCTCCGCGGCATTGCACGACACTGGTGCACAGACCTGCATGCAGACAGTACATTCATACACATACAGAAATAAATAAAATAAAAAAAAAAAAAACCTATATGGAGTCCAGTTCCACCTTGAAGTTGGCCTTACAGAGAATGGAAAAGTAATACTGAAGAATTTCCTCTATGAAATATCTGGATGCACTGATGCACTGTGACCTTCACTATGCAGAACCGAGAACTTGAATCCATTTGTGAGATCAAAGAGACAGTAGACACATCGAAAGTTTTGGTTTTACTCAGTGGTGGTGTGGATTCAACAATTTGTACATCTTTGCTAAATCGTGCTTTGAACCAAGATCAGGTCATTGCTGTGCACGTTGATAATGGCTTTATGAGAAAATTGGAAAGCCAGTCTGTTGAAGAGGCCTGCAAAAAGCATGGAATGCAGGTCAAAGTGATAAGTGCTGCTCATTCCTTCTATAATGGAACAACTACTCTACCAATCTCAGAAGAAGACAGAACCCCAAGGAAAATAATTAGCAAAACATTAAATATGTCTACAAGCCCTGAGGAAAAGAGAAAAATCATTGGTGATACTTTTGCTGAGATTGCCAATGAAGTAATTGGAGAAATGAATCTGAAGCCAGAGGAGGTTTTCCTTGCTTAAGGCACTTTAGGGCCTGATCTAATTGAAAGTGCATCCCGTGTTGCAAGTGGTAAAGCTGAACTCATCAAAATGCATCACGATGATATGGAACTTATCAGAAAGTTGAAGGAAGAGGGAAAAGTAATAGAACCCCTGAAAGATTTTCACAAAGACGAAGTGAGGATATTAGGCAGAGAGCTTGGACTTCCAGAAGAATTGGTTTCCAGGCATCCATTTCCAGGTCCTGGCTTGGCAATCAGAGTTATATGTGCTGAAGACCCTTATATTTGTAAGAACTATCCTGAAACCAAGAATATTTTGAAAATAGTAGCTGATTTTTCTGAAAGTGTTAAGAAGCCTCATACACTGTTACAAAGAGTCAAGGCCTGTACTTCAGAAGAAGACCAGGAGAAGCTCATGCAGATCACAGTATGCACTCACTAAATGAGTTCTTGCTGCCAATCAAAATTGTAGGTGTGCAGGGTGATTGTTGTTCCTGCAGTTATGTATGTGGAATCTCCAGTAAAGATGAACCTGACAGGGAATCTTATTTACCTTGCCAGGCTTATTCCAAGAATGTGTCATAACATTAACAGGGTTGTCTATATCTTTGGCCCTCAGTTAAAGAACCTCTTACAGATGTTACTCCCACATTCTTGACAACAGGGTGCTCAGTACTTTATGCCATGCTGATTTTGTGGCCCACAATGGTCTCAGGGAGTCTGGGTATGCTGGGAAAATCAGCCAGATGCCAGCGATTTTGACTCCATTACATTTTGATCAAGATCCACTTCAGAAGCAGCCTTCATGTCAGAAGTCTGTGGTTATTCGAACCTTTATTACTAGTGACTTCATGACTGGCAAACCTGCAACCCCTGGCAATGAAATTCCTGTAGAGGTGGTGCTAAAGATGATCACTGAGATAAAGAAGATTCCTGGTGTTTCTAGAATCATGTATTACTTAACATCAAAGCCCCCAGGAACCACTGAATGGAAGTAATAAATGTCTCGGTCTTGTAAAAAAAAAAAGAAAATGTTTTCTTTCTTTTTCAATTCTGATGAATAGTTTGCCAGGTAAAGTAGTTTATTTTGGCACATGAGTTCTTTTTTTATTAATTTTATTTATTTCTGTATGTGTATGAATGTACTGTCTGCATGCAAGTTTGTGCACCCGTGTCCTGCAATGCCTCAGAGGTCAGAAGAGTTCTTTTAGTACACAAATTGCATTGCTCAAAGCTCTTCTGTTTTTTAAAGTTTCCATTGAGAAGCCAATTGTTATTTTGATGAACCTCCTTTTATATGTGATTGGTTCTTCTGTCTTGCAGTTTTCAGTACAAATTCTTTGTTCTGCGTATTCATTATGTTAACAATAATGTTTTGTGGGGAGTTTATTTCCTGGTTCTCTCTATTTGGTGTTTCATGGGCCTCATGTGCCTAGGTGGACTTTTTTTTCCTAAGATGTTGGAAATTTTCTTCTACGATTTATTGAAAATATTTTCTATACCTTTGTCTTGGGATACTTTTGTTTCTCTGCATTCATAATTTGTACTTTTCATCTTTTATCGTGTACCATGATGAACATATTCAATTCATTTATTTTGAATGAATTTATCATTGACCTTGTGAATGATCTACTTCATATGCTTTGTCTTTAAGCCCTTATAATATGTACTAACTGTGGTCAATTCTATTTTTTTTTTTTTGTCTTTTTGAGACAGGTTCTCCTTATACCCCAGCTGGCCTGGAACTTGCTCTGTAGACCAGGCTGGCCTTGAACTCACAGAGATTCACCTGCCTCTGCCTTCTGAGTGCTGGGATTAAAGGCATGTGCCACCACACTGGGCTTGTGGTCAATTCTCTTAACGAAGCTTTCCACTGGGCTCTTATTTGACTTGTTGAATTTTTCATTCACATCATCATCTCACTTTGGTTTCTCTTCTGGATTTCTATCTCATGTGTGAGAATTTTCCTGGTGACATGTGACACAAATTTCTATTCATGCCAGATTTGGAACCCACAGCAGAACAAAGTAACAATTATACTAAAGTCTATCGTAGTAAACCAATGCATTTATTAGAATTAAACATAGGAATAATGGTGGGAGGTTACTTACAAAATCAGCTGCATCACTGAAAAACTCATCCCAACACAGTTATGATTCATGAAAGCTAAAAACCTGGAACTCTGTTCATGTGTTGCACATAGCTTGTCAGGTCAAAGAGCTTCCTCTCATCAGAAAATTTCCTTCAGGCAACTTGGCTGGGGAAAGCCTTCACTTCTGCAGTTGTTTACAGCTTCCATAACCTGGAGCAGGGCACTCATAAATCTTGTATGTCAGCTTTTCTAGACCTGTGAAGTTTGTTTACCTCCAGAGCCTCATGAGCTTCCCACCTCCTTCCTAAAGGGAATGTTTCATTTTGGAGGAATTTATTATCCAACACTACATCTTTATTGAATTTTATTCTCACATTTTGACATGACTTCCTTATTAATTTCAGATTTTTGTGTTCTCTTAGAGTTAATTCAGGAATTTATTCCTGTATTCTTTGGATTCCTCAAATAAATTTATAACAATTCTTTTTAATTTTTTATGCTTTATTTGGTGTACTTGTCACTGGGGTCACTATGAGTTTGGTTATTTTTTGAGGCAACGTGTTGTCTTGGTTTTTCATATTACTTGTAGTTTTGCATTAGGACTTGCAAATCTTGGGAATAGATCATAAGTTAAGTTTTATCATTGCTTTTAATTCAGGTAGCCTCTCTCACTTCAGTGGAAGTGTTTGTAGTGCTCAGGAGGGACTAGATCTTAGAAGGGTGACGTGACATTTTCCTCTGTTACAGCGGTTTCTGTGGCACCAAGTTCTATTCATAGTCCTCCCTTAAAATTTGAGCATTATTTTCAATAAAAGTTAGTATCCAGCATTAAATGTACTATGAAAACACAGTAGTAGTTGATTAAAAATATTCTCTTTAATTACCAGTTGTTTTAGGGAGTAAGGGATATCAATGGCATTGTGTATACTAATATGTAATTATTGATTTGAGTGGCAAGAAAAAAAATAGAAAAAGAAGAAGTAATGGTGGGACTAATAATTAATATTGGGTTGCTAGAGAGGAAGTCAGAATGGACACAATCGTCATTACAATATAATGAACAGGGAGGTTCCATAAAATGGCAGTAATGAAGACTTTGTGGAATTACGGAACAATGGAACCCAATCAAAGTTCAACAATAACAGAATGCATACACATTTAACAAATTTTCAACAGGGAGGCAATAATCACTTCTTCTTTTGGTATTGAGGAGCTATTAGAGGAAGAAAAGATTAGACTTATTAATAGCCCTGGAAACCTTTACAACTCTATGTAAAAGAATCAAGTTGACCTGGGCGTGGTGGTGCATGTCTTTAATTCCAGTGCTCAGGAGGCAGAGGCAGATGGATCTCTGTGGGTTCAAGGCCACCCTGGAGTGCATAGTGAGTTCTAGGCCAGCTAGGGCTACAGGGAGACCCTTTCTCAAAAAGTCTCCCCCCCAAAATAAATAAATAAAAACAACAAAAAAAGAGAATGAAGTTGGTCATATTACATATTACAAAAAAGTGATGTGAATCAAAAATCTAAATGTGAAAGTTGCAACCATTTTAATACATATTAGTTACTTTTTCTTCTTTTTGTCTTTTTTGTTTTTTGTTTTTTGAGACAGAGTCTCCTTTTAGTCCCAGCTGGCCTGGAGCTCACTATGTAGACCAGGCTAGCCTTGAACTCACAGAGATCCACCTGCTTCTGCTTCCCAAGTGCTCAGATTAAAGGCATGCACCACCACTCCCAATCTAAGACAGTTCTTAGCCACCATGTGGGTGCTGGGAATTGAACCTAGGTCCTCTGCAAGAGCAGTCAGTGCTCTTAACTGCTGAGCCATCTCTCCAGCCCCTACTTTTTCTACTATATTTGAACACCTGGCATTGGATAAGTCATAAAGAACTGAGATTTAGGGCTGGAGAGATGGCCTAGCGGTTGAGAGCGCTGACCGCTCTTACAGAGGACCCGGGTTCGATCCCCAGCACCCACATGGCGGCTGAGAACCGTCTGAAACTCCAATTCCAGGAGAACTCCAGTTCCAGGGGAATCCGACACCCTCTTCTGACCTCCCGGCATTGCACGACACGGGTGCACAAACCTACATGCAGACAGTACACTCATACACATACAAAAATAAATAAAATTAAATTAAAAATTATAAAAAAAAAAAAAAAAAAAGAACTGAGATTTAATTTTACAGTTCTAAAGGTGAGAAGGTGCTTCTAAAGGTGCTTCCAAGATTGAAGCACCCACACATGGAATAGACCTTCATGCATTTTTCATTAAAATTATAAGAGCATTAGAGTTCAAGAGTGGGCTAAACACATAACACTTGTTCACAATATAACAAACTCATTCTCATGACACCTATTTGCTAAGGTAGATACCTCACAACATAATATTCTACCAAAATTACCCCTCTCAACAATGTTTTACTGAGATTATGTTTGTATTCAAACTATAGTACAGAAAAGAAAAAAAATAAGTAAACCCTATTGATCTTGGATTTTACAGTGAAATCTTGGGTATTTCACTGGAAGGATGATCATTATATTTTCTCCAAATTAAAATTTATTTGTGCTGTGTGTGGTGATAGATGCCTTTAATCCTAGCACTTGGGAGGCAGAGGCAGGTGGATCTTTGTGAATTCAAGGCCCGCCTGGTCTACGATAGTGAGCTCCAAGCCAGCTGGGACTAAAGGGGAACCCTGCCTCAAAAAGACACACACATACAAAAATTATTTGTATTCAAAGAGTATTTTCAAAAAAGTGAAAACACAACAAACATAATGGAATTGAGATTTATCAAACATCTAATTGTTTAGAGACTTTTAGTTAGAATATATAAATAATCCTTATTACTAAAGAAAAGATAACTGATTTTTAGCAATGTATATTATTAAATATTTCTTCAAAAAGATTTAAAAATCCTCCACCAAAGTCCATTAGTTTTTAATTCAGCTTCACGTAAGTTTTAGGACATTGGCAGAGGCATAAACATTCTTTGTCAAAATATTGGATGAATGGCCTAGAGCTCAATTGCCAATAGAGATCTTGTTTTCCTCTGAAACTTCATGATCTGGGCCTCAACCTTCCACAATATTTTCAGCATTCTGTCTTCCAGGCTCCTATTTGAATGACCCATTAAGCTTTTCTTACAACACTCAAATGCATTTTATTTTATTTTTAATTTATTATATTTTATGTGTATGAGTGTACTGTCTGCATGTAGGTTGGTGCACCTGTGTAATGCAATGACACAGAGGTCAGAAGAGGGCGTCGGATTCCCCTGGAACTGGAGTTAAAGACAGTTCATAGCCACCATGTGGGTGCTGGGATTCGAACCCGGGTCCTCTGCAACAGCATTTGGTGCTCTTAACTGCTGAGCCATCTCTCCAGCCCCTCAACTGCATTTTAGTCCACAGTTCCAAAATCATCCAAAATTTCCCCCCAAACAACATGGTCATGTTCAACAACCCCATTATCTGGTACCAATTTCTGTATTAGTTGCTTATCTGTTGCTATGGTAAAATACCATAACCAAAAATCAACTTATGGAAGAAATGGTTTATTTTGGCTTATGGTTCTTAAGGGACAATCTATAATTGGTAGGAATGACATGGCAGCAGGTGGCTAGAGCAGAAAGCTGAAATACATCTTTAACCACAAACAAAAAGCAGAGAGATACAGAAGTGGAATTGGGGTGAGGCTATAAACTCTCAACACCCACCTACTGTGACATAAATCGCCAGCAAGGCTATACCTCCTAAAGATTCCATTACTTCTTCAAAGAATATCATCAGGGCTGGAGAGATGGCCTAGCGGTTAAGAGCACCGACTGCTCTTGCAGAGGACCTGGGTTCGATCCCCAGCACCCACATGGCAGCTAAGAACCGTCTGTAACTCCAATTCCAGGAGAACTCCAGTTCCAGGGGAATCCAAGACCCTCTTCTGACCTCTGAGGCATTGCACGACACGGGTGAACAGACCTGCATGCAGACAGTACACTCATATACATACAAAAATAAATAAATAGGGGCTGGAGGGATGGCCTAGTGGTTAAGAGCGCCGACCGCTCTTGCAGAGGACCCGGGTTCGATCCCCAGCACCCACATGGCGGCTGAGAACCGTCTGTGACTCCAGTTCCAGGAGAACTCCAGTTCCAGGGGAGTTGAGACCCTCTTCTGACCTCTGCGGCATCGCACGACACGGGTGCGCAGACCTGCATGCAGACAATACATACATACACATAAAAATAAAAATAAAAATAAATAAATAAATAAGATTAAAAAAAAAGAATATCATCGGTTAGAGTCCAAGTATTCCAAAAATTGAGAATTGTGAGACTTTTCTCGTTTAAACCATCACAATATGATAAAAGCATGTATTATTTAACAATTGGTACAGTTAAATGAACAAATCCAGTACCATCCCCATTGGTATTGGACCTCCAGAATTTCTTCATATTATAACTGAAACTTTTTGCCCTTTGATTTTAGGCTTCTTTGTTCTATTTATTTTGAAAATGCCATTGGAATTTTCTTTTTTAAAAAATAAAGATACCTTTTTTATTGTGCCAGAATCTAAAGAGATACCTTTAAAATTTTTCTGAAAGACATTTTACTTTTTACCAATATCCAGAATGCATATCTAAATATGTATGCATACACATGTTCTTACATGAAATAAAACTAAAATCTTATGAAAGTTTGCAAGTATTTTGTTGAGAATTTTTGCATCTATGTTCATTAATGAAATAGGTCTATAGTTTTCTTTTTTGGTATCTTTGGTATAGTTATCAGAGTGATGCTGGTTTCATAGAAGGAATTTGGGAGCATTCCCTCTTTTTCTATCTTTTTGAATAATTTGAGTAATAATGGTTGTAGGTCCTCCTTAAATATCTTATGGAATTCTGCTGTAAATCCATCTGGGCCTGGGCTTTTCTTAGTTGGGAGGTTTTGAATTACTGTTTCAATTTCCTCATAGGTTGTGGGTCTGTTTAAGCTGTCTACCTCTTCTTGGTTAAGCTTTGGTGCTTTCCATGCTTTCAGATATTCATCCATTTCTCTTAGGATTTCAGATTTACTAGAGTATAGTTTTTTAAAGTATTCTCATATGATTGCTTGGATTTTTTCATTATATGTTCTGATGTTTCTCTTTCATCTTGAATTTTATTGATTTGGAGTTGGTCTTTCTTTCTTTTGGTTAACTGGGCTGAGGGTCTATCTCTCTCGTTTTTCCTTTCAAAGAACCAGCTCTTGGATTCATGGATTATTTGTTTTGTTTTCTTTGCTTCTATTTTCTTGATCTCTGCTGTGATTATTACTATTTCTTCTTGTCTGTTTGGTCTGGGATTCATTAATTGTTGTCTCTCAAGTGTTTTCAGTTGCGGTGTTAGGTCATTTATTTGTGTTCTTTCTGTTTTTTTTTTTTTTTTTTAATGTAGGCACTTAAGGTTATAAATTTCCCTCTTAGTACTACTTTTAAAGTATCACATAGGTTTTGTTGTGTTGTATTATCCATTTCATTTCATTTCAGGAATACTTTTTTTTTCTCTCTTGTCCCATTCATTGTTCAGGAGTGTGTTGTTTAGTCTCCATGAGTTCTTGTAGATGGTAGGGCTTCTTTTGGTGTTGATATTAAGCTTTATTGCATTGTACTCTGAGAGAATGCATGGATTTTTTTTTGTATTTTTGAGGTTTGTTTTGTGTCCCAGTATGTGGTTGATTTTGGAGAATGTTCCATGGGGTGCTGAATGGAAAGTGTATTCTTTGGTATTTGGGTGCAATATTCAGTAGATGTCTGTTAGGTCCATTTGGTGTATCATATTTTTTAGTTCAGATGTCTCTCTGTGTATTCTTTGTCCAGTTGATCTGTCTAATGGGCACAGTGTGGTACTGAAGTCCCCTACTATTATTGTTTTGGGGTTAATCTGTGTCTTAACATCTTGTAGTATTTTATTTATGAAATTCAGTGCATCAATATTTGGTGCATATATATTCATTATTGTGAAATCTTCATTGTTAATTGTTCCTTTGATAAGAATGTAGTGACACTCTTCATATATTCTGATTAGTTTTAATTTGAAGTCTAATTTGTCTATTAGAATAGCAACTCTTGCTTGCTTCTTAGTACTATTTGCTTGGAATATTTTTTCCACCCTTTCACCTTAAGCTGATGCCTGTCCTTGAAGTTTAGGTAGGTTTGTTGCAGACAACAGAAAGATGGATTCAATTTCTTTTTTTTTTTTTTTTTTNTTTTTTGGTGTTTTCGAGATAGGGTCTCCCTGTAGCCCCAGCTGTCCTGGAACTCACTTTGTAAACAAGGGTGGACTTGAACTCACAAAGATCCTCCTGCCTCTGCCTCCCGAGTGCTAGGATAAAAGGTGTGCAGAACCACACATGGCAGATTCAATTTCTTAATCTATTCTCCCAGTCTGTGGTTCTTGACTGGGGAGTTCAGCCCATTAATATTTTTTTTCTATTTTGCCCATTAATATTTAAAGTTATTTATTGATAGGTATATATTGCTTCCCTTCACTTAATTTCTGCTTACATTTTTGGTCTATGTTTGTATTCCAGAGTTATACCTTCCTTAATTATTTTCTCCTGTTGCTTGGGATTAGTGGTTCCTTTCTTCTGCTGTTTGTATTTCTTCAAGTATTTTCTGGAGGGTTGGATTTCGGCACAGGTATTCCTTCAACTTGTTTATGTCACGAAAGATTATTCTTTCTCCCTCAACTATAATGGACATTTTTGCTGGGCAAAGTATTCTGGGTTAGCATCTATAGACATTTAGAACTGAGAGTACCTTGGTCTAAGATTTTCTGGTTTTCATTGTTTACATTGAAAAGTCAGCTGTAATTCGGGTGGGTTTCCCTTTATATATGACTAGTTGTTTTTCTATTTTTGCTGTCAGTATTCTGTGTTTGTTTTGAGCACCCAGCATTTTTACTATGATATGGCAAGGGGAATTTCTTTTCTGGTCTTGTCACAATTTTAGGTTTCTTTTTTCTATTTCTGTGGCAAATGCCATTGGAATTTTTGTCGTAAGTACACTGAATTTGTAGATCTCATTGGGTAGTATGGACTTTTTAACACTATTGATTCTTCCAAATCAATTTTTTCAGTATTAAAAAGGTTGGATCTATGACCTCACACATGCTGGGGCAAACACTCTACTGCTATTTTATATCCTCATTTCTTTGTAAAAATTGGGGACAGGATTTGCTAAGTTTCCTAGGCTAATGTTGAACTTGGCATGAAACTCAGGGAGACCTTGAAATTATGATTTTCCTTCCTCAGTCTCCAGAGTATCTGATACTACAAGCCTGAATTCACAGGCTTGACTTAATTCTTCCAAGTCTTGAGCACGATACATCTTTCCTTTGTTTGATTTTGTTCTGTTTTATTCCTCAATATTTTATGGTTTATAGTGTATAAATATTTCATGTCCTCAGTTAAATTTATTGGTAAATATCTTTTTATGCTATTGTAGATAGAATTGTTTTTCTAATTTCTTTTTCACACCGTAAGTAGTCAATTTATAGAAACCCATTTCATTTTGTCCATACATTTTTGTATCCTACAATTTCAGTGGATTAATTTATTCTAAAAGTGCTTTGAGGTCCCTTTAGGAATTTTTTCCCTTTTTAGGATTTTTAAAGTTGTGAAATATATTTATTGTCAAGTTCATACATGTATATTTTTCATTCCATTTACTCTCAAACCCATTTTCTATCTCCTTCCCACTGCTGTCAACCACACATCCTACCTATAAGTCCCTTTCCCACATTCATGCTTTTTCTCTGTAGTCTCTCTCTCTCTCTCTCTCTCTCTCTCTCTCTCTCTCTCTCTGTTTACATATTCACATAATCTACAAAGACAGGCAGTTGTTTCACTTTTCCTTTTTGATTTGGATGTCTTTCATTTCTTTGGCTTATGTAAGCCCTCTAGCTAGGGCTTCCACTACCGTGTTGAGCAGAAATAATGAGTGCAGGCAGCCTTTTCTTTATCTTGGTCTTAAATGGAAAGCTTTTAGCTTTTCACTACTGAATAGTTTAGCTGTTGCTATATCTTATATGGCTTTTAAACAATATTAGTAATGATTTTCTTTCTTTCTTTTTTTGTCTTTTTGAGACAGGGTCTTCCTACAGTTCCAGCTGTCCTGGAACTCACCATGTAGATCAGGCTGGCCTTGAACTTGTAGAGATCTGCATGCCTCTGTCTCTCAAGTGCTAGGATGTAAGTCATGTGCACCATGCCCAGCTAGTAATGCCTTTTAACAGAAAGCTGTTGACTTTTCTCAAATGCTTTTTCCGTGTGTATTATATTCACATTTTCTTAATTTGGTTTATCAATTTTGTTGGTTTTCATTTGTTGAATCATCCTTTCCTTCCAAGAATAAATTACAGTATGATCATTGTAATGCTTCTTGAATTTGAATTTCTATATTTTGCTTCTATATTTATCAGGGATGTAGGCCTGAAGTTTAATTTAATTATATCCATATGCAACATTGTTCTGAAGATAATACTTGCATTATCTTTTATATTATATTATAGTCTTATATATTAAAATGCATTCAAAAGTATTTCTCCTCTTCAATTTTTTGGAAGTTTCAGAAATATTGGCATTAATTATTCTTTTAATGTTTAGTAACTTTTTCAACAAATCCATATGGTCCTCACCCTTGGTTGAATTTTTTCACTTTTTAATTGAAGTTTTGTATATTTATACACATTTCTTAATTAAATTTAGACCCCTTCTTTGCCCCCCACCTCACCAGAATTCATGCATTCTGCCATACATGTTTTACATGCTTTTATAAGTCTTTTTTTTTTTTGAGTTTACATTTTTCCTTTTAATTTTATGTGTTTTTTTCCTTTTTTGTTGAGACAGGGTCCCCTATTAACTCTAGCTAGCCTGGAACTCACTCTGTAGACCAGGATGGCCTTGAACTCACAGAGATTCACCTGCCTCTGCTTCCCAAGTGCTGGGATTAAAGGTGAGCACAACCACGCCCAGCTTCAAGACAGTTCTTAGCTGCCATGTGGGTGCTAGATCAAACCTGAGTCTTCTGCAAGAGCAGTTCACACTGTCAACCACTGAGCCATCTCTCCAGCCCCCTTAATTTTATATTAATCTAAAATATGCATACATACCTTCTACCCATATAACAAAATTACAAAGTTTGAAAGTAAGTGGTAGGTTAAGTCTAGGGCCCACTAAGGGATTTAGATGAAAAGAAATATAACATTAACATTGCTCAGTTTGCCTTAGAACTAGGGATTTGGTGCTAATATCCACATGAGGCATACCACTCATCATTTGTTTTTCTGGGACTGTGTTACTTCACTTAGCATAATGCCTTCTAGTTGCATCCATTTGCTTGCAAATTTCATGATGTCATCTTTTTTTACTGCTACATAGAACGCCATTGGGTAAATGTGCCCCATTTTCTTTATCCACTTGTTGATTGAGGGGTACTTGGGTTACTTCCAGCTCTTCACTATTGTGAAGAGAGCTGCAATAAATATAGATATGCATGTATCTCTGTAGTAGCATGGGTCTTGTGGGTATATACCCAGGAGTGGTATGACTGGGTAAGGTGGTAGGCACATTTTGAGTATTTTAACGGTTCTCCACATTGCTTTCCATAGTGGTTGTATGAGTTTACATTCCCACCAGCAGTGGATGAGTGTGTCCCTTTCTCCACAACCTCTGCAGCATTTGGTATCTTTTGTTTTCTTGTTCTTAGCCAGTCTTATCAGTGAGATGAAATATTAGAGTGGTTTTGCATTTCCCTAATTATTAACATTGAACACTTTTTTTTTAATTAGTTTTTATTGATGCTTTGTGCATTTCATACATTTTTCCAATTCAGTTCAGGCTTATTTCCCTTTCCCTCCCCCCCACCCCCACCCCATCCCAGATCATGCTTTCTGCCATAACTGTCCTGCATCTTTCTCTCAGTTTTTTTTTTTCATTTTTAGCTATAAGTGATAATCCATGAGTACAAGCATCCTTCATGCAAAACCTATCTGCAGGCTGTTGTGCCCAAACACCTACAGCCCCACCATCCAGTGGGGGGTGACAGGTTGTTTGTTCAATCAAGTTGATCAAATGAGTGTCCAGACTACATTGCTGTAGTTTCACCATTCACCCCAATCGCAGCCCTTACATTCTACCACGAACACTTTTTAAGTTATTTCTTAGCCATCTTTACTTCCTCACTTGTGAAGTCTCTGTTCAGATTTTTACTCCATATTTTCATTGATTCATTTGTTTTCTTCTTTGTTTTTTTAGTATTTTATATGTTCTGGAAATTAATGCTTGGTCAGAAGTATCACTGGTGAAGGATTCCTCCAACTCTGTGGGTGTTCTCTTCACTTCATTGATTGTTTCTTTCACTGTACAGAAGCTTTTGAGTTTAATGATGTCCCATTTGTCTACTGTTGACCTTATTTCCTGTGCAGCTGCTGTCTGATTTAGTAAGTCTTTTCCTATGCCTACATCTTACAGGTTACTGCCAACATTTTCTTCTGTCACTTTCTGAGTTTCAGGTATCATGTTAAGGTCTTTGATCCATTTGGAATTGATTTTTGTACAGGGTGAGAGGTAGGGGTTTAATTTTATCCTTCTGCAAGTGGTTATCCAATTTTGCTAGTACCATTTGCTGAAGATGCTGTCTTTCCTCCATTGAATCTTCTTGCCCCCTTTGTCAATTATGAGGTGGTTGAAATTGTATGTGCTCAAGTTTGGGTTTTCAATTTTGTTCCATTGGTCTATGGGTCTGTTTCTGTGCCATTACCATGTTGTTTTTATGACTATAGCCCTGTAACGTAGATTGAAATCTGGTAAAGCAATTCCCCCCCATATTGCTCTTTTTGCTCAGGGTTGCTTTGGCTATTTGAGGTCTTTTTTTCCATATGAATTTAAGGATTTCTTATCTAAGTCTGTGAAGAAACTCATGGGGAATTTAATTGGGATTGCATTAAATCTGTATATTAATTCGGACAGTTTTACTACATTAATTTTTCCAATCCATGAGCATGGGAGGTCTTTCCATCTTCTGATGTCTTCTATCTCCTTCTTCAGGGGTTTAAAATTTTTGTTGTAGAGGTCTTTGGTGTCTTTAGTTAGGTTTGTTCCTAGTTATTTCATTTTGAAGCTATTCTGAGGGGGAAGGTCTCTTATATTCCTTCTCCAGTTACTTGTTGTTGATGTAAAGAAAGGCTACTGATTTTTCCAGGTTAATTTTGTATCCTGCCACATTACTGAATCTCTTAATTGTTTCTAGGAGTTTTCTGGTGGCAGTTTTAGCATCCCTTAGGTAAACTATCATATCATCTGCAGAAAAAAATAGTCTGACCTCCTCTTTTCCAATTAGTACTCCTTTAATTTCCCTTTTTTGTCTTGTTGCCCTAGTAAGCATTTCAAGCACTATATCAAAGAGGAGTGGTGATAGCAGGCAGCTTTGCTGAGTTTCTACCTTTAAGGGGAATGCTTCTAATATTTCCCGTTTTAAATTGTTGTTGGCTGTGGGTTTGTTGTATATGCCTTTGATTATGTTGCGGAATGTTCCCTTCAGTTCAATCCCCTCTAGGACTTTAAACATGAAGTCTTGATGGATTTTGTCAAAGGCATTTTCTGCATCAATTGAGGTGATCCTGTGGTTTTCATCTTTCAGTCCATTTACGTGTTTTATGATATTCATTGATTTATGTGTGTTGAACCATCCCTGCATCTCTTGTATTAATCTGACTGGGTCATGATGGATGAACTTTTTTATGTGGGTCTATATGGGGTTTGCAAGCATTTTGTTGAGAATTTTTGTTTCTATGTTCATTAATGAGAGGTGTCTATAGTTATCTTTTTTGGTTGTATCATTGCCTGGTTTTGGTATTAGAGTGTTGCTGGCTTCATAGAAGGAATTTAAGAGCTTTCCTTCTGTTTGTATCCTTCTGAACAGTTTGAGTAATAATGCTTGTAAGTCTTCTTTAAATGGTTTATAGAATTCTATGCTAAAACCATCTGGGCCTGGGCTTCTTTTAGTTGGGAGTTTTTTTTATTACATTTCAATTTCCTCATATAATATGGAACTGTTTAAACTGACAATCTCTTCTTGGTTAAACTTTGTGGAGTTCCAGGATTTTAGAAATTCATTCACTTTTCTTAGGTTTTCAAATTTAGTAACGTATAAGTTTTTGAAGTATTTTCATATGATTGTCTGGATCTTTTTGTTGTCTGTTGTGATGTTTCCCTTTTCATCTCGAATTCTGTTGATTTGGAGTTGTTCTTTCTTTCTTTTGGTTAACTGGGCTAGAGGTCTATCTATTTTGTTTATCCTTTCAGGGAACCAGCTTTTGGATTCATTGATTCTTTGTACTGTTTGTTTCCATTTCATTGATTTCCATTTGGATTTTTGTTATTTCTTCCTCTCTGTTGGATTTATAGTTCATTTGTTGTTGTCTCTCAAGTGTTTTTAGCTGCAGTGTTAGATCGTTTATTTGTGCTCTTTCTGTTTTTTTTTTTTTTTTTTCTTTTAATGCAGGCACTTAGGGCTATAATTTTCCCTCTTAGGTCTTCTTTGACACATTCATTGTTCAGGAGTGTGTTGTTTAGTCTCCATATGTTCTCATAGATAGTAGGGCTTATTCTGGTGTTGATATTGAGTCTTATTTTACTTTGGTCTGATAGAATTGCATGAAATTATTTCAATCCTATTGTATTTGTTGAAAGTTTGTTCTTTGTCCCAATATGTGGTTGATTTGGGAGAATGTTCACTGGGGTGTTGAGTAGAAAGTAAATTCTCTGGTGTTTGGGTAGAATATTCTGTAGATATCTGTGAGGTCCATTTGTTGTATTTTATTGATCAGTTCAGATGTCTCTCTATTTTTTATTTGTCCAGTTGACCTGTCCAAAGGTCTTAGTGGGGTATTGAAGTACCCCACTATTAGTGTGCTGGGATTAATCTGTGCCTTGGGGTCTTGTATTGTGTTTATAAAGTTCGGTGCACCTGAGTTTGTTGCATATAAATTTTGATTGTGAAATTTTCATGGTTAATTGTTTCTTTGATAAAGATGTAATGGTCCTCTTTGTCTCTTTTGATTAGTTTTACTGTGAGTTCTCTTTTGTCTGATATTGGAATAGCAACTCCTGCTTGATTTTTTGTACCATTTGCTTGGAATATTTTTTTCCACCCTTTCACTTTAAGTTGGTGTCTTATTTTTCTCAGTGCTATATTTTGAATGATAATATCCCACTTAAAATTAATGTTGAGACTTGATCGTGCAATATTATTGTAAAATGTGGTTTTGAGTCCATGCCCTGATTAAAGAATGAGTGTCCCTATAAAAGAATCTTCAAAGAGACAATTTGGCTTTCTTGCTCTTTTACAATTCTACCATGTAAAAACAGGTTTTTCAAAACGCCTCTAGAGTATACAGTAATAAGGCACCACCTTAGAAGTGGAAACTGGACCCTTAACAAAAAACAAACTTGTTGGCATTTTGATCTTGGACATCTCAGCATCTAATATTCTGAGAAATCAGTTTCTGTTATTTATATATTATCTACTCTGTGGAATTTTGTTATTATCACAAATTTATTAAGATGTTAAATAAAGCCATTTTTGAAAAGCAAATATTAATTCTCAATAAAGTTGGTACTACCTGGTCTACAAGTAAAGAATGTAATCTACTTCTAGGTGGAGACATGTCCTTGCCTCCTCCCTCAAAGTTTAATCCAGTGTGTCAGGAATCAGGGACCTGGCTAGGGGACCACTCCCAGCAAGAAAAGGCTCACCTTAGGACAATATATTTTTCTTTTTCAGAATTCCCGCTTCCTAGTACAGTCCCTAGAAGCCAACCTGTCATGAGAATTGGATAGATCTTTCTACATTTCTGAGGCCTGACTCAGAACGGTGAAACTATTCCTTTTTCTTTCCTTTTCTTTTGGATGCTGGCCAGAGCCCATGTATGTTTTAAAACTCCCTAACTAATGCTTTGGGCTTCCTTACTCTTTTTCTGAAGACTGCCTTCCTGCCTGACTCCTGGTGGCTGATATTCAAGTGGCTTTATCTCAAGGTTTTGTTCTTCCTTATCCCCATTCTCCCCAAGGCAACCAGAGAGATTTACAACTTGCCTGCCCCAAGTTTTTCCTTTCAAAATCTAATAATTTGCCTTTGAGCTTCTGTTTCTATAAGTTTTTGTCCTCAAATTTGATTTGAGTTCATTTTAAAATTATTTTATTAATGAGACTTAAGAACTCCAAGAGAGAACCCTGATTTCCCAGGTATCATTTGATGGCTCTGCTGGGATTCCCCAAGATTTCTGGTAACACTTTCTTTTGCCTTTTAATTCTTTAGTCAGCAGATAAAAAGGAACGTCTCCCATAGTCCTAGATAGTATCACACATTGAAATGCAGCTACAATAATCCTCTGCTTCTTTTATTGCATTTTGGCTTTCCTCACACTTTTGGTTTCAAGTATGAATTTGAGAAGGAATTAGAGGAAAATATTGCAAAGATTGCAATGTCTATTGATTGCTTAACCATATATTAGAATGGTTATTAAAAGTAATCCCCATATATTGGCCCCATGTTGTTTACTTCATAATGGACTGAGATCTGTTAGCTGAAAAATCTGTCTGTGCCAAACTCAAATTTTTATTTTTCTAGCTATTTTAAATACAGCCTAAACAAACGTGTATTAAAGCCATTAGAGTTGGTTTGCTTTGTGTATCCTGAAACAGTGTACTCAATATCTGCTAGCTATGGAAGACTAAAGTACATACTAGTCTCTAGAGATCTCTGACTCAGAGACTTTCCCTAATGTTGCTGAATGGTGATGTGACATAAACAAGTAACCCAACTGTCAGATCCTCCTCTCCCTTGGAAGTTCCCCTGCTCTCTTCTCTTCTTAGGTAAGGGTTCCTAACTATTGCTTCTGGAATATCTTGGGTTATGAAGGACTTCCTTAGTATGAAGCGTGTCAATAAGTCACCCAAATAATGCTTGTTGCTTGTTACTGCAACCTCATGCTCATACTTTCTTCCTTTGATCAACCTTCAAACCCCATTCATTACTGCTTGACGTGCCAGTAAAATCACATTAGTAGAGCGTTGAGTCCAGGTGTTGATCTGGCTAAGTCCTTGATATCATGAAATTTGTCAGCTCAAATGTCATCTCAGAGAAGCTCTTCATGATACCTAGTATTGTTTTAATGATTACTTGGAGAAGTTCTTAGTAGTAGATTAAATTATCTTTTGATTTATTTTTCTGTTTGACATGTTTCTCTACACTGGGATGTAAGGTACAAAAGGGTAGAGACTTACTTAATTCTGCATACTGATGCATCTCTAGCACCTAGCACAGGAAGTATCCAATAATGATACTAAAATTGAAAACAGAAAGCAACAGAGAGAAACTCTAAGCAGATAACTTGCGATGATCAAAAATACTTATCAATTTCTAGACAGATTGTCCAAGAGAAAAAGATAGAAGACACAAAGTACAAATATGTGAGAAAAAGTAACATCACTATAAATGATTCACATATTAGAATAATGAAAAAATATTTACAAATAATTTTACACCAAAATTGTTGAAAATTTAGATAAAATTTAAGCTATTTTTAAAAAATATTATATTTATTATTTTTATTTTATGTGTATGAGAGTACCACCTGCATGTAGATAGATGCATCCATATTGTACAGTGCTTGTAGAAGTCAGAAGAGAGTGTCACATTCCCTGGATCATGATTTATGAATGGTTGTTAACTACCATGTGGGTTCTGGGAATCAATCCTGCATCCTCTTTAAGAACAAACAGTACTCTTACCCACTAGGTCATCTCTTCAGCCCCCAAATTTAAAGTCTTATAGAAAGTTATAAACTCCCAGAGTTTGCTCATGAAGAGAATAACCCAGGAAAGGCTAACTATAGTAAGTATTTCATCTAGAGGTTTTTCTTTTATCTATTTTCCCCCAAAAGAGAGCTGAAAAATATGAGAGAAGAAATATTGAATCCAGAACTTTACAGATATATACTTTAGGCAAAATTCTGCCATTCATTTGGTTTTTTTTGAGACTCAATGCAAATTAAAGCCAATCAAGTCTGATTCCTTCTTTCATAAGTGAGTGTTAATGTAAGGATTAAAAACTAGAACAGATGCAAGATGCTTGCTCAAATGAACTATCCAGTATGAATGGAAGCTGCTTTATTTTTTCAAAGCCAATTTTTTTATTGAAGCTCTGTGCATTTCATACAAAATTTCAAATCAAATCTAAACCTATGCCTCCCTCCCTGCCCACCCAACCAGAGCTCATGCATTCTGCCAAACATGTTTTTCATCTTTTTCTCAGTCTCTTTCAAATTTTTGATGCAGAAGTTTACTATTTCAAGCAGAAGTTCACCGTTTTAGTCACTTCATTGACAAAGTCTTTCTGTTGTTGTTGTTATTCCTTCCAATATGAATCACTCCAAAATATGCAACATCTGCATGCCACATATATCATAGGTTTTAGCATCTTCAGCTTATGATTTTTTCAATGTTTATTGATAGACATGAGTATATAAAATCAGGCATGAAAATGATTTGATAGATTAAGTAGACTTAATTTCAATACTCTAATCAGGGAACAATTCAAATTCTCACCATTTGTTTCACACCCACAAAAACCACTTCAAGGGCATCGACGATCTCTCAAATCTGATCAGTTTTGTGCAATTAAACCATGTTTCTTTTTAAAAAGACTTGTGCACTTGCCCAGGCTCAAGGATATTGAAACCTAGCACATAAAGCCCATTACTAGAGGTAGAAATACAGGCAATATACTATTACGGCAATAACCATCAATTACAGTTAAGGATTTTCTGTAACAACCAAATGAATAATCTAATATTGCAGCAACTCAAGTATTACTGAGCAAAGTGCATTTCTACAGTATTCAGTGTTTCTATTCAGTTTTCTAACTTTAAACAGCCTATGATAACTGGCAGCAAAGAAGGTCCTTGCAATAGACTGCCTCTGCTTGAAGACCTATGATGTAATTATTGCATGCTGCTAATATACTATCTAAACATTAAAGATATTCCTGAACTATTTGATGGTAGACTATGATTAAGACATTACACTACAAAAAAATCTTATGCAGAAGGAAACGTTTACTGATGTGCTTCTGCTTTAAATATTGTGGCCCAAATGAAGGCCAGTAAGCACACGTCCTGTCTCGATCCCCCTGCAGTGGCCTCCACGATACTGCCGACGTAATCCAACAATGTCAGTCCATCTTCTGAGGAGGCTGAATTTCCATTAGTTGCTTAGTTCACAAGCTGAGTATCTCAGCAGTCATCAGTCCACATTGGAAGGCTAAAAAGTAAAAAAAACAAAAAACAAAAAACAAAAAACAAAAACTGTATCTCATGTCTTTGAAGAGTGCCTAAACCAGTGGTATCTACAGAGCATATGCACCTGCCTGTAAGAATTGTAGACAGGCCAAACAACGGTGCTTTTTTTTTCTTTTTGTCTTTTTTTTAATTCTTTTTTTTTTTTTTTCCGTATGTGTATCAATGTACTGTCTGCATGCAGGTTTGCGCACCCGTGTCGTGCAATGCTGCGGAGGTCAGAAGAGGGTCTCGGATTCCCCTGGAACTGGAGTTCTCCTGGAATTGGAGTTTCAGACGGCTCTTGGCCGCCATGTGGGTGCTGGGGATCGAACCCAGGTCCTCTGCAAGAGCGGTCGGCACTCTCAACCACTAGGCCATCTCTCCAGCCCCATTCTTTTTGTCTTTTTACTAAGATCTCAAGTTTTGTGTCTGCATTACAGTTTCTCTGGTCTTATTCTTTGTTTCTGGTTGAACTTTCCTTCTGGATGTGGAAGGCCATATAGATAGCCCAGATTAACCAAGGTTTTGTTTTATTGAGGTCAGTTGAGGATCTGGTCCTCAGGGGTCTCCTGGGTTTTTTTGGTGGGGGGAGGTGGGAGCCCCTTGCTTCTTTCAGGTCCTCATCCACCATTTCCATCCACATGAGGACAAAATCAGGTCTTGCTAGACCAGGCTTCCTTTTCTGAAGCATAAGCAGACTTTCCTCTTTATAGACAGTACATTGGCTGAAGTCCCCTTAGTGGCTCTCCAATACCTCCCTGAACAGGAAGAATGGTGACCCACCTCTGCAGGACTTTTCAAGAGATGCCCCCATGTATAATCCCCTAAGACTTGGTTGACCTCTGAAGGCAAGGAAAAAAGTTGTCCTCCAGGTCCCTCGGTCAAATTGGTAGGGACTTCAGATATGGTCATTAAGCACCCAGAAAGGCTAAGTTGCACCAACCTGTCACATTGCACCTATATTAACATTGTATCCTTTGGAAACAAACTGTATGCTGTTTCCATAGCATATTTCTTGATTCACGTCTTTCCATTTTAATCGCATATTACTCTAGAAGATGCACACATGTCCTCCATCATATACTAAAAGTCCAAGGTCTGAGAACACGTGTTATGGCAGCTCTAGAACCTGTGTAGGGATTCCCAATACAAGAGCATAGTTGTCTTTAGATCGTCAGGAGTATAATATTAACATTGCTCATTTTGTCTTACACCTAGGTACTTGGTACTAGCATCCACAGGTGAGGGATACCATTCATCTTTTGTTTTTCTGGGACTGTGTTATTTCACTTAGCATAAAATCTTCTAGTTCCATCCATTTACTTGTAAATTTCATGATGTCATCTTTCTTTACTGCTGCATAGTACTCCATTGTGTAGATGTAACTTTTTTTTTTTTTTTTTTTTTGGTATTTTTGAGACAGGGTCTCCCTTTAGTCCCAACTTTCCTGGAGTTCACTCTGTAGAGCAGGCTGGCCTTTAACTCACAGAGATCCACCTGCCTCTGCCTCGTAACATATTTTCTGTATCCACTCATCAGTTGTGGGGCATCTGGGTTGGTGCCAGCTCTTCGTTATTGTGAAGAGAGCAGCAAAAAACATGGCTGAACATGTATCTCTGCTGTAGGAAGAGTCTGATGGATATATACCCAGAAGTGGTATGGCTGGGTCAAGTGGTAGGCTCATTTTGAGTCTTTTAAGGGTTCTCCATACTGCTTTCCATGGTGGTTGTACAAGTTTGGATTCCCACCAGCAGTGGATGAGTGTTCCCCTTTCCCCACACCCTCTCCAGCATTTAGTATCATTTGTTTTCTTGATCCTAGACAGCCTTATCCAATGAACTTATTCAAATGAACTATCCAGTATGAATGGAAGCTGCTTCTTTGTTTTTTATTTATTTTTATTTTATGTGTTTGAATGCATTGCCTGCATGTATGGAAGTGCACCAGTCTTCTGCAATGTATCTGGAGGTCAGAAGAGGGCATTGGATTTCCTGGAACTGAAGTTACTGACAGTTGTTAACCACTGGGTAGATGCTGAGAATCAAACCCTGGCCCTCTGCAAGAACAGCCAGTGATCTTAACTGCTGAACCATCTCTCCAGCCCCCTGCTGATTTGTTTGATATAGTAGAAAGTGAATTATCAAATGTCTTATTAGCATCACAAGAATTTTAGTGTAAGTTCCTTGAAAATATCCAAAACACTTGAAATAGTTGTTTGAATAAGAATTAATAGTCATTTAATTTTCTAGAAAATGTGTTTTAAAGATCAAGGAAAAAGAGAAAATGGTAGATTAGAAACATCCATAACATTCCTGCACCTCCACAAGATTCAAACTAATATTAGATTCATGGCTACAAGGAAAGGTGACATGGGTGTGGAAATATGTGATATTATGGCAGTAAACAATACACAGTTTAGAGACCAGGTGAAATCAAGAAATAATGGACTTTACATTTGTAAAAGTAATTCAAAACCTTACCAAGAGATACTGGACAACATGGCAAGAAGGAATGGGATAATCCTATTTGGTGTGGCCTTAGGCAAAAATAGAGAAGGCAAGTCACAGTGAACTCCATATTCACAGACTTTGGCACTCTACAAAAACAGAGTTTAAGAGAGGAGTTCTGCATTTTGCAATGCAACTGGACACTTGAGAGGAGGCCCTCTGAATTTTCTTGCTTATTCATTGGTGCCATAGCAAGGAATCATTTTGGGGTGGGCAGTTACTCTAGAACCTAATAGTTGTGGGAATCAGATGGCCCTGCATTTTTATATCCCCAAATCTCCACAAGATTTTCTCTTCACTGCGTAACAAATGACCATCTTGAAACTCAGTGTGTGTCCAGAAAATTGGTGTTGACCTGGATACACACCTGAAGACACAGGTCTACATTGTGGCAAATGAAGGCTGCACCAAATAGGGAGGTATAAGACAGTTCCATTTGAAAACTGCAGCCTAACTTCCAGGAAGAAGAGTGTGACCATCTGTGTAGATATGAGCAGGGGCTAAGACAGATATCTACCTTGTGGAGGCAGGTTGCATCACTCAACATCCTTGGCTCAATACCCTAGACATGTGTGATGAAAAAACAGCCATAATTCAGGCATTTCTCATATCTTTGCACTGGAAGAGTATTTCTGGTACACATGAACATCCCATCAGGCAGTTTGTGATTGTAGCTGGTATGAGAAGCTTAAACGTAGCTATGGCACCTGTCACATTATGAGGTGTTCAATCAGATATTTCTGGCAAGAAATCAGCCCTAGCAGAGGCTAGAGTTTTAACTTGTGCATGACATCAGGCAGGGCAAACTTGGGCTGAGCCTCTATACAATACTTCCTGGTTTTGAGCTTTTGACCCAAGAAGGAAAGTAACTGATAGTCCATCTTATCTCCGCTAATGAACATCAAAATTAGAAGTCTGAGAAGAAAACAGTGACCCTAACCTCCGATTTCTTAGTAAGAAGAAGCAACTTTAAAAAAACGAGTTTCATTTTCTTAAATTATTTTTTTCTCTCTCATTGCATTTTATGTGCTCCTTACATAGATTCCTCTACTTATCTAGCTATTTTTTTTTCATTTTCTATTCCCTTTTCCTGGTTCTCATTACCTTATTATTAATTCTTTTAGCTTTATTAAGTTTTAACATCCAAGTTTCTCTTATATTAGCTTATTAGTTTCTTTTCCATCTTTATTGAGGGTTTATTTGCTATTTCCAAATTGTCCTCTTTATAAAGTATATTTAAAAATCAGGTTTGGTTTGTGTTTATGTTATTAGTTATGTGCTTCCTCTTTGCTTAATGATACTGGTAATAAATACCTAAAGAGAAGGCTATTGACTAAGAAGATGCACAAATTGCAATGCAAAAACATAAGAAACATGAAAATTAAGTCAACATGACTTTTCCAAATCACAATAACCAGACCAAATATATAAAAATGATTGAAATGATGGACAAATAATTCAAAAGTTAAAATTTCAAATGATCAATAAACTCAAGAAATATAAAAATAAAAAATAAATCCATTCAAGATCTAGATAATAGACAGATATACTTTAATTTATTTACTTAAAGTAAATAAAAATATAAGAAATGAAAAGCACAATAAATCAGTATATAAAAATCAATGAAAAACGTCAATAAGACAGGGTAAGCACATAAAAACATGTGGTTTGAAGACAAGATGGAGAAATTATTACATTCAAATAGCAATATAGGATATAAAAAGCATCTCTGTGATGCAAACTATCAAATCTATAAATATTTGATATTGAATAGGTAGGAGGAGTTCTAGCATAAATTTTCCAACTCTAGGTATTAGGAATAATTTTGCAATATAGACAGAATCTGGACTAATGAGTTTTACATAACCTTGCACCAAAATGATACGATTTATAATGCAAAAAATCTCACTGAGCCATATGATCCACTTCTGACTTTGGCATATGACCCTAATCCTTCAGGAGCCTACTTTGCCCTCCAACCAAGATAGTGATAAGTGTGCTTGCTAACTTAGCAAACACTGGAAATAGCATGACTGTCTCAGAGATTTCTTCCAGGAGATGCCTCACACGTGATGACCCACCCCTGCTGCTCACAGTTTCTAAGTCAAATCAAGGAACTGACTCTCCAATCTTAGTTTCAGGGAGACTAGTGAGTTTACTTAGGCTGTATTCTCACACAAAACAATGAGAATAATTGAGAAGTCTGCTTGATATTTTTCTTGTGAGACCTTTCAGACCTAGGAATCAAAGGGCTCTTCTTGTACATCTCTGTTAGATTATGAAGGATCTTAGCCTCTACTTTCTAAATTGTTCCTGGTAAGACTACTTCAATAAAAGTGTGAAGCCTGGCTCAAGCACACATTTCCATCTGAAGGAATAGGTGATTCTCAGAGTTTGTGTCCATTCTTGGTTTAAAATTAAAAGCTGAGTCATGCTGTTTCTTTGTTGAGGTGTAATTGCAAAGTGGTTAGAAATTCTGCATTGTGGTGCTTCATTTGAGGAAGATACTCTTCTAAACTGACGTGTCAGTGGCTGAAGATGTCCTGAGGGAAAAAGGAAATATGGACCATGTCGGTCATGCACTGTAAGTTGCATGACATCAAGTGCAAGGTTTTCCTTGATAGCTCGTGTAAGAGTGCTAATTCATGGATAGGCTCCTGGAAAAGTCTTGAGGAAAAAGGAAATTATTGGACTTTCTCAGTTGTACATGGAAGTAAATGATATAAGTACAAGGCTTTCTTGATAGCTTGCACTGACATGCATTAATAATTTATTTCCTTTTTAGATTTTTCTCCTTTACTAGGCCCAATATGCAAGGAAATGTGCTAAAAACAGATATTTGTTTTCGTCTTTTAGCATTCATTATGGGTATCTTTATGGGAATTAATGAACTTACTTAAGGGAACTGGAATTAAAATATCATCAAAGCAAAATTGGAACCTTTCAATGTTATTTAGAAATATTTTCCCTGGTATCTTAACTATGCAACACAATTTAGAATCCTGGGAGAAAATTGGTGAAGATTAAGCTATTGCTTAAAATAATTTGCTTGAAGCACGTAAATCTTTGGAGCCAAATTAAGGTACATATACATCCTTGTCAAGAGAAAAAAGCCATACTTCAAAAGAAACTACATCATATAGAAACTCATGGGCTTACTCTGTTTAATTCTACTTCCTTCCATGTAGTTCCCTTCCCTGGGGCAGAAAATTATGGAAGAAACCAACATAGAATTATAGTGTACCTGGTTTGGCTTTCAACTGAAAAGGTTGAATATGCCCTTTTATTTTGAGACAGGGTCTCCCTATAGCACCAGCTGGCCTGGAACTCACTCTGTAGACCAGGCTGGCCTTGATCTCACAGAGATCTGCCTGCCTCTGCCTCCAGAGTGCTAGGATTAAAGGTGTGTGCTACCACGCTCATAGCCGCCATGTGGGCGCTGGGACTCAAACTTGGGTCCTCTGCAAGAGCAGTGGGTGCTCTTAACTGCTGAGCCATCTCTCCAGCCCTAAATATGCCTTTCTTTTTGCCCCACATCTCCAAACTTGTCTTTCTCTAAGACGAAATGTCCTTTCCCTCTTTGAAACTCCTCTCCTGTCTGATTTGTTTCTGTATCATTTTGCTGGTTTGGAATTCATTTTCCAGTTAAAATGATATGGATAGCCTAAAAAGAATGAACATTTTGATAACAATCTGTTTTCTAAATTCTTGTGGGTGTTAGTGACTCTTTTCCTTGTTCTGAGTTCTCTAAATTATGAGTATTTAATTCAAGAGTACATATGGGAAATTATAAAGTGATTTTTATAATATGGACAGCCAAACTTGATAGCACTCTTTAAAAGAGGAATTTACCCTGTGCACTATCATGCTTCCATATAAATAATAAATTTTTTAAAAAGAAGGTAGATAAAAGAACATTTAAGGAAATTTTAACACTTTAACCCACAAGACAATCTGGTCTGTTCTTAATTATTAATCATTAGAAAGTGGCTGACTTGTATAATACATGTAAGTCTGATAATTTCTCCTGATTTTTTTGGTCTTTTTGAGGCAGGGTCTCCTGGTAACCCCAGCTGGCCTGGAACTCGCTCTGTAGACTAAGGTGGCCTTGAACTCATAGAGATCTGCCTACCTCTGCCTCCCAAGTGCTAGGATTAAAGGCGTATGACACCATGACTGGCTTCTCCTGATTATTTTATGAATGATGAGCCCTGCATGGACAGGATGAAGTTCATCAGGCAAAAACAGTAAAATTAAATTAAATAAGTAATTCATTAAAGTCATAACGTATTAAAAAGTCACATTGGTAAGAGCGACTACGCTGAATAGGCTCTAATCTCTTTATGGTCACTAATGAAGAATGAGATACAGGAAAATTGAGATCTTTTCAGTAAGAGAAGCAGCTACATCTGAGATCTCTTTCCTTGTACTTGCTCTGAATGAGAGGCATATAACTGTTTGACCTACACCTCAAGAAGTGTCTGATGATTTTCTGAATTGAAGCCTGACCTGAAGTTAAACTAGAGAACAAAACTGGCCTCTTGTGGGAAATATCAATACTAATGGAGAATATCGAAAATTATACTTTAAGATTTTCAGATTCAAGCCTCTGGTCACCTCAAGTGTAGCAGGTAGAAAATCAAATTAGGTGATAGTAATGGAAGATAATTTATTGGCTTGATTTTCTGGATTAGAAGTATTGAAAGCCATGTACTCATGATCTTACAAAATTTAGAAATATGACAGTGTGACCCTTCAAAATCAAGTGTAACTTTTGTCAGTATAAGACTTAATAGCTCCTATTTTAAGAGAAACTGAGTATCAGTAAACTGTTACATGCTCTTTGAACTCATCTGAGAGGCTGAGTCTAGAGATGGAATTTGTCCATTCCATTCCAGATCCAAGCCTAATCATATCAAAATGTCTTCTACATGACCCAGAGTCAGGTTAGTCCCCTGATTTAGTGACCAAGAGGAAGACAATAACACAACCTTATAGTCAAAGAATCATGCCCTTGTAAAGAGCTAAGGGATAAAATATTTCCAACAGAAACAGTACTTATTTAATAATATAAAGATATTTATAATAAAAGAAGGTTATGAGATGCTCTATTTT
This sequence comes from Rhizomys pruinosus, assembly GCA_009823505.1. Classification (NCBI taxonomy): domain Eukaryota; kingdom Metazoa; phylum Chordata; class Mammalia; order Rodentia; family Spalacidae; genus Rhizomys; species Rhizomys pruinosus. Next base: position 284,896 of record VZQC01006433.1, read on the forward strand.
GCCACTAACAATGTACTTGGGTCAGAACTTGATATTAAAGCTTCAATACATTAGGCTACAGGAGAAGTGGAGCCATCCTTATGCTTTCCTTCTCCCCCCAAATAAGATGGATGCCTTCTTCTTCATTAGTCCTAAGATAATAGATAATTTGTCTATCTTTTTAAATGTAATATGAAAAATTAAAAATCCCTACAAACTTACCAGAACCTATTTTGAAATATTTGGTTTAATCTTAGGTCATTCAAATTGGACTATAAAAAGTTTGTTTGGCCAAATACTGTTGATCCTTATTATGTTGGTAAAAATTTTTTTTTAATTTTATTTATTTCTGTATGTGTATGAATGTACTGTCTGCATGCAAGTTTGTTTACCCGTGACGTGCAATGCCGCGGAGGTCAGAAGAGGGTGTTGGATTCCCCCGGAACTGGAGTTCTCCTGGAATTGGAGTTTCAGACGGTTCTCGGCCGCCATTTGGATGCTGGGGATCGAACCCGGGTCCTCTGCAAGAGCAGTCGGCGCCCTTAACCGCTAGGCCATCTCTCCAGCCCAGTAAAATTCTTATTATGGTTTATACTCAGTTACTCCAAGAAATTCCGGTTTCAACTTTATTGAGGAAGTTAGTTTATTACTCATTTTGAATCAAACATGATAGGGAAGAAACTTATGAAAGGCCGTGTTTAATAAAGAAGGATTTATGTCTGAAGATTAAGATGGTTGGATGTTCCCGAATGGAAAGGAGAAATAAAAAAGCCTTTATGTGTTGTGAAGGTTTGATGCTGGAGAGATGGCTCAGTGATTAAGAAGACTGGCTGCTCTTGCAGAAGTCCTGAGTTTCTCTTCCTAGCACTCACATCATTAGGCATTGCACAAGATGGGTCCACTTACATACAGGCAATCAACTCATACAAATAAAATAAAACAATAAAAAATACTAAAACAATAAAATATTTAAAAAGATGAGACTTAAAGGTGATAAATATATATATTTTTATAGTCAAAGTTCAATTGAACCTCTATTTAAATCAATGAAGTTATTGATCTAATCTTGCTTTTACAATGAGTGGCTTAAAAACTAAAGCAAAGGTCTGATCAAGGTTCATTTAAGAGCATTGAGTTTTTTTTATTGGTAAAGATTTTTTTTATTGAGCACATTTCCTACAACATTTCTTAATCAAATTTAGACTCATTCCCCTCATCCATGCCCACCACTCATGCCCCCTCTCCCCCCATCAGAGCGCATGGATTCTGTCATACACAAGTCCTGTCTTGCATCTTTTTCTCAGTCTTTTATAGCCTTTTCGGTAAAAGCATTGAGTTTTAAGAAAATGTTACAAAATTCTCCAAAGTAGTAGACTGTGGTAGCTAAATTTTTGTGGGTTTAACAACACATGGAGTTCAGTCTAGTCTGGACACTCATTTAATCAACTTGATTGAACATACAAGCCCCTCTGCTGAATGGTGGGACCCATGGGCTGTGTGGGTTTGGGCACAACTGCTTGCAAATTGGTTTTTTATGAAGGATGCTTGTACTCATAAATTATTACTTAATGTTAAAAAATGAAAAAAAAAACTGAAAGATGTAGTATAGTTATGGCAGAATGCATGATCTGGGATGGGGAGGGGGGAAGGGAAAGGGAAATATGCCTGAACTGATTTGGAAAATGATGTATGAAATACACAAAGCATCAATAAAAAGTGAAAAAAATAATTTAAAAAATGCCATATTAATATTGGCTTTTTAACAATTTACCATTTATGTGCTTAATTTCAATAATTAGGTACCTACGTCTCATTTTTGAAATGGAAAATTCACTCAAGGCATGATCAACTGATCATCTGTCAATATTTTGTGAATAAGAGAATGCACATGAATTATGAAAAATTTCTTAATACTTTCATATTTCTTTATATAATAATATCCTATTAGTGTTCCTTTATTAAAGATATAAATCTAATTGCTTTTTAAAAATTATTTATTATTTATTTATTTATTTATTTATTTATTTATTTATTTATTTATTTATGTGTTTGAATGTACTATCTGCATGTAGGTTTGTGTACCCATGCCGTGCAATGCCGCAGAGGTCAGAAGAGGGTGTCAGATTCCCCTGGAACTGGAGTTCTCCTGGAATTGGAGTTACAGACGGTTCTCAGCCGCCATGTGGGTGCTGGGGATGGAACCCGGGTCCTCTGCAAGAGCAGTTGGTGCTCTTAACTGCTAGGAGATCTCTCCAGCCCCTAATTGCTTTTTTTTTTAAATTTTTATTTATTTATGTATGTGTATGAATGTACTGTCTGCATGCAAGTTTGTGCACCCGTGTCGTGCAACGCCGCGGAGATCAGAAGAGGGTCTCAGATTCCCCTGGAACTGGAGTTCTCCTGGAATTGGAGTTTCAGACGGTTCTCGGCCGCCATGTGGGTGCTGGGGATCGAACCTGGGTCCTCTGCAAGAGCGGTTGGCGCTCTTAACCGCTAGGCCATCTCTCCAGCCCCCCCTAATTGCTTTTTAAGATATACAAACCTCATCAAAAATCTTTTAGTTACAGAGAGATGAAATTTGGCTAAATGTTTCATTCAACTATCTTGGATATAGTGTTACTAATCTTTTATTAAGCCTAATAAATTATAGTTGTCTGGTCCAAAGAGAGATAACATTACATTTTTTACAATAGTGTTTAAATAATAGCCCTCGGCTTTACCCTTTGTTCAGAATTCTCATTGTGGCATTTTCTAACATTTTTTTTTTTGCTTCTCTTAAAATAGACACTGATTTAAACTCACATTGCCACATTGTGGCACTTCTCTTTCTTATTCTATTAGAGGTATTACTGCTAGAAGCTGAATTTAAAGCAAAAAAGTTTCATATATACATTTACCTGTTTCCTTTTTATTTATTTATTTTTTTTATTTTTGAGCTATGGCACATTTCATAGGTCAGTTCTTAATCAAATTTAGACCTCCTTCCCTATTCATGCCCCCACTGTCCACCCCAGCCAGACCTCATGGATTCCACCATACATGTTACCTTTCATCATCTCAAGGCATTTGTACAAAGATGGTGAAAGTTCATCTACTGATGTCTAGTCAGCCTATCTAGAGATTGTAAGTAAGGCATACTCTCCCTCACCCCATAGTAATCAGTGTCCATCAGTTTCCAGGTAGGTCCTGCCTGCTGCCATTGCCACAAGTTCACATGTATAAGCTTCCACTGGCTTGAAATTCTCTGTTTCCTTATGTCCATGTAGGAACAGAGACTCTTAAAATCTTTCTGCCCTCTCTTCCACAATGGTCCCTGGGCCATGGGTAGGTGAGGTTTAATATAGTTCTATCTAGGGGCACACAATCTGCAGTCTCTTATTCTCTGAAACCCGGCCATTTGTGGCCTTCTGAGTGCATCACACTCTGTAGTATAAGGAAGATTCACTGGTGAGAGTTGAGGGATACATTAGTTTTCTCTGTACATCCTGTTCTACTATGTTTCATGAGCCTTAGACATAGAAGTTTCACTGTAGATATGTTGCCTAGGACTGGGCTCTCAGATTTTCTCCCTTAGCAGCTTGCATATGTCCTATGAGAGCTAGATTTCAGATAGAATGATTCCAAGTCAATTCCTGCTCCATTGCTCCAAGTCCTGAGTCTGAAGTATGTCCTGTCTTCAGCCCTATTGTCTTATCTTTGAATGACCAAGAGCTCCCATAATAGCCTGTGTTATTAGGGGAGTCTTTTGGACTACTCTGACCAACCACTTGAAGTGAGGTCTCTCTTGTGTTGCACTGTGCTCCTTGCCATACAGCGCCTAAGTATTCACGTGCACTAATATTCAGACACTGTATGTGCATTTCTATGGTGATTCCAGAGCCAACATTTCTCTCTGGCTTCCCTAGGCCCTTAAGCTCCATTCATCTTTTTTCTATCTCCCCTTTCCCTCCTCCTTCTCCAGTCCAAGTGCCCTCCCGATTCCACCCTCCCTTGAATACCACATACCTCCCACCATCTACCCTCTCCTGTGTGCCCTCCTTTGACATTACCATTGCACCCTGCATATCCTTCCCTCCTTCCCACCCAGCTGAACACACACTTTCCCTACCTCCCTTCTGGTGACATCTGTTCCCTATTATACCCCTCTTTATAGGCACATTCTTTCCCTTTACCCCTGTGTTTCTTTTCCATTTTCCTGGCTCCTGCTGTTACATCAGGATATATACTCACATATAGGGCATTGGTGCTATGATGTAGGAGAACATATGTTGCTTGCTTTTCTGAGTTTGTGTTACTTCACTTAGTATAACAGCCTGTGGTTTCATCCATTTGCCTGAAAATTTCATCTTTTCTAACTGCTGAGTAGAACTCCATTGTGTCATAGATCTTAGACAATTCTTCAAAGTTTACACAACCCTAGGTTAAGGTAACATTTTATTAACTACGAAAGAAGTATTCTTATATTTACAGAAAAATATCCCAGACACCACTCAAAAAAGAAGCTTATTCTGCACCAGATGAGAATAGTCTCACAACTGGACACACACAAACATGGTCTGTAAATTACTCATGCCTAGGCAACACATCTACAATGTAACCTGTACACATAATCCCCAAGCATCATGGAACAAGGACTCAAGAAGGCATTAACTACCTCTTAACTCTCATTAAGAAAGCTCCTCCATGCAACAGGAGACCAGAAACTCAAAAGGGCCTGAAGGACCAAACTGTGAAGATTAGGATTCTACAGAGTGTGGTTCTATGGACAGGCTGCCTATATTCAGCTTCACCCACCCATGGCTTAGAGAACATTGCAGAAGAGGGGTTGGACAGATTGTAAGTGCCAGGGAGGTGATGCAAGACCATACAGAGATGAATCCTATAAGCTTCTGGGACCAGGTTCATATGAGCCTACAGCATCGGTATCAGTATGCACAAGACCCATGCAAGCACTTCTGGGCAAAAACCCAGCACAGAATTGTGGAATTGGGTAGCAGAGCCCAATCTTGGCTGAAGAAATATTGGAAGCAGATGGCAGTCTGCAGAGGAAGACCTGGCCTTCTTTAGAAAAGAGACTCTGGATAGTCTGACTAGAGCTCAGGGCATGAGCTGGCACTGAGGAGTGGGCAGGGAGAGTAATTGGCACAATAGACCCTAGCACAAATGACAGAATGTGTGAACTCCCAGGGGTAGGGGGAGGGGCGCTGCAGGAGGGTACCAAGGGGAGGAACTAGTATAATGGTGACTAAAACTGACTGAAAAATTCTGTTTGAAACACATTAATAATTCAATAAAAAAAGAAAGAAAAAAGAGTTCACCTCACTGCTTTCCATACCAGTTGCACAAGTTTGCAATCCCACAAGCCATCAATGAATGTTCCCATTTCTCTACATTCTCACCAGAGTTCAGTGTCTTTTGTTCTCTTGATCTTAGCCAGGCTGACTGGGGTAAGATGAAATATTAGAGCGGTTTTTATCTCTATTTCTGTAATTACTAAGAATGTTTTTTAAAATGTTTTTTAGCTAGTTTTATTTCTTCATTTGAGAACTGTCTGTTCAGGTGTATAGCCCATCTATTTATTGGGTCAGTCATTTTCTTGCTTCTTTTTTTCTTTTTGAGTAGTTTGTATATACTGTATTTTAATTCTCTAGCAGATGTATAGCTGATATTTTCTTTCACTCAGTGGGTTTCCTTTTTACTTCTTTGTTTCTTTTGCTGTAAAGAAGCTTTGTCGCTTAATGAAGTCTCACTTATTGATTGTTGTCCTTAATGCCTAAGCAACTGAAGTCCGATTTAGAAAGTCATTTCCTATTCCTATATCTTATAAGGTATAGCCTATGTATTCTTCTAGCAGTTTCAGAGATTCATGTTCTTTATTGAGGTCTTGGATACATTTGGTGTTGACTTTTGTGCAGGGTGAAAGTTTAGAAATCCAATTTTGCCAGCACCATTTACTGACAATATTGTCTTCCCTCCATCTTGAACTCTTGTCACCTTTGTCAAAGATCAGGTGGCTGAAATTGCATGTACTCATGCTTGAGTCTTCTATTGTGTTCCATTGATCCATGTGTCTATTTTTGTGCCAGTACTATCCTATTATATTGACTATGGCTCTGTAATATAATCTGAGATCTAGTATGGTCATCCCCCCAAAGATTCCTTTTAGTTACTTTGGTGTGGAATATCATTATTTCCTATACAAATATTTCTTCTGTAAATCTATACCCTGTTCATAATATTCATTATGTGATTCTGGAATATGGCACTATCTTTTAACTACCTGATCAAATGCCACCCAATGATCAAATCTTTCTGCTACCATTTCTGCTTTCAAACTATTCCCTAATTAACTCTTCAATTTACTATCCTACTATGACTACATGGCTCAAGACTTTCCACTCTTGTTTTCAAGCCACCTTCCTCATTCCATTGTGTATTTATTTAAAAGCATTTGATCCCATACAGAATTACCTGGTCTCATCACAGAAGAAAATCATCATACTAACTGCCTAAGCATGTCTTTTGAGTTACCACAAATATAAGCTCAACAAACAAGTAACCCTGTCATAACTACCAATCGTTGGGCACTATCATCTTGAGAGAACTCAATCCCTCCATGATCTTCCTAATGAACATTGCAAATGGAAGTAGCTCATATAAATTACTTTGATCATTTTAAACTTGCTCTTGTAGGTATTAATACTTTTCTTTTTTGAGACAGCTGGCCTGGAATTCACTCTGTAGGCCAGGATGGCCTTGAACTCACAGAGATCCACCTGCCTCTGCCTCCCAAGTGCTAGGATTAAAGGCATCCAACATTCCTGGAGGTATTGATACTTTTTAAGGCTTTACTTTTACCACTACTTGAACAAACAAACCTGCATGAATTGTTCAAAAAATATTTATTAACCATTTTATCTGTACTAGGGGTCCCAAAACAGTGGTCCTACTTATGTATCTAAAACTTTTATTTTCTTTTTTTGAAAATACATGGAAGTTCATGTTTCTCATGACATTTCATACCCCAAGGAACTCCATAGGACAGGCTATAATTAGACTTTATTATTCAAAATTTAAATACATAAACAAAAAAGCAGACATAAAGTGTTTACTCCCCAGGAACAATTTAAATCTTTAAAAAAAAATCACCTGCTGAAAAAGCATCTTAAGTAATGAGAAGTTTTCCAAAACTCATGGTTTTATAAAAACTTGCTTAAGAGCCACATAATGAATGGTTGGAGCCTCTATATCTCATTTAAAATCCAGGGTCCTCATCTATGCTTTCTTCTACAGGCCACTCTGTACTGCTGTAAACCCAAAGCAGAAAACAAAGACCTGGCAAAAAGAGACCTGTTACTCACCTGCATGAAGCCACCTTGTTCCTGTTTCAGCCTTCTCCTCACAATGCTACTTTGCCTGTACTGTCTTTACTATCGACCTAAGGTGATATCATGCTGACTCATGCTACTTCTCCAGCACATCATACCACACCATATCCAGCCCACTGTTAATGACCACTCTCATAGGTGTGCTTCTTTAACAAACAAGGGAACTATTAGAATGACTTTTCTATGGATGCCTTCTTTTACAATATGGACATACTTATTCATTTATAAAAGAAATTGAAACTGTAGGAATGACTTTTTACACTATAGATGGAATCTGGACTTTTACTTAACCTTACACCAAAAGCTACTGTTAATAATGTAAACAAATTCACTGAGGCATGTATTCTTGTGACTGTGGTATATGACCTGAATCCCTCAGAAATCCCACTTTGTGTGTTTGCTTAACATACCAAAACAACTGGAATCAGCACGCCATTCTCATTAAAAATAGGGCTGAATAGATGGCTCAGGGGTTAAAAGTACTGACTGCCCTTGCAGAAGACCCGGGTTTGATTCCCAGCACCCACATGGCAACTAAGAACCATCTTAGGCTGGGCATGGTGGCACACACCTTTAATCCCAGCACTCGGCAGGCAGATCTCTGTGAGTTCAAGACCAGCTTGGTCTACATGGCGAGTTCCAGGCCAGCTGGGATTAAATAGAGACCCTGTCTCAAAAAGACCAAAAAAAANCATGAGCAGTGAGCAAGCCAGTGAGCAGCATTCCTCCATGGCCTGTGCTTCAGCTCTTGCCTCCAGGTTCCTGCCCTGAGTTCCTGCCTTGGGCTCCCTAAGTGATGAACTGTGACCCGGGAGATGTAAGCTGAATAAACCCTTTCCTCCCCAAGTTGGTGTCGGTCAGTGTTTTGTCACAGCAATGGAAGATAAACTAGGACAACAAGGTCTCAAGAGGCTGGAGAGACGGCTCAGCGGTTAAGAGAATACAGCTCTTACAGAGGTCCTGAGCTCAGTTCCCAGCACTCTTTTTTTTATTTTTATTTTTTTTTTATTTTAGAGGCAGGGTCTTCCTTTAGTTCTAGCTGGCCTGGATCTCGCTCTGTAGACCAGGCTGGCCTTGAACTCAAAGAGATCTGCCTGCCTCTGCCTCCTAAGTGCTGGGATTAAAGGTGTACGCCTCCATACCTGGCAATTCCCAGCACTCATATGGGGCAGCACACAACCACCTGTAACTCCAGTTCCGGGGATCTGATACCTCTGGGCTCCTCAGACACCTGTAATCATGTGCACACACACACACACACACACAAGACCTTCTGATCGAGGCCCCCCCCAAAAAATAATATATATATATAAATCTAAAAAAATAAAAAAGACAAGGTTTCATGTAGCCTAGGCTGGTCTGGTGCTGGATCTGTACTCCAGGCTGACCTTGAACTTCTGGTCTTCAGCCTCTGCCTCTCAGGTGCTGGATTGCAGTGTGTCACTACAGCTATGTGCATCACTGGGGATTGAACCCAGGGTTTTCTGGATGCTGGGTAAGCATTCCACCACTCAAGCCACATCCCCAGCCCCTCTTCCACTCCCCACCCCCTTTTAAAGACAGGGTCTTACGTAGCACGGGTGGCCTGGGACTCCAGATGCTCCTGCCTCCATCTCTCAAGCGGTGGAAATTGCAGGCACGTACCACCACACCCAGCTTTTTCTTTTTACCTTATAAAGGTCTGTAATTTTATGTAATCATGTGTAACTTTTTCTCTGATTTTTTTTTTTGTGTGTATGAGTCATGCTTATAAAGTCCTTTAATATTCCAAAATTCTTTTTAAAAATGTACTCATCTTTTCCCTAGACCCTTATTGGTTTTATTTTCTTACATATAAACATCTTTGTACCATCTGGAATTATTTGGATGTTGAAAGGTAGGACCTTGTTCCTCTTTGTAAATATTTATTGACTGAATGAACAAGACATTCTCCAGCCCTAAATAAAGCTGATGGTCTCCTAAGGGATTAGATTAGATGGTTCATAAAATTGTTTGTTCACTCAACAAATATTTCAAAATCACATGCTGGCCTGGTGGAACACAGTGGAGAACCCTGTCAGATAAGGCTCTGGTCAGTGGAGCTATTACAGTGGATGGAAGAGGCAGACACTGGCCAGACTGCATGCTGGTTATAAAGCTTATTGAGGAGATGTTAGTATATGGTAAAAGAATCTATCCTGATGCCGAACGTGCACACCTTTAATCCCAGCACTCAGGAGGCAGAGCCAGGTGGATCTCTGAGTTCAAGGCCAGCCTGGTATACAGAGGGAGCTCCAGACCACTTGGGACTAAAGGGAGACCCCGTCTCAAAAAAGCCAAAAAAAAAAAAAAAAAAAAACCTGGGTGTGGTGGTGCACACCTTTAATCCTAGCACTTGGGAGGCAGAGGCAGGCAGATCTTTGTGAGTTCAAGGCCAGCCTGGTGTACAGAGTGAGTTCCAGGACAGCTGGGGCTACAGGGAGACTCTGTCTCAAAACAAAAACAAAAACAATCTATCCTGGCCTGGGAGGCCAAGAAAGGCGTGGCTGGTTGAGGAAGTTTCTTGAAAAGTACTTTCAGGATCAGCATGGTTAGGAAAGGAGGGCATGAGATTGGGTAGGAAGAAATTGCCTTGCAATATCAACCTCATTCTAACCTACAGGAGCTCTGGAGAGGAGATGCTACCTCCGAGTCTTTCAGAATTGAGGCACGGAGGTTGGGCCTTCAGTGTTCCTTCCAATGGACTGGACTGCCCAGCAGCTGTCAGCCTGCAACCCTCTGGAAGCTGGGGAGGGAGGGAGCCACCAGGTCTGAATGGGTGTCTGGGCATCGTGTCACAGCATTCACTACAGATAGTCCTCTCTAAATATGGGGCCGTGGTGGTATAGCCTGTATCCCCAGCACTTGGAAGGGTGAGGCAGAAGGATCTTGAGTTTGAGCGTAGCCTGGGCTATAGACCAAGACTCTACTTTCCCCTTTAACCCTCTTCCCTTCCAAAAGCTGTTGAGGGACCTTGAGACCTGACGGGTGAATAAGAGAATGGAGACTTTTTCTCAGGACAACCTGTTGTCTGTAGTGCAAGTGACATGGGGCATGTTTGTATGGCACAGGCAGGGACAGAGGCAGGGAGCCCGGTTGGGAGGCCACTGAAGGAATGGGTTTATGTAACACACAGAAGTCTGGATAGGAACCTACAAGGAACTGGAACCATGGGAAAACAGTTCTAGCAAACCCAGCCAGCAAAGGTGACGAGACTGATATTTTAGTATATCTCTTTTCCATTGTTCTCTGCAGATTTGATTAAAAAGCTAGAATTTTATTGTAGGTGTGATTCCATTTTATGATTTTCCTCTACAGAGCATATCCCCTGCTTTTACTATTTTTTGAAGATTTATTATTTTTAATTATACATTTAGGAGGAAGGGTATTGTACACAAGAGGGCGTCAGATCCCTCAGAACTGCAATTATGGACAGTTGTTGGCTGCTTGACCTGGGTCCTCTGCCAGAACAGCAGGTGTTCCTGACTGCAAGCCATCACTCCCCCAGCTCCAACTCCATCGTTTCTTTCCTTTTCTTTTTCTTTTATCACATTCAATTTTTTGTTTGCTTACGTGTGTGTATGTGTGTGTGTGTGTGTGTGTGTGTGTTACATGAATGTCACAGTGCACACATGGAGGTAAGAGGACAACTTTCAAGAGTTGATTCTCGATTTCTCCTGTGGGATCCATGGATAGGTGGTCAGGCTTGCACAGAAAGTGCCTTTACCTACTGAACCATCTCACCAGCCTTGCCTTACCTTTTTTTTTGTCTTTTCGAGACAGGGTCTCCTGTAGCCCCAGCTGTCCCAGAACTCACTCTGTAGACCAGGCTGGCCTTGAACTCACAAAGATCCACCTGCCTCTGCCTCCCAAGTGCTAGGATTAAAGGCGTGCGCCATCATGTCCGGCTGCCTTACCTTTTAAAGAATCATTCTTTGCTGAATGTGGCGGTGCTTCCTTGTAATCCTGGCCATCAGCAGGCCGAGGCAAAGAGATTCGAAATTTGAGGTCAACCTGGGCTACATAATAAGACCCTGAAGAGAGAGAGAGCGCGAGAGAGAGCGAGAGTGAGAGTGAGCGAGCGAGAGAGAGAGAGACTTTCTCTTGCGAAGCTAGCTGGGATGTAGTTGTGTGGATTCATTGCACAGGTGCTGAGCAGCCTTGCACCTTGTGGATCTGCCCTGAGTGTTCTCCCCTCCCTCCTGAGTGCCGTAAGAAGTGGCACCTATTTAGCAAGTGTTTGGTTTTTTAATGTTTCAGATGACACCTATCTTTTTTTTTTATTTTATTTATTTTTGTATGTGTATGAATGTACTGTCTGCATGTAGGTCTGTGCACCCATGTCATGCAATGCCGCTGAGGTCAGAAGAGGGTCTCGAATTCCCCTGGAACTGGAGTTCTCCTGGAGTTGGAGTTACAGACGGTTCTCAGCCGCCATGTAGGCGCTGGGGATTGAACTCGGGTCCTCTGCAAGAGTGGTCGGCGCTCTTAACCGCTAAGCTATCTCTCCAGCCCTCAGATGACACCTATCTTAATTTTACATGTTTTCTTGATGTAAATAAGCCTGTCTTCCTGTCTGAATTTTGTGTGCATATGAATACATGTTCTACCAATTAACTATTTTGGCAGTTTTAATCACTTCTTCTATTTTGTTTTGTGTAAAAGAGGAAAAAAAAATTTTCTCTTGCAAGCCCTGGCTGGCTCTGGGACAGGTTGAGGATCAGTGGCTATCTCTCCTCCCCAGGCTGAAGCTGAGTTGAGTCCTAGCTCTGCCACACTCTAATGTGCCAGTATACCCAGAGCCCAGTGAACCCAGAGCCCAGTGAACCCAGAGCCCAGTGAACCCAGAATCCTGTGAACCCAGAGCCCTGTGTGCCCAGAGCTTTGGGGAAGGTGAGAGAGAGAGAGAGAGAGAGAGAGAGAGAGAGAGAGTGTGTGTGTAGAGGTCAGACCCCATTCCACCACCCACACCAGCTTGTCTTCCGGAAGGCATATCTGCTCCTCCCTTTGGGTCTCTCCTGGCACGGCCTTTGCTCTGGGAACCCCCACCTCATTCAGCTATACCACTCATCTTTCCCCAGTAACTCTCATACTTTAAGAATGTAGCTGCAGGGCCGGCTGTGGTGGTGCACACCTTTAATCCTAGCACTTGGGAGGCAGAGGCAGGCGGATCTTTGTGAGTTCAAGGCCAGNTGAAATACTGCACTATGAAAAATTACAAACATATAGAACCACAAATGCACATATGATCAGAAAAAATATGTCTATGTTATATTATAATTTAAATGCTAATATTACATAACAAAGTAAAATTATTATAACCTATAACAGAGAAATGCCAACTTATTTTAATAGACAAACCTAACAAATTAACAGTAGACATATATACAGAAACATTAAAATCCAACAGAACATGGAATGACTATTTCAAGCCCTAAAAGTAAATAACCACCAATCCAAACAACTGTATCCAGAAATGTTATCATTTAAAATTGATAGAGAAATAAAGACCTTGCTAATTAAGCACAAACTAAAGCAACTTATGATATTGAAGAAGATAGTTAAAGAAGGCTCAGGGGTCATTGTAGAAGTGGTGGTGGGGCCGGGCGTGTTGGCGCATGCCTTTAATCCTAGCACTTGGGAGGCAGAGGCAGGCGGATCTTTGTGAGTTCAAGGCCAGCCTGGTCTACAGAGCGAGTTCCAGGACAGCTGGTACTAAAAGGGAGACCCTGTCTTGAAAAGACCAAAAAAAGAAAAAAAAGAATGTAGCTGCAGGAAGCCCTTCTGGGTGCCCCAGACAACTCTGAACTGCTTCCTCATGGCCTTCTGGGATTAGACTTTGTAGGACCCTCCGAAACCATACTTAAATGCCTGTGCTCTAATATCTCAGTCCCCACTACACTGCCTGTGAAGGTACAGCTGTGTTGTCTTGCCAACCAGATGTGCACATATGTGTGTTCTTTTAAAAAGCTTTTTGAGGTGGTGGTGCATGCCTTTAATCCCAGCACTCGGGAGGCAGAAGCAGGAGGATTTCTGTGAGTTCAAGGCCAGTCTGGTCTACCCAGTGAGCTCCAGGCCAGCTGAGACCAAAGGGAGACCCTGTCTCAAAAAACAAAACAAAACAAAAAAACCCACAAACAACCAAGAAAAAAAAAAAACCCACCAGGCATAAACAAAGCACTAAAGCACTTGGGCTAGTGCCAATACAGACACCTGTGATCGCAGCACTTGGGAGGCTGAGGCAGGAGGAATCAATACAATTCAAGGACAGCCTGGTCTACTACACAGGGAGTTTGAGGTCAGCCAGGGCTACATAACAAGACCCTGTCAACAAATTTATTAAAAAATCAGGCTTATAAATAGACACCCATATGTCAAGGTTCTGCTTGCTCTGTGACAGTGTAAAAACTGCACATTTTTCAGGATAGAAACAAGTCAACAAAAAAGCCACATGCAACCACCACCTCCTGAGACCTGTTCCTCCCTTTGGGTGGAGCTTTGAAAGCCCCCTGAGCCCAGGAAGAGAGCAGCTGGCTGCAAGGACAGGCAGGCCTGGTGCAGGTTCCAGAGTTGAGATCCAGAAGCCAAGCTGGAGGCAGGAGAGGCGGAAAGGTGGTCAGGATTCCTCATGGGCTACTTTGTGTCTCTGTGACAAAAACAACAGTAAGGGAGGAGAAGTTCATTGAGGCTGTTTCCGGGAGACCAGTCCATCCCATGGGGAAGGTATGTTGGGGTTCATGGTGTGGGAACCTATGGCAGAGGCTCTTCACATCTTGGTGGACTAGGAAGCAAAGACCATGACTGGAATCTACACTGGAGTGACTTCAAAGGCCCCTCGCTAGTGACTTCTCAGCCATGCCCTACCTTCTAAGGGCTCCACAGCCTTCAAAACAGCACCATAAACTGGGTACTGAGCTTTCAAAACAGGAGCCTGTGGTGGGGGCATTTCAGGTTCAAACCTCAACACGTTCCATATCAGGCGCCGACTCCCATGGGTGGTTTCATCCTCACTGGCAGTCTGGGAAACAGGAACTGTCACAGATGAGGAAACTGAGCTTCCACAGGTTAAGGAGTCGTCTGATTAGTATCTCACAGCTGGATAAGCAGCAGGACCGCAGGTGGTCCTTACATCCACCTGCCTCCAACAGCCTCTGAACAAGAGGCTGAGGCACAGGGCACAGGGCACAGGGGACCAGGGCGGGACTTTGAAGTCATGGCTTTGGCAGGCGGTTTCTGCTTATGCCTCCCGAAGGCCCTTCCGGTCTCTGGCAGTGCAGCCTTCTTCCCGTGGAATTCCATGCTGTGTGGTTCTGGGGAGTCAACCCTGTTCACCACCCAGCCCAGCTGCAAGGCAGATGGATGCCTCTGTTAAAACACACGTCAGGGCTGGAGAGATGGCTCAAAGGCGCTTGCCGCCAAGCCTGACAACGTAAATTCATTCCCTAGAACCCACTCAATGGAAAGAGAGAACTTTACAAGTTGTACTATGTACATACTTGGACTACGGCATGTGGAATACGACATGTGTATGTGCGTACACATGGGGACACACAAACAACATTTTAATTTTATTTTTAATTTTATTTTTTTATGTGTATGAGTGTACTATCTGCATGTAGGTCTGTGCACCCATGTCCTGCAATGCTGTGGAGGTCAGAAGAGGGCATCGGATTCTCCTGGAACTGGAGTCAAAGACAACTAGTTCTCAGCCACAATGTGGGTGCTGGGAATCGAACTCTGTCCTCTACAAGAGCAGTCAGCGCTCTTAACCGCTAGGCCATCTCTCCAACCCCAAATACACATTCTAAAAACTATGCCAAGATGGGCATGGTGGTGGCTCAGGCCTTTGATCTTAGCAGAGACGGGTGTTCCTCTGTGCATTCCAGGCCAGCCAGGACTGTACAGTATGATCCTGTCTCAAAAACCAAAACTACTCCCCCCAAAATCCCCCCAAAAAGAAAACAAAAAATAACTGCCAAGGCCAGTGAGGTGGCACATGCCTATAACTTCAGCCTTGGGGAGCTGAGGCAGGAGGAACGCTGTGAGTTCAAGGAAAGCCTGGGCTATGTGGAGAGGTTCCAGGCCAACTTGGGCTACAGAGTGAAATCCTGTCTCAAAAACAAAAAGACCAAAAAACAAAAAAAGACAAAAACAATCTTCACAAAAAATAAACAAGCACCCCTCCCATACCAATGCCATCTGTATCTACCAAGAGCAGACATGTGACTGGGCAGGCCAATCAGAGCCCTTCTGGATTTTTTTTTTTTTCGATACAGGGTCTCCCTGTAGCCCCAGCTGGTCTGGAACTCACTGTGTAGACCAGGCTGGCCTTGAACTCACAGAGATCCGTCTGCCTCTGCCTCCCAAGTGCTGGGATTAAAGGCGTGCGCCACCACGCCCAGCTCTTCTATGGATTTTTGAATTGAATCAGTTGAAGATACAGTCTGAAGTGTTACGTGATTTGGAAGCAGAATGAGGACTGCCATGTGAACTTCTCGCCACACAAAGAAAGCAAGCTGTGACTCAAAGCAGCCATTGAGCAAGGCAGGAAGGAGCCAAGCACGCTGAAGGCCCTGTCTGAACTCTGGGCCCAGTCACGCCTCTACTGCCCTTGCACTTCTCAGGGAGCCAAGCTGGCAAGTTCCTGTTTGTTTGTTTGTTTGTTTGTTTATTTAAACAGGGTCTCACTATATAGACCAAGCTAGCCTTCTTTTTGTTTTTCTTTTTTTTTTTTTATGGTCTCATGCAGCTGAGGTTGGAATCAAATTCAATATGCAGCTAAGAATGACCTTGAACTTCTATGTAGCTGAGAATGACCTGGAACTTCTGGTCCTCGGCCTCCATCCTCCGAGTGCTGAGATCACAGATGCCTGACATGAAGTTCCCTCTTTTATTTGAGCAGTGTGAGGTAGAGAGTCACAGACTGACTTGGATTAGAGAGAATGCGGTGGCTTGGTGAGAGCCCTGTCAGACTGTAACAGCCCCAGTGGGGCTGAAGGAGACAGGGAGGGGAGGGGAAGTAGAGTCTAGCGGCTCCATCTGGGGCCATCTTGTCAGCCACCCACCAGCCTGCTGTGTGACTTTGTACCCGGGGTGTGCTGCTCTGATCTCTTTGCCATCTGTAGAGAGATGTACTCATTTGCAAAGCTACCCCAGAGACGGCTTGTTCCTGGGAAGCTGCAGACAATCCGGAATGTTTCCAGTGAAATAAATATGAAGAGATCTTTCCTTTTTGGGGAGAGAAGTGCCTGGCTTGTGACCCCGCCCCTCTGCGCTAAGGCTAGTATACCCTCTGCACCTGCTACCTAGCCCAGAGCTTGCTTAGGTAGCCACATCCATCCGTCCTGTCCTCCACCTTAGGCGAATATTACTAAACCCCAGATAGATGAAGTTCTTGAAGATTCTAGAGGTTGGGTGTGCATGCTGCACCTCCCAGGTGCCCCAGGGAGTCAGCACCTTCTTTGACACTTCTCCCCACAATGGCTCCCTTCTCCTTCCTAGCCATGAGTTGGGGAAGCAATCCGACCTCTGTGGGGCACTGCTATGTGGCCACGATCTTCACTCTGGAGAGACTCTCAAGTAGGCAGAAAAGCTGCATATGGACATTTTCCAAGAATTTCCTGAATTCCCATTCAGGCCTAAGGATAGGAGCTGCCTGTATCACACACCATCCATCAAAACAGTTTCAGCAAAGACAGAAGGTGTGGTGCCTTCTCACCAAGGTCCTTGACAGGGTTGGGGTGCACACCTGTAATCCCAGCATGGGGCAGCTGAAGCACGTGGATCACTGCACATCAGTTTGGTTTTTTTGTTGTTGTTTGTTTGTTTGTTGTTGTTTTTTTTTTTTTTTGGTCTTTTTTGAGACAGGGTCACCCTGTAGCCCCAGCTGGCCTGGAACTCATTCTGTAGACCAAGCTGGCCTTGAACTCACAAAGATCCGCCTGCCTCTGCCTCCCAAGTGCTAGGATTAAAGGTGTGCGCCACCACGCCCAGCTGCACATCAGTTTTTACTGAGAGACTTAATATATCCACTAGAGATATATTCATTTTCAATTCATATGAGGTTTCACAGAGCTGAAATTCTGTGGGTTTAGTATGGTTTTGTTTCTTTGAGACAGGACTTCATATAACCTTCAGACTGACCTTAAACTTGCTGCACAGCCCAGGCTAGCCTGGAGTTCCTCATCCTCCTGCCTCCACCTCCAGAGTGCTGTGATGACAGATGTGTGCTACCATGACCAGCATGTAAATTTAGAATTTATGTTTTATTCCATGTGCATGGCCCTTCTCCCAACAAATAGCTTAGATCTCTTTTTGGTATTTGTTTTGCATTGGGAGTTGTAAAGAAAAACAAAATGTTTTATGATTTTTGCTTCAGTGACTTTAGGACAAATTAAAAGTCCTAAACTCTGATAAAAGTAAAAAAGAGGACTCATCTCCAAGACATTATAAAGAACTCCAATTGGGCATGGTGATCTGTGCCTTTAATCTTGGTACTTGGGAGGCTCAGGCAGTTGGATCTCTATGGGTTCCAGGCCAGCCTGGTCTACATAGAAAAAAAGAGTTCCAGCCAAGGGTGGTGGCACATGCCTTTAATCTTAACACTTGTGAGGCAGAGGCAGGCAGATCTCTTTGAGTTCAAGGCCAACCTGGTCTACAGAGCGAGTTCCAGGACAGCCAGAGTTCCAGGGAGACCCTGTCTCAAAAAGACAATAAATAAATAAATAAATAAATAAATAAATAAATAAATAAATAAAGAGTTCCAGGGCTACAAAATGAGAAATTGTCTCAAAAACAAAATGAAACAAAAACAGAAACTCCAACAAGTGGATAATAATAATAATAAATTCACATTAAAAATGGACCAGAGGGCTAACATGATAGCTCAGTAGGTAAGGGAGCTTACTGCCAAGCCCAAACCTGAGTTTGATCCCTGGGACCCACGAGATACAGAGAACAGAGTTTCTTCTCATCTCCATATGCATGCATGGATGCACATCACACACACACACACACACACACACACACACACGAGGCAAGACTTAAGTAGAGGTTTCTCAAAAGAAGATATATGTATAGCGAAAAGCAAGAACAGATCTGGCATCTGGCATCCTCCAGGAAATGCAGACTAAGCCCATAGCAAGTTACCATTCCATGTCCCTAAGCATGATGGAAAGCAAAGGACGACAATTCCAAATTTTGACGGACAGCTACCTGAGAGTAAGAAAGGTGGATGGTAGCTGTGCGCGGTAGCACGGATGGAGCTGCCGAATGTGTGATGCTGAGTCAGACATTGTATGATTCTGTGTACATGAAGTTCAGCAACAGATAAAACTATCCTAGTGCTAGAAACCAGAGCAGTGCTGTGTCTGGGGAGGGGCTCTCACTGAGAAAGAGCACAGAGAACTCTCTGTGGAGACACAAATGTTCTACATCTTGATTTGGTATTCATTACATTGGCTGGCATGGTTAAACATCATCATCATCATCATTAATCTTATATTAGTAGCAGTGCTTTATTTTTTTAAGATTTTCTAACTCTAAGTGTGTATGTGTGTGTGTGTGTGTGTGTATGTGTGTGTCTGTATGTATGTATGTATGTCCTGCTTTTTTATGTTGGTGATAAGCATCAAACTCGGGTCTCAAGATTGTGCAGTAAGCTCTTTAGCAATTGAGCTACATTCCAAACCCAACCCTGGGGGAGTTTTAGAGATAGTAAATTTTCTTTTTTTTTTTTTTTTAATTTTTTTAAAATTTTATTTATTTCTGTATGTGTATGAATGTACTGTCTGCATGCAAGTCTGTGCACCCGTGTCATGCAATGCCGCGGAGGTCAGAAGAGGGTGTTGGATTCCCCCAGAACTGGAGTTCTCCTGGAATTGGAGTTTCAGACGGTTCTCGGCCGCCATGTGGGTGCTGGGGATCGAACCCGGGTCCTCTGCAAGAGCGGTCGGCGCTCTTAACCGCTAGGCTATCTCTCCAGCCCGAGATAGTAAATTTTCAAAAGGACAACGAAAGCCTGGCATGATGCCGGCTCACAACTGTAATCTTAATACTTGGGAGAGTGAGGAAGACAATTGCCATGAGTTCAAGGCCAGCCTTGGCTACAGAATAAGACTTTGACTTAAACCCAAGAACTATAGGTGTAGGAAAAGATTTTCTTTTTTTTTTTTTTTTTTTGTCTTTTCAGGGTCTCCCTATAGTCCCAGCTGTCCTGGAACTTACTTTGTAGACCAGGCTGGCCTTGAACTCACAAAGATCCGCCTGCCTGGCGGATTAAAGGCATACGCCACCACGCCCGGCATGGAAAAGACTTTCTAAATCAGACAGCAGTTGCACAGGAAATGGATCAACAATCTGCCAGGCGTGGTGGAGATAAGATCAATAATCTGCTGGGCATGGTGGCACATGCCTTTAATCCTAGCACTTGGGAGGCAGAGGCAGGTGGATCTCTGTGAGTTCAAGGCCAGCCTGGTCTACAAAGTGATTTCCAGGACAACTGGGACTACAAGAAGACCCTGTCTCAAAAAGAACAATATATAAATATAAATAAATAAATAAATAATCAATCGACAAATGGGACCTCATTAAACTAAAAAGCTTCTGTATAGCAAAAGAAACAATCAAAAAACAAAGGATCAAGAAAACAAATGACCGAATCAAAAGATGGAGTAAAGAGCTGAACAAAGACTTCACATCAGTAATAATTAAGGAAATGCAAATTAAAACCACTTTACAATTTCATCTTACCCCAGTAAGACTGGCTCAGATCAAGAAAACAAATGACACCAAATGCTGGAGAGGTTGTGGGGAAAGGGGAACACCATTCACTGCTGGTGGGATTGCAGACGTGCGACCCCTATGGAAAGCAGTGTGGAGAACTCTTAGAAGACTCAAAATGAACCTACCCATTGACCCAGTCATACCACTCCTGGGTATATATCCAAAAGATTCATCCCATTGCAGAGATACGTGCATAACCATCTTTACTGCAGTTCTTTTCACAATAGCGAAGAGCTGGAAGCAATCCAAGTGTCCCTCATCTGATGAGTGGGTAATGACAATGTGGTACATCTACACAATGGAGTTCTATGCAGCAGTAAAGAAAGACAACATCATGAAATTTGCAGGTAAATGGGTGGAACTAGAAGCCATTATGCTAAGTGAAGTAACAGTCTCAGAAAAACAAACAACATATGGTGTCTCTCATTTGTGGATCCTAGGACCAAATCCTTATATGTAAGTCAAGCTGGGTAATTTTTTTTTAGTAAAAACAATACCACATCCTCTGATGCTACTATGGATATACCTTGAAGTTTATGGCTCTATTATCCTAAGATCTAAGATTGATGAGATAGAATAAGTCTATTTAAAATACATTGAAACAAACTTCAACTTACTAGTGTAACTTAGGAATATAAAGTTATATTTGTTTGCCTATATGCAATATTACTATTAAAAATGTGAGTCCAAATGTGTCTTGGAATTAATGTATAGTTTATTTTTAGACTCTGTCATTTTGCTATAAGTGTAGAGGGTAGATATGCATATTTTGAAGTAACATAAAATTAAAGGTAACAGCAACAAAAGACTTTTTCAAAGAACTGACTAAAACAGTAAACTTCTACATAGAAAAAGTTTAAAAAGGCAAAGAAAAAGACTCAAGAGTTGACTTGACATGTATGACAGAATGTGTGTACTCTGGTGGGGGGGCATGGAAGAGGAAAAGGGTCTAACTTTGATTGGGAATGGTTACATGAAATGCATAGAAGCTTGATATGCATTTTCATCATCACGGAGGAAAAACTGTGCAATAGGCTTCTCTGCACTTTGGTTAGAATTTTGACCTTATAAATTCAGTATTGCCTTTTATTGAAAAAAGACAAAATTTCCAATAGAATGTGTTACATTGTTGACTTTAGTAACTTGAGATCATGAGATGTTTCCTTTTTTTTTTAATTTTTTTTTTAATTTATTTATTTTTGTATGTGTATGAATGTACTGTCTGCATGCAGGTCTGTGCACCCGTGTCGTGCAATGCCGCGGAGGTCAGAAGAGGGTCTCGGATTCCCCTGGAACTGGAGTTCTCCTGGAATTGGAGTTACAGACGGTTCTTAGCCGCCATGTGGGTGCTGGGGATCGAACCCGGGTCCTCTGCAAGAGCNCACCACCCACATGGCTACTGAGAACCATCTTTAACTCCAGTTCCAGGGGAATCTGACACCCTCTTCTGACCTCTGCAGCATTGCACGACATGGGTGCACAAACCTACATGCAGACAGTACATTCATACACATAAAAAATAAATAAAATAAAAAAAAAAAACAGGAACAGCAACAACAAAAGAATGTAAAATTATATTTCTCTTTACCTACATGCAACATTATTGTTAAAATGTGAATCCCAAATGTATTTTTTTTTTTTTTTGGTCTTTTTGAGACAGGGTCTCCCTGTAGCCCCAGCTGTCCTGGAACTCACTCTGTAGACCAGGCTGGCCTTGAACTCACAGAGATCCGCCTGCCTCTGCCTCCCAAGTGCTAGGATTAAAGGCGTGCACCACCACACCCGGCTCCAAATGTATTTTTGAATTAATCTATAATTTATTTTCAGACTCTGTCATTTTTAAAAAATTTTTTTATTAATTTTATTTATTTTTGTATGTGTATGAATGTACTGTCTGCATGCAAGTTTGTGCACCTATGTCATGCAATGCCATGGAGGTCAGAAGAGGGTGTCGGATTCCCCTGGAACTGGAGTTCTCCTGGAATTGGAGTTTCAGACGGTTCTCAGCCTCCATGTGGGTGCTGGGGATTGAACCCGGTCCTCTGTAAGAGCGGTCGGTGCTCTTAACCACTAGGCCATCTCTCCAGCCCCAGACTCTGTCATTTTGATATATGTGTGAAATGTATATATGTATATTTTGGAGTAATATAAAATAAAAAAAATAAAAATAAGCCGGGTGTGGCAGCACATGCCTTTAATCCCAGTACTTGGGAGGTAGAGGTAGGTGGATCTCTGTGAGTTCAAGGCCAGCCTGGTCTACAGAAGGAGCTCCAGGACAGCTGGTACTAAAAGGGAGACCCTCCCTGAAAAATAACAAAAAAAGGAAAAAACTATAAATAAATAAATTTTAAAAATTAAAAAGGACTATGATTGCTGGGCATGGTATCACAAACCTGTAATCTCAGTGATAGGGAAGCCGAGGCAGGAGAATCTCAAGTCTGAGATCAGCCTGGACTATGTAGGGAGACCCTGATTCAAAAACAAAACAATGACAAAAGGAGGAAGCGTATGACAGAAGGCCCGCCACACATACTCACTGTTGGTTCCTTTCTCCTCAATGCTGTCTCAAGAGTGTGTGAACACAGATTTATCATCCTTTTCATTTTATAAACAGAGAGATGGCAGCTAAATGATTAAAGCGACTTCCTGGAGGTCTCAGGACAAACAGCTGATCTCAAACTTGAGCCTAGACCTTGGGAGTTCAAAGGGCCTGTAAGTCAGACAGCAGTTTAATGGCCAGAGAGGCAACAAAGGCAGAGGTGTTGACACAGGTGTGGACTGGTGACGAGTGTACTCTGCCTCTCCAGGTTTCACACCAAGTTTCAGGGCAGGATATGGATATCTTTCCATTAGCCTGGTGGGGGATATGGATATCTTTCCATTAGCCTGGTGGGGAGGAAGAAGTCACTGTTTAAGTGTCTGACACTGAACACATCCCTGATTTCTTTTGATGGTTGACCTACCCTGCCTGTTATATGTAGCCTCAGGAACACTCACATGAATTTCCTTGTAGATCAAAAGCCATGTGTCAGCAGGACAGAGTTCCCAGAGGTGGGATAAGGGGCAGGGAGGAGCTCAAATGATTAATGACAGTCAACAGGAAGAGATCTGGAGATGGAGGCAGGAGGATCACAAATTTAAGGACAAGGGCCTGGAGAGATGGCTCCGTGATGAAGAGTACTACTGGCTGCTTTTCCAGAGAACCCAGGTTAAGTTCCCAGCACCCATATGGTGGCTAACAATCAACCATAAACTCTAGTTCTAGGAGATCTATACCCTCTTCTGGCCTCCACCAGTATTGTACAACATGGGTGTCCTTACATACATGCAGGTAAAATATTCATACACATAAAATAAAAATTTTAAAATATATATTTAAAATATTTTATTTTATTTTTTATGTATAAATGTATTGTCTGCACCCATGTTGTGCAATACCCAAGGAGGTCAGAAGATGATGTTGGTGGATCTCCTAGAACTGGAATTTACAAATCGTTATTAGCAGTCATGTGGGTGCTAGGACTTGAACCTGGGTCTTCTGCAGGAGCAGCCAGTCCTCAGCCACCATGTGGGTGCTGGGAATCGAACCTGGGTCCTCTGCAAGAGCAGCCGGTGCTCTTAACTGCTAGGCCATCTCTCCAGCCCCTTAAAAAAAATACTTTTTAAAAATTTCAAGGTGGGGCATAGTGGTGCATGCCTTTAATCACAGCGCTGAGAAGGCAGAGGCAAGAGGAGGAGCTCTGAGTTCAAGGCCAGCCTGGTCTACATAGTGAGTTCTAGGACAGTTGAGGCTACAGGGAGACCCTGTTTCAAAAAGATGAAAAAAAAAAATCAAGGACAGCCTTGGCTACATAAAGAATTTAAGGCCATCCTGAAATATCCCAGGAAAGTTCTCCCTGAGAATGCACGTCACTGGGAACAAGCGCGCAGGCTCAGTGGGCAGGGAGCGGTACACTCAGCCTTTAAGACACTGATGCTGGAGCCATCCAGGGGTCTGAGTTAGCTGGCAGCTCATCCCTGCGGGCTCTACCTCACCGGCTACCCAGTTCTTGAGCACTCTTCTGCCCAGCTGACCGCACCCCCCCCCCCCCCGCCCTCCAGTCCTGCCCTTTTCCCTCCACATGCCTTCCGGAAGAATCGAAGCTGAAGACAGGCAAGGCTGGAAGATGGCAAGGTGGAATCCTGCACTCTTCCTCCACCGCCCTGGGATGTCCCTTCCGGTCCCAGCAATTTTGTTCCCAGTGCAAACTTGGAGAGAGAGGTCTCTAGTGTTTAATTCTGGAAGGGCTTTGCTCCAGGCGCTATGCGACGTGAGGTGGGGGCGTCTTTCTCCCGTTTGAATCACTTTCAGGGAGAGTCAGTATTCCCTTCTGGGAATCTGATAAAAGGTATGGACACCTTTTCCACAGCAAGACACATTCCCACAGGAACCCAGAGGTCCCTGCACCCCATGAGGCTGATCCACAGACACCCAGAAACATGCATCCGCATGCAAGCTGTAAAGCATCCTATTTTTCCAAGCTTCTGTTCTTGAAAATGTTCCGGCGATCTGAGGCTTTCCAGCCCTAGCACAATGGGGGTGTTCCCCCCCCCCCTTAATGACAGAGGCGTGCTTCTTCGAGGAGGCAAATCTGGTGGTAAATGAAGCTGAGGACTTGTCAGGGAGAAGGAAGATGAAAAGAATGCTACAGTCTCATGTTTTACCAGGAGGAACACAGAGTCCTCACGCTCACGGCTTGTACTAATCTTAGCCAGCTCCCGTGATTCCAGAGTTGGCAAATCAGCGCATAGCATCCTAATGAACACGCCATAGTGCGTGACTCACAGACAGCAGCCATATGCGAGATGTGGCTGCTTCCAGCCAGCCAGTCCCAGGGTGCTGCGCTGAGCCCCTTGACACAACAGGCTCATGGGTGTTGAAGTGGTGACAAACTGATGCTGGCCTAAGAGCCAGAGAAGCCTCCAGATCATAAAGCCCAACCTCTCAGAACACAGAGAAGGAAAGGAAGGCCTGGTGGCTGGAAAGCAGGGGAAGACAGGGAGTGGAGAGCTGTCTTGGGAGCTTCAGCTGTTTGGACTTCAAAAGGGTCAGAGTTGGCTTCAGTTGTCAACCTGACACACCTGAGAAAGATGGAGCCTCAGTCGGGGACTTTTCTCCTTCGGATTGATCTGAGGGCATGTCTGTGAAGCATTTTCTTGACTGTTTGGTGATGTGAGAGGTGGTGGGTGGTACCACCCCTAGGCAGGTGGTTCTAGGTTGTATAAGAAAGCCGGGTATGGTGGCATATGCCTTTAATCCCAGCACTCAGGAGGCAGAGGCAGGTGGTTCTCTGTGAGTTCAAGGCCAGCCTGGTCTACATAGTGAGTTCCAGGCCAGCTAGGGCTACAGAGAGAAACCCTGTCTCAAAAAGACCAAAAAAAAAGAAAAAGAAAAAGAGAGAGAGGAAAGAATGAAGGAAGGAAGAAAGAGAAAGAAAGAAAGGAAAGAAAGAAAGAAAGAAAGAGAGAAAGAAAGAGAGAAAGAAAGAAAGAAAGAAAGAAAAGCTGAATGTCTAGAGGAAGATCGGTAAGCAGCGTGGTCTCTGCTTCAGCTGCCTGCAGGTTCCTGCCCCATCTCCCTCAATGATAAACTGTGATTGGGAATGTGTAAGCCAAATAAACCCTTTCCTCCCCATGCTGGTTTTGATCAGAGTGTTTTATGGCAATAGCAAGGCGGCTAAGACAAAGACTATCAGGACGTAGATCAAGGAAAAAGGTGCCACATGGGCATTCCCAGATGACAAGGGATTTGTCTCTCCATGACCTCCAGAGGAGGCTTCTAGAAGATAACTCTCTACTCAGAGCAGGCATGCGCATTCTTGCCTTATTCAGGGATGATGTGTTTGTCCCACTCTGGCCTGCCAGCCGCCCGTCCCTTCACTCCCTGGAGTGGGCGTCTCCCCCGTCTCCCCAGTCTCCCATAGCCTGCTGTATCACACTCCACACATGGCAGAGGGAAAAGGGCAGTGCCATGGCTCAGCAGGTAAAGTTGCTTGAATTCCATCCCCAGAAACTCACATGGTGGAAGGAAAGAACTGACCCCTGCAATCTGTCCTCTAAGCTCCACAACATGTGTCCACATACATACGTAAACACATTAGATGGGCAGATAGATAGATGTAATAAAAATTTTTAAAATAAGCCGGGCGTGGTGGCGCACGCCTTTAATCCTAGCACTTGGGAGGCAGAGGCAGGCAGATCTTTGTGAGTTCAAGGCCAGCCTGGTCTACAGAGTTCCAGGACAGCTGGGACTATAGGAAGACCCTGTCTCGATAAGACCAAAAAAAAAAAAAAGAAAAAAAAAATTTAAAAAATAGCCAGGTGTGGTGGCGAACACCTTTAATCCTAGCACTTGGGAGGCAGAGGCAGGCAGATCTCTGTGAGTTCAAGGCCAGCCTGGTCTACATAGCGAGTTCCAGGACAGCAGGAGCTACAGGGAGACCCTGTCTCAAAAATACAAAAAAAAAATTTTTTTTTTAAAGAAAAAGAAATAAAATGTGTCCAAAGCTCCTTGAAGATTTTTGTTGTTGCTGTTGTTAGTGGTGGTGGTGGTGGTTAAAGATTTATTTTTATTGGTCAGGCATGGTGGCTCATACCTTTAAGCCCAGCACTAGAAAGCCAGAGGCAGGTAGCTCTCTGTGAAGTCAAGGCCGACCTGGTCTATAGAGTGAATTCTAGGCCTGCCACATAGTGAGACTCTGTCTCAAAAAAACAAAACAAACAAAAACAATAGCTGGGTGTGGTGGTATATGCCTTTAATCCCAGCACTCAGAAGGCAGAGGCAGGTAGATCTCTATGAGCTCAAGGCCACCCTGGTCTACATAGTGAGTTTCAGGCCAGCTATGGCTACAGAGAGACCCTGTCTCAAAAAGACCAAAAGAAGAAGAGGCCGGCCGTGATGGTGCATGCCTTTAATCCCAGCACTCATGAGGCAGAGGCAGGTGGATCTTTGTGAGTTCAAGGCCAGCCTGGTCTACAGAGCTAGTTCCAGGACAGCTGGGACTATAGGGACACCCTGTCTTGAAAAGACCAAAAAAAGCCGGGCGTGGTGGCGCACACCTTTAATCCTAGCACTTGGGAGGCAGAGGCAGAGACAGGTGGATCTTTGTGAGTTCAAGGCCAGCCTGGTTCACAGAGAGAGTTCCAGGCTAGCTGGGGCTACAGGGAGACCCTGTTTCGAAAAGACAAAAAAAAAAAAAAAAAAAAAAAAAAAAGGAGGAAGAGAAGGAGGAGGAATATGGAATAGTGGAGGAATAGTAGAGGAGGAGGAGAAGGAGGAGGAGGAGGAAGAGGTTGTTTATTTTGGCTTGTAGTTCCAGAAGGATAGAGCCCATCATGACTGGGAAAGCAGGGCAGCAGGAAGCAGAGAGCTCACATTTCATCTGCTCACAGGATGTAGAGAGAAAGGGAGAAGAAGAGGGGTGAGGCCTTGTGCTGGATAGCTTTAGTGTCAACTCGACACACCTGGGTTAAGGGAGCCTCAGATGGGGAATTGTCTCCATTGGACTGGCCTGTGGCCAAGTCTGTGGAGTATTGTCTTGATCGTTAAGTTATGTGGGAGGGCCCAGCCCACTGTGGGTGGTGCCACCCAGGCAGGTTGTTATGTACTGTACAAGAAAGCAGACTGGGCATGGGCCAGGGGAGCAAGCCAGTAAACAGCATCCTCCATGGCCTGTGCTCCGGCTCCTGCCTCCAGGTTCCTGCCCTGAGTTCCTACCTTGGGCTCCCTGGGTGATGAACTGTGACCCAGGAGATATGAGCTGTATAAACCGTTTCCTTCCAAAGTTGGTGTTGGTCAGAGTGTTTTGTCACAGGGACTGAAGAGAAACTGGAACAGACTGCAAACCCTCAAAGCCTCACCCAGTCAGCCTCCATCTCCTCCTAAAGGTTCCCAAATCCCTCTAACCGGGGACCAAGTGTTCAAATACATGGGCCTCGGGGAACATTTTTCATTCAAGCCACCACAGTCATACCTTTGATTCTGAAAAAAATGCTTATTTTATTGTGTACATGTCTGTATGTCTGCATGTCGGAATGTCAGTATGTGCATATGTATACAGGTGCCCTAGGAGGCCAGAAGAGAGCATTAGATCCCCTAGAGCTGCTCCTATAGATGATTGTGAGCTGTCAAATATGGGTGTTAGGAATCAAACTTCAGTCCTCTGCAAAAGCTTCAAGTACTCCTAACTGCTGAGCCGTATCTCCAACCCCATCAAGTCAACAGTTTTGGCTTCCCAACGTGATAAAGAACATATGATATCTGTCTTCCTATGTTTGGCTTATTTCACTTAATGTAATACTCCAGTTCTCTCCAGTTCCTGCAAGTTCATTCTTTGTGGATGAGTAATATTCCATTGTGTATCCACGTTTTCTTTATCCAGTCATCTGTTGATGGTCACATAGCCTGGTTCCAGATGTTATAGGCATCTGTTTGGTGCACTAGCATAATTTCTTTTGAATACCTGCCCCCAAAATGGAACAGCTAGATCATAATCCATATCTGTTTTTAGCTCTTTAAATTTTAAATTTTATTTTGTTGTGCATGGGAGCACTGTGGATGAAGTTCAGAGGACAGCTTGTAGGGGTCGCTTCCCTCCTACCGTGTGAGTCCAGGGGACAGAACTCAGGTCATCATGCTTGCTGGTAAATGACTTAACCTGCTGAGCCATCTGCTGAACCATCGAGCTGGCCCTCTATTTTACCATGCTTTAGAACAGAAGCTCTCAAATATTATTATTATTATTACCCACGGGAAAGAGAATATTTTACTTCATGACTCACAAACACACAAAACTACAAGTGTTCACACCGTGCTTAGGTTTACTGTGGGTAGTGTCCCTATAACTCAGCATTCTACTTAGAAAGTACATATTGAGGCCAGGCGTGGTAGCACATGCCTTTATTTTATTTATTTATTTATTTATTTATTTATTTTATTATTTTTATGTGTATGAGTGTACTGTCTGCATGTAGGTTGGTGCACCCATGTCATGCAATGTCGCTGAGGTCAGAAGAGGGTGTCAGATTCCCCTGGAACTGGAGTTAATGAGGGTTCTTAGCCACCATGTGGGTGCTTGGAATCGAACCTGGGTCTTCTGCAAGAGCAGTCGGTGCTCTCAACTGCTGAGCCATCTCTCTAGCCCCAGCACACTCCTTTAATCTTAGCACTTGGGAGGCAGAGGCAGGTGGATCTCTGTGAGTTCAAGGCCAGCCTGGTCTACATAGTGATTTCCAGGCCAGCTGGAGCTAAAGGGAGACCTTATCTCAAAAAGACCAAAAAAAAGGAAAATTGACCCCAACACACTAAACTGATTTAATTACTCATTCATGGTGATAATCTGTAATTTATTTATCTATTTATTTGTTATTTTTGTATGTATGAGTCTGCCTGTATTTAAGTGTACCTAGGTGTGCAATGCCTGTGGAGGTCAGAGGAGGTCAGAAGAGGGCATGGAATCTCTTGGAACTGGAGTTAATGGATGGTTGCTAGCCACTGTGTGGGTACTGAGCACTAAGCCTGGGTCCTCTGCAAGAGCAGTCAGTGCTCTTAACTGCTGAGCCACCTCTGAAGCCCCTCTCCCTTTTTGGAGACAAGGTCTCACTATATAGTACAGGCTGACCTGGAACTCACTATGTAGATCAGGCTGGCTTCCAAGTTACAGAGATCCACCTGCCTCTGCCTCCTCCAGAGTGCTGGAATTAAAGGGAGGAGGCAGGAGGGTTGCTTTGAGTTTGAGGCCAGCCTGGGTTATACAGCAAGATTCTATCCTGAAATACATAAAGTGAGAAGGGATGAAAAGAATGAACACAGTGAGCACAGAGCAGGAGGGATGTCACATGAGCCCCAGGACAGGCTGCCACACAGCAGTCACAGGGGATGAAATCAAGACAGGTGACAGGACAGAAGGGGCAGGAACTGTGTAATCCAAGAGGTTAAAGGGATGGAGATGAGGAAGTGAAAGCAGGATTCGGGGATTGGTTTTGGAAAGGTTTGAGAGAAGAGAAAGTCCATTCCCTTGAGGAAATCAGGGACAAAAGGTTAAGACATGGAAGATGGGCAGAAGCCAGCTCTGAGAACAGGGCAGGGACTTGTCCTACTGGGAAAAGCTGAAGCATCTGAAACCCGACAACCAGCACAGAGAGGCTGAGGCAGGAGGACTGAGAGTTCCGGGCCAGCCTGGGCTACATAGTGAGACTACGGTACAATATGATTCGATAAAATATGATACAATACCATCCTCCCCAGGATATGTTAGGGTCTCTGTTAGAGAATTACAAGATCCCAGTCATGGGAGGAGGGATGGGACAGAGAGGCCCTGGAACTGGGGGTCAAAGACGATCACTCCCCTGAAGGGACAAGTACCTTTTTTTCTGAAACAGGTCTTCCCATATAGTACCAGAATGGCTTGAAGTTTGTTTTATATAGCCCAGGTTTGTTTGCAGTTAGCTACATATCCAGGCTGGCCTCAAACTCTCTATCTTAAACCACTTCTTTTTCTCTTTTTTCTTTTGAGAGAGACTCTCCCTATAGGCCCAGATGGCCTGGAACTGGCTATGTAGACCAGGCCAGCTTCCATCTCACAGAGATCCAACTGCCCCTGGTTCCCCAATCCTGGGATTAAAGGCATGGGCCACCATGTCTAGTTGACAAATGTTTTGCCAGGGCAGAAAATCATGTCCATTGAAGACAACTGTTAGGTTAACTTTCCCTGGAGAGATGGCAACAAAATTCGGCCCACCCTAGATAGGGCACCAACAACACAGCAAATGAATAATTCCACTCATCTCATTTTGGTAAACCAGTGAGTTTAGTAGGCTTATTTATAGTAGCCTGGGTAAGAGGTTACTTCCTGGAGTCTGGGTGACCTCTGAACAACTGCCTTGGCAGAAAGGCCCACCCCAGCATGGGTGACGACCTCCCCCAACTGCACAGATGGAGTCAGTCCCCTGTGTAGTCAACCTTCCACCCTCTAGAGCACTGACCTGGGAGCATGTACATTTGAGGCAGAATGGCATGCTGCTGGGAGGGTGTGGGAAGGAATGGCTGGAATCTCCAGCCTGGGTCTCCAGGCCCTCCTTCCATGATGGACCATCCGCAGGCCTGTTCTCATGAAAGTCCTCTGTGGGTAGTCACAGCTGCTGTGATTAGGATGATAATGTCAGGGACTGGAGAGATGGCTCAGCAGTTAAGAGCACTGTCTGCTCTTGCAGGGGACCTGAGTTCAAGTTCCAGCACCCACATGGTGGCCAACCAGTTCCAGGGGATCCAACCCCCTCTTCTGGCCTCCATGGGCAGTGCATGACATGGGTGCACTCATGTACATGGAGGCAAAAACCACTCATACACATAAAAAGAAAAATAAACATATTTTAAAAATTTTTAATTTTTTTTAATTTTTATTTTTTCATAATTTCATATGTGTATTTGATAGTTTTATCATATTTCCCCCCATTATCCTATCTTTTTTTGTTTGTGGTCTTTTTGAGACAGGGTCTCCCTTTAGTCCCAGCTGGCCTGGAACTCGCTATGTAGACCAGACTGGCCTTGAATGTACAGAGATCCGCCTGCCTCTGCCTCCTGAGTGCTGGGACCACAGGTGTGCACCACCACACCTGCCCATTACCCTGTCTTATCTCTTTCTCACCAAACCCCTTCTCCCCCACAAGTCCCTCCTCCTCCTTTCACATATTTTTTATTGTTCTGTGGCCCACTGCATTTAGTTAAAGCTGCATGAGCACAGGTGAGTTATTTACTACTGCAGTGGCTGCACCACAGGGGGAACAGGTCTCCCCTGGCTCAGCAGCTATTAACTGTTTATCACTCCTCAGTGAGGGATGGGGTCTCATGAACCCCTGCCCCATCCCTAAGGGAATGTTGACCGGCCCAGGCTTCTACAGGGTGGGGCTCTGGTAGCCAGTGCTGCTGTGAATTCTTGAATGCAACAGCCAGGTCATGTCCAGAAGACTCCACTTCAGCCAGTCTGAGCAGAGGTTCTGTCACTTGTGATCTGAGCAGTCTTGGCTTAACATAGCCTGTCAAAAGCCACCTAGTGCCTGGCTGTGCCCAGGCTGACCTGGAACTCACTCTATAGCTCAGGCTGGCCTCAGACTTGCTGCTGAGATTATAGGTCTGTGCCTCCAAGCCTATACTTCTCTTTCTCCTGAGGTCCCTTGTGAGCACACCAGCACTTTTGCACAGACCCAGCATTTCCTAGCAAGCAGCATCCTGTGCTTGCTGCCTGAGTGGCTTTCCATGGAGAAGTCTCAACTATCGCTGCCTCCCATCACCAACACTTAACACCAAAGCAGCCTGTTACTGATTGGCTTGAGGGACAACCAACACAGTCAGATAACCAGGGAGGGGCGCGGGATGCCAGGCACCCTCACCCTATGGCTCAGTAAGTTGGCTGTGGGGTACAGACTGCTGAAGGCATATCTGTGGAGAGCTTCCACACAGCTGCCCCCCCTTTTGGTAGACCACCCCTGTGTCCTGGTCATTTCACTCTCACCCTTTCGGTGACACCTTCTGAACCCCAGTTCAAAGCTAGAGGGTGAACGGACCGGACACCAGAGTTTCCAGGTCATTTGTTAGCACCAGTCCACACCAGTCCAGCTTGATGCTAATTTGTCTGTAGGCTTTTTGTTTCATGAGGAATTTTAAAAATGTATTTCTTTTTGTTTATTTAGTTACACTTTTTGAGCCAGAGTCTCTTGTAGGCCAGGCTGATCTCAAACTTAACTATGTAGCAGAGGAATGCCTTGACAGTCCTCCTCCTCTCTCCACCTCCCAAGAGCTGGGACTACTGGTTTTGTGTGGTGTTTCTCTCTCTCTCCCTCTCTCTCTCTCTCTCTCTCTCCCCCTCCCTCTCCCTCTCGCTCTAGTCTTCAGGCCCTTGATAACGCTAGGCCAGCAGTCTACCAGCCGAGCTACACCCCCAGCACCTGAGTTAGGTTCAGGGGCCTGAGGAAAGCGTCCCAACATCTTCCACAGCGGCACTGATGAGGGGTTAATAGTAGGCCACTTAGACACTCTTTGGTAGGTAGAGTCAGAGTCTCTGCAGCTCTGAGAACTCTGGATTTTTTCAGTTACATTTCTCTATTTTGTGTGGGGGTGTGCAGGCGCCAGAGTGCACGCATGTGCAGAGCTCAGAGGACAACTACCGGAGTCAGTTCTTTCTTTCTCCCTATGGGTCCTGGGATTGAATTTAGGTTGTCTGCTTTGGTGCAAGCGTCTCCCAAAGCTCAGAGAACTCTGTTTGCAAAGATTTTCGGACTATGTCCTTAAAAAAACCTCAGCGAGCGCCAACTGCTCTTATAGAGGACCCAGGTTTGATTCCCAGCACCCACATGGCGGATAAGAACCATCTTTAACTCCAGTTCCAGGGGAATCCGACGCCCTCTTCTGACCTCCACGGCATTGCACGACACAGGTGCATCAACCTACATGCAGACAGTACACTCATACACATTAAATAAATAAATAAATAAATAAATAAATAAATAAATAATAAATAAATTTAAAAAACAAAACCAGCTGGCGAATCCTAGCACTTGGGAGGCAGAGGCAGGCGGATCTTTGTGAGTTCAAGGCCAGCCTGGTCTACAGAGCGAATTCCAGGACAGCTGGGGCTCCAGGGAGACCCTGTCTCAAAAAGACCAAAACAAACAAACAAACAAGCAAACAAAACCTCAGACCCTAGTCACAAAAGGTCATGTGACCCACACTAAGCCAATCAGAGAGGTTTGTTTGCTAGGTGGCACCGTCAAGGGAAGGACACGTGGTCCAGGCAGAGCCCGTGCTTCTCTGGGTTGGATCTCAGCAATCCTTCCTCTCTGGTTACGAAGCTCTGAGGAAACCAACCCCATGCTTCTGGTAACGTGTTTCTAGCCTTGAAAACATCATTTCCAGGGTGTGATGGTAGAAAGTGTATACGTTAGAGACAGGCGGATCTTTGTGAGTTCAAGGCCAGCCTGGTCTACGGAGTGAGTTCCAGGACAGCTGGAGCTACAGGGAGACCCTGCTCGAAAAAGAAAAAAAAAAAAAAAAAAAAAAAAGTGTATAAGTTGGAAATTGATTTCACTAACAAGTAGCAGAGATCTGACCACAGAGAATGTCTTTTCTCATGCAAAGGATTCCAGAAGTTGCCATGGTCCACGTTGGTTAACGGCTAAGTTCTTTTGGATTTTTTTTTTGGGGGGGGATGATTCTCTTCTCCCAAGATGACTATCTTCAGACCAATTCTCAAGCCCACATTCTAGGCAGAAAAAGGAGGAGAGGCAAGGACAAGCCCTTTAAAGAACATTCTAGAAGCCCTCCCTCAAAAGTTTCCATTTATACTTCGTTGCCTATTCCTAGATGCAAGGAAAGCGGGGAGATACAGCTGGATCCGTTGCCTCCTCCAACAATAAAGCTCTATTACTAAGGAGGAAGGGAGAAGGGTTGCTTAGGGGAGGTGTCCGGAGCAGGCGCACAGATGGATAGAAGCAGGACTTCCGGTCCTGCCTGTCCTTCTTAGCGTCTTAGTCCTGTGAAGCAAGAAGTCTCTCTCTCTCTCTCTCTTTCTCTCTCTCTCTCTCTTAAGCTGGACACCTGCAATCAAGGAACCCCTGGAACACGGGTGTGCTGGGACCCCTCTGCCTCTCCTGGAATACTGGCGTGCTGGGACCCCTGGAACACGGGTCCTGGGACCCCTCTGCCTCTCCTGGCTCACACGGGGTTTCTCTCACAGATTCCCACGTTACTTTGAGCAATATCTTTTGGCACCAGCTTCACCCTTACTCATGCTCAGATTAACGGCACACTGTAATTTCTATGCCAACTCATTTCCCGCCCTTTGGGGATCCTGGCAGGAGGCCTGAGGCAGGCTCTCCCCTCCCCCACCATCAGATCTGGAGCTGATTGTGGGGAATTCCTGGCAGGATCAGGGAGAGCCCAGAAACCGTGCAGACCTAGGGCAGCTCCCCCTATAGACACAGAGAAGGAAATCCTGACACTGGAGAAGGGGTCTCTGCCTAAGGCCACACCACTGTTCTGACCCTGGGTGGGGGTGGCCTCAGGAAGTCTTGGGGGCCCTAGGGACATCTACCGGCCCACTAGAAGATAATAAACTGACTCTTTGGTAGCTGGCTGGCCACTTGTCTGGAGACAGTGTCTCTATGTCTCCTGTCAGTGGGTGGGAAGTGAAATGAGAGTCCACCATTATCCCAGGCAAAAGCAGCTGCCAAATGGGCTGTGTTTGCTTCAAGCAGCAAGACATTCAAGGGAGGTTACTGAGACCAGAGCTGAGTTCCATGCCCATCTCCTGAGTGGGTGCCATGACCTCGAATGCCCACTTAACCTCCCAGGCTTAATCCTACCCATCTTTAGAAAGATTTGTGTTTCTTTGTTTACTCCTTTCTGGTTTGGTCCTTCCTTCAGTCCTTCAGGCGTTTCTCAGAGTCTGCTCTTTTAAGAAAGAGGTGTGTATGGGGCTGGAGAGATGGCCTAGTGGTTACAAAGGACCCAGGTTCGATCCCCAGCACCCACATGGCGGCCAAGAACCGTCTGTCTGTAACTCTAATTCCAGGAGAACTCCAGTTCCAGGGGAATCGGATGCCCTCTTCTGACCTCCGCGGCATTGCACGACATGGATGCACAAACCTACATGTAGACAATACATTTATATAAATAAATAAATAAATAAATAAATAAATAAATAAATAAAATATTTTAAAAAAAGAGGTGTGTGTTGAGAAGACGCAAGGCTTTGGAGCTAGAGACTTGAGTTCAAATTCCCATCTAGAGCTGGGTGTTGGCAGCTCTCAAAGGCTGAAATAGGAGGATCACTAGTTCAAGGGCATCCTGGCTATATAGCAAGATCCTGTCATGAAAAGCTGAACACGGGCTGGAGAGATGGCCTGGTTCGATCCCCAGCACCCCATGGCAGCTGAGAACCGTCTGAAACTCCAATTCCAGGAGAAGTCCAGTTCCAGAGGAATCCGATGCCCTCTTCTGATCTCTGAGGCATTGCACATCACGGGTGCACAGACTTGCATGCAGGCAGTACATTCATACACATACAGAAATAAATAAAAATTAAAAAAAAAAAAAGCTGAACACAACTGGAGATATAGCTCAGTGGCAGAGTGCTTGTCTAGCAATTAGCTGGGTTCAGTCTGAAACAGGAAGCAAGCAAAACACCACCTATCACAGTACCATTCTTACCTGGTGTGGTGGTGCACACCTGTAATCTCAGCACTTGAGAGGCAGCGACAGAATGATCCAGACTTTGAAGGCATTCTCAGCCACACAGAGAGTGGAAGGCCAGTGTAGGCCATAGGACTCCACCATAAAAACAGAACCAGCAGCCTGCGATGGGTAAAGGCACTTGTCTCACAAGCCTGACAATCTAAGTTCTAACCTCAGAACCCACATAACGGAGAAAGGAGAGAACCGACTCCATGAAGCTGTCCTCTGACCTCCGTATGTGGACTGTGGCATGGGTGTGAGCATGCATGCATGTGTGCACACACACTCTCACACACACACACACACACAAATAAAATTTAAAACAAAACAACTATCCTTACCTGCTACTTACCAGCCATGTGAATTTGGCCAAGCCATTTAATCTCTGCATACTTAAATTTCTCATTTGCAAAATGGAAGTAAGATTATCTCCCTTGCGGTGTGATATAAAATTAAACTGGGGGGCCTGGAGAGATGGCTCAGTAGTTAAGGTCACTGGTACTCTTGCAAAGGACTCGGTTCAGTTCCCAGCACCCACTGGTGGCTAACAAGCATCCTTAACTCCAGTTCCAGGAGCTCTGATCCCCTCTTCTGACCTCCTCAGGCATTTCATGACATGAGTGCACTCACATACATTCAGGCAGTACATTCATACGCATAAAATAAAAATAATTAAAAAATTAAACTAGGGACAAGAGAGATGATTCAGCAGTTAAGAGCACCAGCTGCTCTTGCAGAGGACCCAGGTTCAGTTCCCAGTTCCCACATGGTGACTAATAACCATCCCTAACTCCAGTTCCAAGAGATCTAATGCCCTCTTCTGACCTCCTTGGGCATTGCCTGACATGGGTGCACTTATATGCATACAGTAACTCATTCATACATGTAAAACAAACATAGTAATTTTAATATGTTTTAAAATAAAAACTAAACTGGAAACACAAGCATAGCTCATAAACCAGGTGTGGTGACTTGATTTATGCTTATAATCCCAGTACTAGGGAGGAGGAAGCAGGCAGATAAGGAGTTAAAGGTTAACCTGTTCTACAAGAGACCCTGTTTCAATAAAAACCAAGGTCTCATGCATGCTATGCAACTAGTCTACCACTAAGCCACATCCCAAGCCCTCTGTCTCAGTGATGCCGTGTGCTCGGTGCCCCGTACCATAGGAGTGTCCAATGCACAGTGCAGGCCTTCCCAACCCTGCTGTCTTTGCATCTAGAGTAGAGTGCAGGGATCCTCAGGGCCCAGTGCAGGGTGAGTGTGAATTGCTGGTAGCTCAGGGGATGGTCCATCCTGGGGCAGCTCCCATCCCAAATCTCTCACAGCGGATCTTTGAGAAGACAGATCTTTCTAGCAAGCCCTAAGTCTGGTTTCAGACTAGTCGTCATCCTCCCACCCTGTTTCATGCCTTCCCAGCCCATGAGCAAGCTGGATTCTGTGCTCCCTGCCCAACATTTATATTCCCAGCTATTTATAACTCTGGCTTAAAGCAGTTTCAGACTGGAGCTGAATGGGCCGCTGGAAGCCCGGCCTCGTGATCATGTGGCAGCCCCGGCGGCCCCTGGCGCCCATCTGAGCATCTCATTTGCGCTCTGGCTTGCTTTCCCAGTGTTTATGTCTCCCTGGCCACTGTCTCACATCTTTGCAGCTCAGCCCATGTGGTTCTGGTTCCGTAAGATGCCTAGAACTCTGGTTTGGGACCATAGGAACTGTGCTTCTCTTTCAAATTCTTCTACTAGGAAGTGGGAAGGTGGCCCTGGCTCTCTCCAGGGAAGCAGAGGAGAAATAAGAGCCAATGGCTGGCCGGGCGTGGTGGCGCACGCCTTTAATCCTAGCACTAGGGAGGCAGAGGCAGGTGGATCTCTGTGAGTTCAAGGCCAGCCTGGTCTACAGAGCGAGTTCCAGGACAGCTGGGGCTACAGGGAGACCCTGTCTGTAATAGACCAAAAAAAAGGCAATGGCTCACAGCTAGGGGAGATGAGAGGTGGCAGAGAGGAGAAAGAGGAAGGCCCTGTGCTGTCTGCAGGCCCAAGGGAGGGTGGAGGGAGGCCGGAAGGGGAGGAGCCCTGGCCCGGGAATCCCAGCGCTGCTTTTTTCTAGCTGTGTGTCCTTAACCTCTCTGTCAAATACAGAGAATAAGTCAGACTACAGGGTCACTGTCAGAACTGAGAAATGGGGTGGCTTGGTTTGTTTGGGTAGTCCTGGGGCTGCAGCCCAGGGCATTACATATGCTAGCAAGCACTGTCACTGGGCTCCCACCCAGCTGTAACTAAGCATGCATTCGAGGGCCCTCCCCTTCCAGCATGGTGAGTGATGCATAATTGCTGGGCCTGTCTGCCTCTTTTCCCATGACCCCAGGACTACAGGAGGCCAAAAGATCTGAATCCACATCTCCCATGCTTTTGTTGACGGCAGTTATTCGGAAAGAGGCCCAGCCTGAGGAAGGACCTTGGCGGCACTCAGCTGGCTGGTGGCTCCAGTTCATGATGCCTCAATTCAGAGCCGGTCCCAGAGTCAAGGGAAGAAGCTGCACTAGGAGGGACCTGCATCACCATGGAAACTTCAGCCTTTGGGAGGGACAGGTGAGTGTGTTTAAAGGCCCAGACCTAGCCGGGCGTGGTGGCGCACGCCTTTAATCCTAGCACTTGGGAGGCAGAGGCAGGCGGATCTTTGTGAGTTCAAGGCCAGCCTGGTCTACAGAGTGAGTTCCAGGACAGCTGGAGCTACAGGGAGACCCTGTCTCAAAAAGACAAAAAAATAAAAAAATAAAAAAATAAAGGCCCAGACCTTATCCCAGGACCTCCTGCTGACAACAGCAAGACGTGGCTACCAAGTGGCTTGCAACATCAAGACACACCCTGGGTGAACGCAAGTAGGTTCTCCCCACAGAGTGGAAACAGAAGGGGAGATAAAGAGTGTCCCAGCACACCCGCAGGAGGCTCAGCAGGGATGCCTGGAGGTCACTATGGGGCTGGGTGAAGAGAGGGTCTTAGCACTATCAGCAGGCTGGAGCCACAGAAATGTCACTCCCAGATCTCACAGTGCTCCCTGGTGGGCAGGAGGCTTGGGAGACCCCATTGGCACAGCCGAGGGTTAGAATAGACCATGCGCCTTGTTGCGTGGCTGAAGAATAGGTGGACTCTGTGTGTTGGTTTTAAAGGAGACCCTGCCAGGTGCAGGCAGAGAAACAAAGCGAAGAGACGTTACTCAGGTGTCTCTCTTGTTCCTAGGCCAGGTCATAGCTGGGGGAGCCAGAGGCAGCTCAGTGAGGGGGAGGAAGGACTCCAGCTCAGCAGGTTCATGTTCTCAGGCTCCTACTTTGCTCTCTCCGAGCCTCGGGATCTCCATCTATATGAAGAAAAAGAAGAGAGGAAGAGGAGGAGGAGGAAGGAGAAGAGGAGGAGGAAGAGAGGGAGAGAGTGACTTTAGAGATACCCAAGGCAGAATATTTTGGTTGTTTTTTTTTTTAGTCTTTTCGAGACAGGGTCTCCCTGTAGCCCCACCTGTCCTGGAACTCGCTTTGTAGACCAGGTTGGCCTTGAACTCACAAAGATCCACCTGCCTCTGCCTCCCAAGTGCTAGTATTAAAGGCGTGCGCCACCACACCCAGCTAACAAGGCAGAATACTTTGAAACCAAACTCATGGACAAAAGCATGTAGCATGGTCAGGGTTGAACACTCTAGAATTTCCTCGCCTAGGCAGGCTGGACTGCTCCACCCCAGCACCCTTCCCTGCTTTCAGTTTCTGTTGAAAAGTGGTGGGCAGCTCCCCAGGAGAGGCTGGCAGCTGCAGTGCTGGCTGCTGGCCCACACCCAGCTCCAAACCAGAAGCAAGCCCACCCCGTCTCAGCAGCCGCTGTTTACTCCCTCCCCCCAGTCCTGTCTGTCCCCTCAGTGACTCTCACCTCTCTTTGTATTCTGTCATCAAGAAACAGTTCCAGTTTACTGGAGAAAAAGAAAACAGAGAACTCCTTCCCATCAGAGTCCCTTATAGCAGCGTTCACGCTGGTAAACCTGCCCCCCCCCCAATGCTGAGTAGCTCTCCTGGCATGTCAACAGAACAAAGGTAGCTATGCTGATAGAGGAAGCCAAGGTAGAGACTGGCACAATACCCAGGGTCTGCCTCCCAGTCTCAGAGGAGAGCCAGGGTTCTCTGACCACAGGATGTGGGCCTGCCCACACCACTCAGCTTGAAGCCTGCTTAAAAAGCTGATAGCCCAGGGCTGGAGAGATGGCCTAGTGGTTAAGAGCGCCGACCGCTCTTACAGAGGACCGGGGTTCGATCCCCAGCACCCACATGGCGGCCGAAAACTGTCTGAAACTCCAATTCCAGGAGAACTCCAGTTCCAGGGGAATCCGAGACCCTCTTCTGACCTCCGCGGCATTGCACGACACGGGTGCACAAACCTGCATGCAGACAGTACATTCATACACGTAGAAAATAAATAAATAAAAATTAAAAAAAAGAACCCTCTTCTTAATCTGGATGGATTTTATAAAAGGGAAAGTCAGAAGGGGAAGGTCCTGACAATGTCACCTGAACTATAAAATGTTCTGGAACTTTCAATGGACAAATAGGGAACACTAGATCAGTGTGAAAGAAAGCACTCTGCAGGGCTTGGGCCTGGGTCTGGGGACCAGCTCTGTAGTTACCTTGCCCAAGCCAAGGATGCTGTTTCTCTAAGGCTGGTGGGTTTTATTGTTTCCCAGTATAACCAAGATCTTACTAAACTGACCTCATGAATGACAACTCTTGGGTGGGGAGGAGGAGAAGAGAAAGAGGAGGAGGAGGAGGAGCAGAATCTGGAAGAGCGAACAAACCTCTCGAGGCCCTAGAAAGCAGACTGTGGACGGTAGTGATTCCTGGAGGAAGGGAACCTCGTGCAGTGATTTGTCCTTTCTCATGAAGTTGACCTTGAGGGTGGACTGAGGTCAGCACAGCACAAATAAGAAATCTGAAGTCTTTCTGGTTTAAGGAGCCAGAAGATGAAGTGGTGCACACCTGTAATCCCAGACCTCAGGAGGTAGAAGAAGGGACACTAGAAGTTCAAGGTCATACTCTGCTACATAGGAAATTCAAAGCCAACCTGGGAAAAATGAGAGCCTGTCTCAAAAAAACAAAACTTCCAAGGACTGCAGGTGCACATCTGTAATTCCAGCACTGAAGAGTTTGAGTTTAAGGCCAGCCTTGGCTACACAGTGGAACCTGCCCCCCCCACCTTGCTTTATTTTGAGACAAGGTCTCACTATGTGGCCCTGGATGACCTGGAAATTGCTATGTAGAACTGGCTGGCTGATCACAAAATCACAGAGATTCAACTGTTTCTGCCTCCCAAGTGCTGTGATCAAAAATTAAAAAAAAAAAAAAAAAGGCTGAACAATCTGGGCATGGTGGTGCTTGCCTTTAATCCTAGCATTCAGGGAGCAAAGGCAGGAGGATCTCTGTGAGTTCAAGACCAGCCTAGTCTACATAGTGAGTCCCAGGCCAACTGGGGGTTACAGGGACACCCTGTCTCAAAAAGACAAAAAAAAAAAAAAAAAAGAAGGCTGAGCATAGTGGTGCACAACTTTAATCCCAGCACTTGGGAGGCAGAGGCAGGTGGATCTCTGTGAAATCAGGGCCAGCCTGTTCTACATAACAGGTCCAGGCTAGCTGTGCCTACAGAGAGACCCTGTCTCAAAAACAAAAAGTAAAACTAGGCATGGTGGCATATGGCATATGCGCTTAATCTCATCAATCAAGAAGCAGAGGCAGAGGCAGAGGCAGACAAATCCCTGCGAGGTTGAGGCTAGGCTGGTCTACATAGGACAGCTGGGGCTGCAAAGACACCCACTCTCAGACAGATCAAGACAACAACAACAACAATGAAAATTAAAAACCCAAAGAATCAGAGAACAAAACTAAAAGCAACCCCAGGCGCTGAGCAATAAAGTGGAGAGCTCCATAAGGATGGACCCAGAGAAAGGGAGCCGTCGTCTCCTGTGTCAACTCTGTCTACATCTCTCTCTGGCTGACGCCTGAACCAGATGTGCTTGGGAAAATAAAATGGAACTGA
The DNA here is from genome assembly GCA_009823505.1 of Rhizomys pruinosus. NCBI lineage: Eukaryota > Metazoa > Chordata > Mammalia > Rodentia > Spalacidae > Rhizomys > Rhizomys pruinosus. The sequence continues at coordinate 327,390 of VZQC01006433.1, forward strand.
AAAAAAATAGGCAGCCATCCAGGAACAGAGTTTGAAGTTAATTATCCAGTAGGACAAAACCAAAAATTCAACGCATTTTGGAAGAATGTAACAGAAACCAAAACAGCCATCTCCCAGCAAGCTATAACCAGATCATTCAAGTATGTTTTCAGACTACAATGAGATTAACTAGAAATCAGTAACAGAAAAAAATAACTGGAAGAACTGCATTTGGTGACTCATGCCGCTAATTCCAAAAGTGAGGAAGCTAAGACAGGAGGATCTCCAGATCAAGGCCAGCCTGAGCTACATGGGGAGACTGTATCAATAAAAAGAAAAAAAAAGCCAGGCATGGTGGCGCACGCCTTTAATCCCAGCACTCGGGTGGCAGAGGCAGGCAGATCTCTATGAGTTCAAGGCCAGCCTGCTCTACATAGTGAGTTTCAGGCTAGCTGGGGCTATAGGGAGACCCTGTCTCAAAAAGACCTAAGAAAGAAAGAAAAAAACAGTCATGGTAACTCACACCTGGACTCTCAGGAGGCAGAGGCAGGGGGATAGATGCAAATTTAGTGCCAACCTCGTCTACATAGGGAGTTCTGGGTCAGCTAAGGCTACAGATAGAGACTTTACCTCAAAAAAAAGGGGGGGATTTCAAAATATTTGGAGAATAAACCATATACTTGGGACTGGAGAGATGGCTCAGTGGTTAAGAGCACTGCTTCCTCTTGCAGAAGACCTGGGTTTTATTCCCAGCACCCACGTGTTGGCTCACAGCCAACTGTAACTCCAGTTCTAGAGGATCCAATACCGTCTTCTGACTTCCGTGGGCATTGCATGACACAGGTGCATGACACATATACATGTAGGCCATATACTGATACACATAAATTAAAATAAATAAAATTTAAAAAATTTAAAAATACATACTCTAGCCAGGCGTGGTGGCGCACACCTTTGATCCTACTTTAATCCTAGCACTCGGGAGGCAGAGGCAGGCGGATCTTTGTGAGTTCAAGGCCAGCCTAGTCTACAGAGTAAGTTCCAGGACAGCCTGAGGCTCCAGGGAGAACTTGTCTCAAAAAGACAAAAAAAAAAACAAAAAAAAAACACATACTCTATTTTCTTATGTGTATCAGTGTTTTCCATGCAAGTGTGTAAGTGCATCATATGCATTATGCATCATATGTATTTGTATATGTGTGCAAATGCATCATATGCATGCATGTGTGTAAGTGCATCATATCCATGCAGTAGCCACAGAGGCCAGAAGAGGACATTGGATCCCCTGGAACTAGGGTTATGGATGGCTGTTAGCTGCCATGTGGGTGCTGGGAACAGAACCATAGCCAGTACTCTTAACTGTGGCGCCATCTCTCTAGCCCCTAAAATAGATACTCTAAATAACATGTATGTCTCTGAAGTCTCAGAATTTTGAACTATATGCAAATTAAAATATGAAATTTCAGGGACTAGAGATGTAGCTCAGCCAGTAGAATGTGTCGTGGAATATGTACAGAGCCTCATTCTTAATCCCCAGCATCCCACAAACCAGGCCACATGCTTGCCTGTGATCCCAGCACTTGAAAGGTGGAAGCTACCCCGAGCTACATGAGACTCTGTCACAGAAAGGAGGAGAGCAAGAAGAAGAAAAAGGGAAAGGAAGAGAAGGAAGAAAGGAGAGAAGGGAAAGGACAAAGGGACGATACAAATTTTCAAAATTTGTTACGTATCATGAAAGCAATTCTTAGAGAGAAATATATGTGGTTGAATGTATATATTAGAAAAAAAGAGGAAGGTCTAAAATTAATGATCTGTTTCCATCTTGGGAGCCTAGAGAAAGAGGAACAGAGTATAGCTTGACAATAGAGCCCTTATCAAGCAGGCCAAGGCCCTGGGCTTGAGTCCCAGCAAGCAAACAAGAAGGGGAATTTCAACCTATTGAAAATGGAAGAAAAGGAATAATAAAAATTGAAGCAGAAACCAATGAACCTGATGGCCATGGAGATGGTTAAGTAGGTAAAAGTGCTTGATGCCAAGCTGACGACCTGAGTTTGATCCATAGGACCCATGTGATGGAGGGAGATTACCAACTCCTATAAGTTGTCTTCTGACTGCATGTGTATACACACACACACACACACACACACACACACACACACTAATAAATAAAGAAATATAATAAAAAGGTTGCTTTACAATCTCACCTGCCAAGAAAANTGCCAGCCTGGTCTTCATAGTGAGTTTCAGGACAGCTGGGACTACAGGGAGACCCTGTCTCGAAAAGACCAGAAAAAAAAAAAAAAAGAAAAGAAAAAAAATCTTAAAAAAAAAGAATATTGTTTAAGACCACCACACTAATTATGTATAATTATACACTCTAACGAAAAGCATTAAAATAAAAAGAGCATTAGCCATTTACTCTCTGATGAGAACCCAGTAAAATTTCCTGGAGATCTTCAGAAAAGGAAGGGGAAAGGCAGGAGGGGTCTCCATTTAATAAAAGAAGAATGAAAAAAATTAAAGGGGCTGGAGAGATGGTTCAGTGGTTAAGAGCACCGACTGCTCTTGCAGAGGACCCAGGTTCAATTCCCAGCACCCACATGGTGACTAAGAACTTTAAGCTGGGCATGGTGGCACACACCTTTAATCCTAGCATTCAGGAGGCGGAGGCAGAGGCAGAGGCAGAGACAGAGGCAGGCAGATCTCTGTGAGTTCAAGGCCAGCTGGGACGAAAGGGAGACCCTGTCACACACACACACACAAAAAAAATTAAAACAACAACAACAACAAAAAAGGAGAATTGGAAAGGAGGGAAAAAAACATTGAAACTGAAAAACGGGAAATAGAGAAAATAAAGCCCAAATCTTGTTTTATAAAATGTCAATGAAAATCTGAAAATCATAAACTAACATTACTAAGATAACTGAGGTGGGAAGGACACAATTTCTAAAAGCAGAAATTACATTGGAGCAGGTATAGTGGCACTTGCCTATGATCTCAGCACTCAGAGACTGAGGCAGGAAATGTTAAGGCCAGAGGAGCTACATTAAGTAGCCCTTGGCTCCAAAAAAAAAAAAAAAAAAAAAAAAAAAAAAATTAGGGTCATAATACTTATCCTATGGACATTAAAGGATGGTAAAGGAATATTGTAAAAGTTATGTCCATGAATTTGATAACCTAAATAAAATAGATCAGTTATTTAAATATACAAACTCCTAAAATTCATATTAGGTGAAATAATCATCTGAGTATTCATGTAGATAAGTGAAGTTACTAATCATCTTGGGTTAGATAGAAGGTAGCTCCTGGCAGAGAACTTGCCTACCCTGGTCCTTGATTTAAATCCCAGCACTGCCCTCCACACACATACACACAAAGAAGAACTTCCAAAAATGAAAACAGTAGCACATGCCAGGCATGGTGGTGCACACCTTTAATCCCAGCACTCAGAAGACAGAGGCAGGCAGATCTCTGTGAGTTCAAGGCCAGCCTGATCTTTGTAGCGAGTTCCAGGCCAGCTGGGCTACAGAGAGACCCTGTCTAAAAAAGACAAAAGAAAGGAAGTAAGGAATGAAGTTAGGAAGGAAGGAAGGACTGCCACTGCATGACTGTACATTTTGGGTAAACATGCAGTCATCAAGGCAGCGTGGTACTGGCAGGAAAGAGATCAATGGAACAGAACAAAGGTCCTGAGGTCAACTCACCCAGAAAGAGCAAAGTTAGTTCAAAGGAGAAAGGGCAGTCTGTCAGCAAAAAGTGCTGGTTTCATTGGGTCTGTGTATTCCAAGAAATAAACCACAGATTTTGGGGCTGGAGAGATGGCCTAGCGGTTAAAAGTTCCTACTGCTCTTGCAGAGGACCTGGGTTCAATTCCCAGCACCCACATGGCAGCTAAGAACCATCTTTAACTCCAGTTCCAGGGGAATCCGACACCCTCTTCTGACCTCCGTGGCATTGCAAGACACGGGTGCACAGACCTACATGCAGACAGTACACTCATACACATAAAAAATAATAAATACGGGGCTGGAGGGATGGCCTAGCGGTTAAGAGCGACGACCGCTCTTGCAGAGGACCCGGGTTCGATCCCCAGCACCCACATGGCGGCTGAGAACCGTCTGTGACTCCGGTTCCAGGAGAACTCCAGTTCCAGGGGAATCCGAGACCGTCTTCTGACCTC
>VZQC01006433.1:344465-395952 GCA_009823505.1 Rhizomys pruinosus
TTTTTGTATGTGTATAAATGTACTGTCTGCATGTAGGTTTGTGCACCCGTGTCGTGCAATGCCGCGGAGGTCAGAAGAGGGTCTCGGATTCCCCTGGAACTGGAGTTCTCCTGGAATTGGAGTTTCAGACGGTTCTAGGCCGCCATGTGGGTGCTGGGGATCGAACCCGGGTCCTCTGTAAGAGCGATCAGCGCTCTTAACCGCTAGGCCATCTCTCCAGCCCCTCCCTTTTAAGATAGACTCCCTAGACTCAGTCCAACTTAATCCAGTATAAAAAAAAATAATCTCATCTTAACTTGGTAGTATTAGCAAAGACCCTGGTACCAAATGAGGCCACGTTCCCACATTCCCACATTCCCAGATGCCTGGGATTGGACTTGCATGCACGTTTTAGGAGGATGCAATTGAATCCCATGTCAAATACAAATGAAACCAGTGTAGTTGGAGGAAGCCATCATGCACAGAGAAGAGGCTATTTCTAACCCAGCTGAGGGCACACAGGGGCACAGTGCACAGGAATCCAAGAAGGCCTGCTGCCCCAGGCTCCGGGACACAGCTAGCGCAGAGGGAAAGCTGGTTTGTTCTCAGTCACCAGACTGTCTTGTGCTTTTCCTGGCTGCTCCTTCTGCCCTGCAGCCAGCAGGAGGGATGGAGGTGCTCAGAGAAAGGAGCCAGGAAGAGAGGCTGTGCTGGCCTGTGCGCTCCAGCCCTGGTCAGTCCCAGCGCTACCCTACAAAATGCTCTGGATGTCTGCACCACAGCACTGACCTCATCTGGGAGGCACAGCTCAGTCTGCAGTCCAGGATCCTTGGCAAGGCCTGCAGTGATGGGAAAAGACAGGAATGTCTCTCCAAAGAAAGAAAGGAGATCAGAGAAAGCTTTCCCGGCAGAGTGCAGTCCTGCCCCCGTCAGAGCCACCAACTGAGTCCAGCCTATGGGAGGGACATCCTTGCCACCTAGGACTTAAGAATCTGAAGTTCGAATGTGGTGGTGTGCATCTTTAATCCCTGCATGCAGAAGACAGAGGCAGGCCAATCTCCATGAGCCTGAGGGCAGCCTAGTCTACATAGGGAATTCCAGGCCAACCAGAACTGCATAAGCACTCCTATCTCAAAAACAAACAAACAAAAATAAATAAATAAAAAGAATAAGAAGGGTTGGAGAGGCAGCTCAGCAGTTAAGAGCACCGGCTGTTCTTGCCAAGGACCCAGGTTCAATTCCGAACACCTACATGGTATAAAACAACTGTCTGTAACTCCAGTTTCAGGGGGATCCAACACCCTCTTCTGGCCTCTGTGGGCATTGCATGCATGTGTGCACTTACATACACGCAAGCAAAGTACTCATACACATACATATAAAATAAAAATAAATAAATGAGAAAATTTAAAAATATAAGAAAAGGCCTGCCTAGGGACCCCCAGCCCTTCTTGGGGCCCAGCAGCTTTATAGAGAAAGCTGACCCAAAGTGAGCAGCTAGGATTCAAGTTGGCTTTGCATGGCTTCGTCCCACGGCCTGGGTCCACTTGCCCTCTCCCCATGCCTTCTGCCTGTAGAGAAGATGGTGATGAACACTTGCCCTTGTCGACCCCAGCCTCCCCCTCCCTCCTTGTAGTAACCATTAGGCGTTCTCTCCAAGGGCTGCCCTCCCGGCTCTCACTGCTTCAGGTCTGCGAGCAATGTGTCTGGCGGGAACTTGAACATTGAGACAGTGCCTTCCTCTCACCCTAGTGAGTGACCTGAGCCGTGTGGAAGACAGAGGGTGAAGTTCCGCTGGCTTTGGAAGTCTGGGACATGAACCTGCAGCTACATGGTCACCATGAAAAGTGCATCCAGGGCTACTGGCAACATGGAACTGAGCCCAGGGAAGGAAGAACCAAGCGAGAAGGCGGAAGCCAGAACCAGCTATTCAGGAAGCCAGACTCCCCCAGCCCCTGCGTTCAGTCCCAGCCCAGCGGCTGCTCTTATATGCTCAAGCCGAGTTGGAATGTGTCTGTGTCCTGTTGCTTGGAACAAAAACATCCTAATAAAATCACATTAGTACTGCTTGTTTCAGTGGGTAACTGAACAGATGAGGTCATTAATTAGCTCGTGAAGTTTCTGAAGACAGTGCTGTCTGGTAGCTGACCCTCCACGGAGCTTGAGTGGTCACGGAATGAGTGGCTATTGGATATACATTCCCCTAAAGCTTATAAGGCTTTGTTTTGATTTGGGTTGGATTTAGGTTGTTTGAGACAGGTTCTCATATAGCCCAAGCTGATCTTGAACTCTCTTTGTAGCTGAGGATAGCACTGAATTTCTGACCCTCCTGAGTACTGAGATTATAGTGCATCACCACACCCAATTTTTGCAGTGTTGGGTATACAGAACCCAGAGCTGTATGCATGCTAAGTAGACATTCTACCAACTGAGCTTCATCTCCACCCCCATAAGTTTCTTAATAAATGCCATTTAAGAGTATACCCCAAGCTCGTATGGGGGTGCATGCCTACAATCCCAGCACTCAGCAGGGCTGAAGCAGGAAGATTTCAAATTTTTAAGTCAATTTGGGCTACATGGTAAGACCTTGTCCCCCCCAAAAGTTATCACAGCAGAGTTCTTAGGTCTTCTTTCTCCACGTAGCCTTTCTCCTAAAATTTGGATAGTGAGTCATTCTCTCTCTGGCTCCCCAATTAATTAACTGAGCTAGCAGCATGTCGCGATTGCTACCATGTTCCAGGGTTGAGCAGTGAGGGCAGCGAAGAGCATGAACAGCACATGGACACCACTCCAGGGAAGTCTCAGCAATAGAAAATGTTGTGTGACACGGTTACCATGGAGACAAACACAAACTATGGGAACCCCTGGCAGGAAAGGCTAACCTGACTTAGAGGGTCACACAAGGCTTCTCTGCACAAGAATTTGCTGGAAACTGGAGGCCAAAGATAAGTTAACTGGACGCCTGGACAGGCAGGAGCACGTCCGAGTTGGGGTGCAGCCTGAGGGAGGGCAAGAACTGCAGAATCTGTACGTGGTTTGTCAGCAAAGGCTAGGAGGTGTGGCTGAGGATCTGGAGAGAGAAGAGGGGCTCCCCTAAGCCACTAGGAAGCCTGGAAGCAGGGGCAAGACCCTGACAGATCATGTTTAGGGCCAGGAATCACTAAAACCCGTGTCCTAGAACAGCTGCATGGTTCAGGGGCGAAGGGTGGATTGAGGGAGGGACTGGAAACAGATGTGTGGCCATTGTTTGGTGGCCTGAGCCTAGGAGGCTCAGAAGGGAGGGAAATGAGCTGGTTTTCTTTGGAAGGCAAACTCGTGACAGAGTGAATTGCTATTGGGAAAGAGCAAATGGGAAGGGCACGGGGTTTCTGGGAAATCTCACTGGCCATTCTCTGAGGAAGACCTGCCCAGGAAAAGCAAGGGGAACCTCGCGTCCTATTCCTAAAATGTCTAAGCAGGGGCTGGAGAGATGGGTCAGCAGTTAAGAACACTGGCTGCTCTCACAGAGGATCGGGTTTGGTTCCCAGCACCCACGTGGCAGCTAACAACCACCCCTAACTCCATTTCTGGGGGATCCATCACCCTATTCTGGCCTCTTCAGGCATTGCACAAGCCAGGTGCACTTATACACATGCAGGCAAAACACTCATGCATATAAAAGAAATAAATCTAAATTGATAAATAAATAATAAGTAAATCATGCCAAGGCAAGCTCTGTCTGGACCACCCGTCTCCTGGGCTTCATGGAAGGAGGCAGAGGCAGGTGGATCTCTGTGAGTTCAAGGCCAGCCTGGTCTACATAGCAAGTTCCAGGACAGCTGGGGCTACAGGGGGACCCTGTCTCAAAAAGACTAAAAAACAAAAAAACCCAAAAAACTCCATCCTTAAAAAAAAAAAAAAGGCCTATCACTGAGCCACAACCCCAGCCCTTGGTTTTCTGAGATAAGATCTCAATATGTAGCCCAGCCTAGCCTCAAATTCATGATCCTTTTCCTTCTGGTGTGTGTGCCACCATTCCTGGCAAGACCTACTTATTGAGCATCCACAGCAGTCAAGCCCCAGATACACAAAAGGAAACCGCTTGTAGCCCCTGGCCTCAAGGAGCTCACTGTCTGTCAGGGAAGCAGACCTGTAAACACACCAGTGCAACAAGAGGGTAACAGCCCTTGAAAAGCACCTATCTAAGGAGCCAGGCGGGGAATTCAAAGTGGACCAGGTCAGGGCAAGGGACAGTGGGGGAGGACTTCTCAGAGGAAGCAATACACGATCAGCTTAAGTAGGTGCTGGTGAGGAAGGTCACGGACGACGGATGTTCCTGGCAGAGGGAAGAGCCAGCTGGCCCCTTCCTCTTCCAGCTAAGTGGACATACTTCAAAGTTTGAGATCCAGTAAGTACATGCCTGGAATCTCAGCACTCAGAGGCAGAGGCAGTAGAACCCCAAGTTTCAGACCACCTGAGCTAAAGAGTTAGTTCCAGGCCAGCCTGGAGTAATACTCTGAAGAAGAAGAAGACGAAAACGGAGATGAAGAAAAAGAGGAGGAGGAGGAAGAGGAGGAGGAGGAGGAGGAGGAGGAGGAGGAGGAGGACGAGGAGGAGGAGGAGGAGGAGAAAAAGGCAGACCAAGAATCAATCAAAGAGGAATCTCAGGTGGGATAATTCTTATCTGTTCCTCCTTTCAGAGGGCAGATAGAAAATGATGATTGGAATTTGCAAGATATGTGATTAGCGTCTCTGCGTAATCAGGACTTGCAACACCCTGATTGCTCCTTTCTGATTCTCTGAAAGAAAAAGAATCAATAGCAGGGTAAGATGGCCCAGCAGTTCAGAAGCACTAGGCATACCTCTTGTGCTAGAGGACCCAAGTATGGGCTCCCAGCATTCGCATATGGGCAGCTAAAGCCATCCGCATATTCTAGTACAGGTGATCCAATGCCCTCTCTGACCTCGTGGGTAATGCAAGCACGTAAAGGCACTTGATGGGATGTATGTATGAATGTTAATTCATATTCATAAAACAACAATTTTAAAAATCAAGGAGGCAGGTGTGGCAGTGCACGCCTTTATCCTAGCACTCGAATGGCAGAGGGCAGGTGGATCTCTGTGATTCAAGGCCTACAAACAGCTGTCTACAAGTGAGTTCCAAGCCAGCTGGAGCTACAGGGGACCCTGTCTCAAAAAGACAAATAAAAAAAAAAAAAAAAAAAAATCAAATCAAAACAAAGGGGTATGAGCTTGGCTCCATGTTTCTGCTGGAAAAGAAAATTTCTGCTGGAAAAGAAAAGAAAACACAATTTTCTAATTTTTATTGTTTTCTAATTTTTATTATTTTATTATTTTTATTTTATGTATAAGTGTTTTGTCTACATATATGTAAATGCACTATGGCCAGAAGAAGGCATTAGATTCTCTGGAAGTAGAGTTAAAGACAGTTGTTAGCTACCACAGTAAGTGCTGGGAACCAAACCTGGGTCCTCTGTAAGAGCAGCCAGTGCTCTTAACTGCTGAGCCATCTCTTCAGCCCCAACAACTGTGTCTTGACTGCTGGCTGGACAGAAATCCAAAACAGACCCAGTATCAGGAGGCTGAGGTGGTTACTCAAGGAGTCAGCTTCCCTGCGAAATAACAAGCAGCCTGCTCAGAGGTCCAAGCAAAGGAAACTCTAGGATCTGACTGTGTGCAAGGCACTAGGGCATGTGGGCAGTGGTCCACAGACCTTCAGCTTCCTACACTCCCCAGAGTTATCCATGTTCTGATGTTTTCTTTTTTTAATATTTTATTATTATTATTTTTTTGGTATTTTTTTGAGACAGGGTCTCCCTTTAGTCCCAGCTGGCCTACTCACTCTGTAGACCAGGCTGGCCTTGAATTCACAAAGATCCACCTGTCTCTGCCTCCCCAGTGCTAGGATTACAGGCGTGTACCACCACGCCTGGCATATTTTATTCTTTTTATTTTATGTGTATGATTGTATTATGTGCATGTATGTATGTATGTAAGTGCACTTATGTGGGCCAGTGTCTGCAGAGGTCAGAAGAGTGATTAGTTATCTATTGCTGTGTACCAAATTATTTTACAACCTATCAGATTACAGCCACACATGTTTCCTATCCCACAGACTTTCTGTGGGCCAGAAATCTAGAAGTGGTTTAGTTGGTGGCTGGATTCTGGCTCAGAGTCTCTCATGAGGTCACCGTCAAGCCATCTGTTGGGCCTGTGGTCAAGCGAAGACTGGATGACTGGGGCTCGGTGCACAGGGCTGCTCCCTGATCCCTGGATATATAACAAGCTGTACCATGAGCTCTTGATGCCCTGGAGGGAGCCCCAGCCACCATGTCTGAGAGGCTATGTACCCTCTGAAACTGAGCTAAAATAAGCTGAGTGCCCTCAGGCAAGCAATCCAGACAAGGAGGAGCAAGGACTTGTCCTGTGACCTAGCTAGCTCTCTGCAGTAGCTTATCTGTTCTGTAGCTCAGCCCTGTTCTCTGTTGGAGGGGGTTCTAATTTCCTTTCAATTGCTGTGACAGAACACTCTGACCAAAACGAACTTGGGGAGGAAAGGGTTTATTTGGCCGCTCACATCTCCCAGGTCACACAGTTCATCACTGAGAGCCCAAGGTAGGAACTCGGGGCAGGAACCTGAAGGCAGAAGCTGAAGCACAGGCCATGGAAGAATGCTGCTGACTGGCTTGCTCTCCGGGCCCATGCCCAGCCTGCTTTCTTATGCAACACACAACGACCTGCCCAGGGATGGTACCACACAGAGTGGGCTCAACAATCAAGAAAATACCCTACAGACATGGCCACAGGCCAGTCCAGTGGAGGCAACTCTCCACTGAGTCTCCTTCAGCTCAAGTGTGTCAAGTCGACACCAAAGCTATTCAGTGTAGAAGGAATGCTGTGAGGTATGGGTACCAGAAGGTAGGATCAGGGGGCCATCCTGGCGGCTAGTTGAGCTGAGTATACTGCTGGAGTCCAGCTGCCCCAGGGGACTCTATCAGGGTGTCTTGCCTTCCCAATCATCCTAAAAGCTCTTCAAGTCATGGGTAGGCTCCCAGGCCCTGGCTTCTCAACGTAGTCCATGGTACCCTGCTACCTTAACATCTCCACTTGGAAATGCAACAAGTCCAGTCCCAAATTTCTGCCCACCTTTGCAACCCCATACCTTCGCCTCCAGTATTTTGTCTCCTGGGGACCTGGAAACTCCAGCCTCTCAGTTACTTTGGTCAAAACTCTGGCACTGACACAATCGCTGTCCTCATCTTGTCTTCTCCTCCTTCTCCAATTCTCTTCCCTTTCCTTCCTCCCTTTCTTCCCTCCCTTCCCTCTGTCTCTCCCTCCCTCCACCCCGCAGCTCCCCCTCTTCGTGCCAGGCCTACCTCTACTTTCCCTGGCCCCCTTTTGACCGTCAGCTCTGTTCACGCAGCAATCATACAGTGTTGAACCCTGTAATCACCTCTCACACACTTTGAAGTGCTTCAGCTCTGCCACCCTCAAAAGGTACAAAGATAGAACACAAGGGCGGAGGAGAGCCCAGGCGACTGTTGACCCATGTCTTGTATTAGAATCTGGCCTGAGCCCCAACCAGGGGCAGCACCAGCCTCTCTCCTCAGTGGAGAGCACCAGAGACCAGAGTCTAGTAACCATGAAGTTTCCTGCATTTGGAATCCCACTCGGCAGTTACTGGCTCTGTGAACTTGGACAGTCATCTTCGCTCACCCATTCTCAGTATGCTCAGCTGTCAGATGGGAACTGAAGGCACTAGGGAGCTGGCTCCATCAGGAAAGCACTTGTTGTCCAATCCCCAGCAGCAATGTCAGAAAACCCCTGAAAGCCATGCCTGTAATCCCTGCCCTGTGCAGGCAGAGACAAGAGGGTCCCTGGAGCTTGCTGGCCATTCAGGCTAGCCCAATCCATGACTGTGGACACCCCAGCTTCCAGTGACAGACATGTCTCAAAAAACAAGTGGACACACACACACACACACAAACGCACATACACGCACACACACACACACACACACACACACACACGCATGCACTGGAAGGAACTGAGAGCAACCCATGGGATTCCTGGCAATAGATAAGATGTGGAAGGCTTGATGCTCTGGACCATCTAATATGTAGGGGTTGTTGTTATGATATAATATCATGGCTTGCTGCTGGCTGATTGGGGATCAGAGGGGGAAACCCCAGCACTTTCCATGGTCCCTCCAGTTCCCTGTTGTTAAAACCCACTGACAAATGCTTATCCCTATCACCGTTTTGGGGGCTGTCGAGAAGGCAAACATAGGAGTTCAGATGAGTAAATGTCTGAAAGAGACTGTCACGCAGAGGTGTTTCCAGTCACCGTTTCATGGAAGGTTGAACTGGTGTGGACTTGGAGATCATCTCTTTCAGCATCTTCAACTTCTTCGTGAACAGGAACTATTTTTTTTTTAGACAGGGTCTCCCTGTAGCCGCAGCTGGCCTGGAACTCACTCTATAGACCAGGCTAGCCTTGAACTCACAGAGATTCACCTGGCTCTGTGTCCCAAGTGCTAGGATTAAAGGCATGCACCTCCACACCCNCTATAGAGAAAGCTGCCTCAAAGTGCAGGCAGCTAGGATTCCAAACGTTGGCTTTGCATGGCTTCGTCCCACGGCCTGGGTCCACTTGCCCTCTCCCCATGCCTTCTGCCTGTAGAGAAGATGGTGAATGACACTTGACCCTTGTCGCGACCCCGAGCCTCCCCCTCCCTCTCTTGTTAGTAACCATAGGCGTTCTGCTCCAAGGGCTGCCCTCCCGGCTCCCTCTACTGCTCTCAGGTGTCCTGCGAGCAATGTGTCTTGGCGGGAATCTTGAACAGTTGAAGATCAAGCTGGCCTTCCCTCGACCATGTCCTAGATGATGACCTACGTGTGTGAAGATCAGAGAGGGGAAAGTTCCGCTGGTCTTGGATAGTTGGTGGACATGAACTCTGCAGCTACATGGTCAGCCATGAAGTGCATCGGGTAGCTGGCAACATTCGGAAACTGTGAGCCCAGGGAAGGCACGCAACCCAAGTCGAGAAGGCGGAAGCCACGCAACCAGCTATCTCAGGAACGCCAGATCCCCAGCCCCCTGCGTTCAGTTCCCAGCCCCAGCGGCGTCGCTCTTATAATGCTGCAAGCCGAGTTGGACATGTGTCTGTGTCCTGTTGCTCTGGAACAAAACATCCTAATAAAATCACATTAGTACTGGCTGGCTTGTTTTTCAGTGGTAACTGAACAGACATGAGGTCATTAATTAGCATTCGGTGACAGTTTTCTGAAGAAGTTTGTCTGGCTGGTAGCTGACCCTCCACGGCTCTGGAGTGGTCAGGCTGAGTGGCTATTTGGATTTATATCATTCCCCATAAACCTTATAGAGTTTGTTTATTGGATTGGGATCGTGGATTCGTTTTTCGAGATTAGGTTGCAGGCTCGTCATTAGGCCCTAAGCTGATCTTGAACTCTCTTGTAGATGGCTGGGATAGCATCTGAATTTCTACACCTCTGAGTACTGAGATTATAGTGCATCACCACACCCAATTTTTGCAGTGTTGGGTATACAGAACCCAGAGCTGTATGCATGCTAAGTAGACATTCTACCCATCGTGCTTCATCTCCACCCCCATAAGTTTCTTAATAAATGCCATTTAAGAGTATACCCCAAGACTCGTATGGGGGGTGCATGCTCGTACAATCCAGCAACTCATGCCAGGGCTGAAAGCAGGGAGAGATTTCAAATTTTTTCGTATTTGGGCTACATGGTAAGACCTTGTCCCCCCCAAAAGTTATCACAGCAGAGTTCTTAGGTCTTCTTTCTCCACGTAGCCTTTCTCCTAAAATTTGGATAGTGAGTCATTCTCTCTCTGGCTCCCCAATTAATTAACTGAGCTAGCAGCATGTCGCGATTGCTACCATGTTCCAGGGTTGAGCAGTGAGGGCAGCGAAGAGCATGAACAGCACATGGACACCACTCCAGGGAAGTCTCAGCAATAGAAAATGTTGTGTGACACGGTTACCATGGAGACAAACACAAACTATGGGAACCCCTGGCAGGAAAGGCTAACCTGACTTAGAGGGTCACACAAGGCTTCTCTGCACAAGAATTTGCTGGAAACTGGAGGCCAAAGCTAGATTACTGGGCCTGGACAGGCAGGAGCACGTCCGAGTTGGGGGTGCAGTTGAGGGGGGCAAGAATGCAGAATCTAGTACGTGGTTTTGTCAGCAAAGGCTAGGAGGTGGTGGCTGGGGATACTGGGAGAGCGAGAAGAGGGGCTCCCCTAAGCCACTAGGAAGCCTGGAAGCAGGGGCAAGACCCTGACAGATCATGTTTAGGGCCAGGAATCACTAAAACCCGTGTCCTAGAACAGCTGCATGGTTCAAGGGCTGAAGGGTTGGAGATTGAGGAGGAGGGACTGGAAACAGACTGTGTGGCTCCATTGTTTGGTGGCCTGAGCCTAGGAGGCTCAGAAGGGGGAGAAATGAGCTGGTTTTCTTTGGAAGGCAAACTCGTGACAGAGTGAATTGCTATTGGGAAAGAGCACAGTGGAAAGGGCACGGCGGTTTCTGGAGAATCATCTTCCACTGGCCATTTCTCTGAGGAAGACCTGCCCAGGAAAGAGCAAGGGGGAACCTCCGCGTCTATTCCTCTGTTAAGCACAGGGGGATGGAGAGTGGCGTTCAGCAGTTAGACTGAAACCACTGTGTGTTCACTAGAGGATCGGGTTTGGTTCCCTGAGCACCCCAACGCTGGTCAGCTAAACAAACACGTCCCTAAAAGTCCATTTCTGTGGGTGATATCCTATCACCCCTATTTCTGAGCCTCTTCAGGCAGGTGCACCGCAATGCCAGGTGACTTAACATGACGGTAATACTCATGCCATAAAGTAAATATAATCTAAATATTGATAAACAAATACATAAGTAAATTCATGCCAAAAGCGACAGAGCTCTTCGTCTGGACCAACCCGTCTCCTGGTGCTTCATGGAAGGAGGCAGAGGCATGGTGATCTCTGTGACTTCAGGCCAGCCTAGGTCGTACATCGCAAGTTCCAGGACAGCTGGGGCTACAGGGGACCTGGCTCAAAGACTAAAGACAACAAAGTAAAAAACCACAAAAAACTCCATCTTTAAAAATAAAAAAAAGGCTATTCACTGAGCAACAACCACCACCGCTTGGATTTCGAGAGTAATGAACTCTCAATTGTAGCCCAAGCCTCAGCCTCAAATTCGATGATCCTTTCACTTCCGTCTGGTGGTGCTGTGCCACCATTCCCTGGAAAAGACACTACTTTATTGGCATTCCAGCAGTCAAGCACCCAGATACACAAAAGGAAACCGCTTGTAGCCTCTGGCCTCAAGGAGGCTCTACTGTCTGTCAGGGATAGCAGACCTGTTATAACACAACACAGAGTGGCACAAGAGGGATGAACAGCCCTTGAAAAAGCACTATCAAAGGGCCAGGGCGGGGAATTCAAAGTGGACAGGTCAGGTTCAAAGGGACAGTTGGGGGAGACTTTCTCAGAGGAAGCAATACATCGATCCACTTAAGTAGGTGCATTGGTGAGTGAAGGTCACGGACGTACGGATGTCTTCTGGCTACAGAGGGAAGAGCCCAGCTGGCCCCTTATATTACCGAGCCATAAGTGACATACTTCAAGTTGAGAGATCCGTTACACGTCACAATAACTAGCCTGGATCTCCAGCTTTACATTCAGAGGCAGAGGCAGTAAGAGCACTTCCCCAAGTTTCAGAATAACGCCCCTTGAGCTAAAGATTATTGTTCCAGGCCGCTGGAGTAAAACTCTGAAGAAGAAAGAAGACCGAAAAGGGAGATGAAGACAAGAGGAGTGAGGGGAAGAGTGAGGCATGGGGAGGAGGAGGTTAGGTAGGGAAGGAGGACGGAGGTAAGCTACCGATGGCGGGAGGTAGGAAAAGCGTAGGAAAAAAGGTCTAGACCCAAAGAACAACAGAGGTAATCTCCAGGGATGTATAATTCTCTTATTATCTGTTCTCTCCTTTCAGAGCAGATAGATAAATGATGAATTGGACTTGCAATTCAAGGTTGCAATTAGGTCTCTGCGCAATCATGACTTGCAACACCCTTAAGCTCTATTGTCTCCTTTGATTTCTCTGAAAGAAAAAGAATTCAATAGTGAGTATAGATGGCCCCAGCAGTTACAAGAGCACTAGGCATTAACCATCTTTCTAGAGGACCCAAGTATGGCTCCCAGCATTCGCATGGCAGCTAACAGCCATCCCTAATTCTAGTCACAGGGGATCCAATGCCCTCTTCTGACCTCCGTGGGTACTGCACAACGTAAGTGCACTTGCATGGATGTATGTATGAATGTTAATTCATATTCATAAAACAACAATTTTAAAAATCAAGGCAGGCCAGGTGTGGCAGTGCACGCCTTTAATCCTAGCACTCGAGAGGCAGAGGCAGGTGGATCTCTGTGATTTCGGCCAGCCTGATCTACACCGTGAGTTCCAGGCCAGCTGGAGCTACAGGGAGACCCTGTCTCACAAAAGACAAAAAAAAAAAAAAAAAAAAAAATCAAAATTCAAACAAGGGGTATGAGCTTGGCTTCCATGTTTCTGCTGGAAAAGAAAATTTCTGCTGGAAAGAAAACAAAATCACAATTTTCTATTTTATTGTTTTCTAATTTTTATTATTTTATTATTTTTTATTTTAGGTTATAAGTGTTTTGTCTACATATATGTAAATGCACTATGGCCAGAAGAGAGGGCATTAGATTCTCTGGAAGTAGAGTGTAAAGACAGTTGTTAGCTGTTTTGTGGGTGCTGGGAACCACAACCTGGGTCCTCTGTAAGAGCAGTCGTGCTCTTAATCTGCTGAGCCATCTCTTCAGCCCCAACAACTGTGTCTTGACTGCTGGCTGGACAGAAATCCAAAACAGACCCAGTATCAGGAGGCTGAGGTGGTTACTCAAGGAG
Source organism: Rhizomys pruinosus (assembly GCA_009823505.1). Lineage (NCBI taxonomy): Eukaryota > Metazoa > Chordata > Mammalia > Rodentia > Spalacidae > Rhizomys > Rhizomys pruinosus. The sequence goes on from VZQC01006433.1 coordinate 357,410, forward strand.
TCAGCTTCCCTGCGAAATAACAAGCAGCCTGCTCAGAGGTCCAAGCAAAGGAAACTCTAGGATCTGACTGTGTGCAAGGCACTAGGGCATGTGGGCAGTGGTCCACAGACCTTCAGCTTCCTACACTCACCAGAGTTATCCATGTTCTTGTGATGTTTTCTTTTTTTAATATTTTATTATTATTATTTTTTTGGTATTTTTTTGAGACAGGGTCTCCCTTTAGTCCCAGCTGGCCTACTCACTCTGTAGACCAGGCGGCCTTGAATTCACAAATGATCCACCTGTCTCTGCCTCCCAGTGTCGGATTACAGGCGTGTACTCACACGTCCTGGCCATATTTTATTCTTTTTTTTTATGTGTCATGATTGTATTATGTGCATGTATGTATGTATGTAAGGCTGCACTTATGTGGGCCAAAGGTCTGCAGAGGTCAGAAGAGTGATTAGTTATCTATTGCTGTGTACCAAATTATTTTACAACCTATCAGATTACAGCCACACATGTTTCCTATCCCACAGACTTTCTGTGGGCCAGAAATCTAGAAGTGGTTTAGTTGGTGGCTGGATTCTGGCTCAGAGTCTCTCATGAGGTCACCGTCAAGCCATCTGTTGGGCCTGTGGTCAAGCGAAGACTGGATGACTGGGGCTCGGTGCACAGGGCTGCTCCCTGATCCCTGGATATATAACAAGCTGTACCATGAGCTCTTGATGCCCTGGAGGGAGCCCCAGCCACCATGTCGAGAGGCTATGTACCCTCTGAAACTGAGCTAAAATAAGCTGAGTGCCCTCAGGCAAGCAATCCAGACAAGGAGGAGCAAGGACTTGTCCTGTGACCTAGCTAGCTCTCTGCAGTAGCTTATCTGTTCTGTAGCTCAGCCCTGTTCTCTGTTGGAGGGGGTTCTAATTTCCTTTCAATTGCTGTGACCAAACACACTGACCAAAATCAACTTGGGGAGACGGGTTTATTTGCCGCGCTCACATCTCCCAGGTCTCACATCAGTTCAGTTCACTGAGACCAAGGTGGAACTCGGGCAGGAACCTGAAGGCAGAAGAGCTGAGCACGGCAGGAGTGAAGATGCTGCTGACTGGCTTTGCTACTCCGGCCCATGCCAGCCTGCTTTCTTATGCAACACACAACGACCTGCCCCAGGGTTTGGTACCACACAGACGTGGGCTCAACAATCAAGAAATACCCTACAGACATGGCCACAGGCCAGTCCAGTGGAGGCAATCTCCACTGAGTCTCCTTCAGCTCAAGTGTGTCAAGTCGACACCAAAGCTATTCAGTGTAGAAGGAATGCTGTGAGGTATGGGTACCAGAAGGTAGGATCAGGGGGCCATCCTGGCGGCTAGTTGAGCTGAGTATACTGCTGGAGTCCAGCTGCCCCAGGGGACTCTATCAGGGTGTCTTGCCTTCCCAATCATCCTAAAAGCTCTTCAAGTCATGGGTAGGCTCCCAGGCCCTGGCTTCTCAACGTAGTCCATGGTACCCTGCTACCTTAACATCTCCACTTGGAAATGCAACAAGTCCAGTCCCAAATTTCTGCCCACCTTTGCAACCCCATACCTTCGCCTCCAGTATTTTGTCTCCTGGGGACCTGGAAACTCCAGCCTCTCAGTTACTTTGGTCAAAACTCTGGCACTGACACAATCGCTGTCCTCATCTGTGTCGTCTCCTTCCTTCTCCCAATTCTCTTCCTTCCTGCCTCCCTTTCTTCCCTCCCTTCCCTCGTCCTCCCTCCTCCACCCGCGCAGCTCCACCTCTCGGTGGCCAGGCCTACCCTACTTTCCCTGGCCCCCTTTTGACCGTCCAGCTCTGTTCACGCAGCAATCATACAGTGTTGAACCCTGTAAATCACCTCTCACACACTTTGAAGTGCTTCAGCTCTGCCACCCTCAAAAGGTACAAAGATAGAACACAAGGGCGGAGGAGAGCCCAGGCGACTGTTGACCCATGTCTTGTATTAGAATCTGGCCTGAGCCCCAACCAGGGGCAGCACCAGCCTCTCTCCTCAGTGGAGAGCACCAGAGACCAGAGTCTAGTAACCATGAAGTTTCCTGCATTTGGAATCCCACTCGGCAGTTACTGGCTCTGTGAACTTGGACAGTCATCTTCGCTCACCCATTCTCAGTATGCTCAGCTGTCAGATGGGAACTGAAGGCACTAGGGAGCTGGCTCCATCAGGAAACACTTGTTGTCCAATCCCCAGCAGCAATGTCAGAAACCCCCCTGAAAGCCATGCCTGTAATCCCTGCCCTGCAGGCAGAGACCGAGGGTCCCTGGAGCTTGCTGGCCATTCAGGCTAGCCCCAATCCATGACTGTGGACACCCCAGCTTCCAGTGACAGACATGTCTCAAAAAACAAGTGGACACACAACACACACACAAACGACACTACACGCAACCCACACACACCACACCACACACCACACAGACTGCATGCACGAAGGAACTGAGAGCAACCCATGGGATTCCTGGCAATAGATAAGATGTGGAAGGCTTGATGCTCTGGACCATCTAATATGTAGGGGTTGTTGTTATGATATAATATCATGGCTTGCTGCTGGCTGATTGGGGATCAGAGGGGGAAACCCCAGCACTTTCCATGGTCCCTCCAGTTCCCTGTTGTTAAAACCCACTGACAAATGCTTATCCCTATCACCGTTTTGGGGGCTGTCGAGAAGGCAAACATAGGAGTTCAGATGAGTAAATGTCTGAAAGAGACTGTCACGCAGAGGTGTTTCCAGTCACCGTTTCATGGAAGGTTGAACTGGTGTGGACTTGGAGATCATCTCTTTCAGCATCTTCAACTTCTTCGTGGAACAGGAACTATTTTTTTTTTTTTTTTTTTTTTTTTTTTTATATTTTATTTTATTTTGTATGTGTATGAAGTGTTTTGTCTGCATGCATGGTCTGTTCACCCGTGTCGTGCAACGCAGCGGAGTTCAGGAAAAAGAGGGTCTTTCAGAAGAGGGTCTCGGATTCCCCTGGAACTGGAGTTCTCCTGGAATTGGAGCTTCAGACGGTTCTCAGCCGCCATGTGGGTGCTGGGGATCGAACCCGGGTCCTCTGTAAGAGCGGTCGGCGCTCTTAACCGCTAGGCCATCTCTCCAGCCCCCGTGAACAGGAACTATTTTTATAGTTCCCCTAAACCTTGAATTCTTCAGTGTGGCCGGAAGAAATTGGGTCCAGGACTAGGAGGCAGGGAGTTGGCAGAGAAGTTTCCAGAAGACAGAAGAAGAGAAGAGAAGGGTTCCACCCAACTGCACAGGTTATTCGTGTAGCTCTGTTTGATCTCAGTGATCTACATTTCTTTTTTATTTTTATTTTTTTTGGTGGAGGGTGGGGGGTGGGGGGAGGGACTGGGTCTCCCTTTAGCCCCAGCTAGTTCTAGAACTCACAGTGTAGACCAGGCTGGCCTTGAACTCAGAGATCCACCTGCCTCTGCCTCCCAAGTGCTGGAATTAAAGGCCTGCACCACCATGCCCAGCAATCTACACTTCTTATTAGTTATCTAGTAACTAAGAAACCTTAAGAAGTACTTGCTATGTGCCCTTCCAAGTACTTCCGAATACCGGAGATGGCTTGTTAAGTAGTTACCATATCAATGTGAGCAGCTTGTTTGTGTGATCCATTCGGTTTTCCCAGCAACCCTGCAAAGCAGCTTGTGTTGTCCTCACTCTGGGATAAGGACGCTGTGACTCAGAGACAGCTCAATGTCACACAATAAATAAATGGAGAAAGTTGATTCTGAGAGGGTTATACCGGATACCAAAGCCCAGCACTGTGAGCATGCTAGAAATCCCTCCAGGACTCAGGCTGTGGGCATAGGAAGGCTCAGCTAACTTGGAGAGCAGCAGCTGAGAGGTGACTTTCAGCCTTCACAGCTTCCAGAGTCCCTCCACACACCATAAGAAGGTTTCTGGGCCAGGCATTAGTGGTGCACACCTTTAATCCCAGCTCTTGAGAGGCAGAGCCTGACAGATCTTTGTGAGGTTGCTACCAGCCTGGTCTACAGGCTAGCTGGGGGCTATAGGGAGACCCTGTCTAAAAAACCAAAACCAAAACCAAAAACAGGTCTTTGGAAGCACAGTAGGTATCACACACCCTTTCCTTCACGTAAAGATGAATAAACTGGATTCAAGACATCCAGGGATTATCTGAGATCCCATCCAGGCCTTTCAATACTCAACATTCCTGAGAGAATGGTCTTGTCTCTGCTAAGAAGGCCCACCCTGTCCCTTGACCTGAAGCCAGCCAAAGAAAATGGGCTTTCTCTAAGTCCTCCTCTGAGCCAGGCACTGCATAATATTGTCTCATAACAACCCTGATGTTAGGTTCATTTTGAGGGGCCACTTGGCGCAGAATGGTGAAAATGTCAAGACTCCGATGAGAAGGAAGTCGGGTTTATTTCAGGCATGGCGGCTGGCCTGCCTGTGTCGGGATTAGGATGACCAGTAGGCAGAATGTCCCAAAGGGGCAGTTTTTATATCCAAGCACACAAGGAAGTGGGCTTACAAAAAAATGGGTGTGGGAAGGTAGGGGAATGGGCATAGGCAGATCTGTGGCTGGTATCAGTAGAAGCATCTGGAGATAAACTGAGGCTTGTGACCCATATCAGTAGGAGCCTAATTGGAGCAACTTTCTCAGAACTTCTACCTCAAGTGGCTTCCTGGAAAATCCCCAACTTAGGTGTGCTTATTACCTTACACCTGAGAACTAAATAATTTCATTCCAATTTTTCTTGGATGTATGTATTTATTTATTTATTTATTTACTTACTTACTTATTTATTTATTTTTGGTCTTTTTGAGACAGGGTCTCCCTTTAGTCCCAGCTAGCCTAGACCTTGCTATTGGTCTCAAACTGGCCTTGAACTCATAGAGATCAACTTTAATCCTGAGTACTGGGATTAAAGGTGTATGCTACCATGCCTGGCCTTATATATTTTAATGTGCGTGCACATCTGTATGTGCACCACATGTGTGCAGTTGCCAAGGAGGCCAGAAGGGGGTGTCAGATCTCCTGGAACTGAAGTTATATAGTTGTGAGCCAATGGATATAGGTACTGACAACCAACCCAGGTCCTCTGCAAGAGCAGCCAGTGCTCCTAACCACTGAGCCATCTCTCCAAGCCCCCCTCTTTTCCCATTTTGTAGCTGAAGAAACTGAGGTTCAGAGATGGGTAAGATTTGCTGAGATGGAATTCAAACTCAGGCTGTTTGACTCCAGTGCCTGCCAAGCTCCTTCCCTACAATTCATTAGCACAAGGGGAGCAGCTGGACCAACAAGTCAGGGTCAAGCTTAGGTCAAAGATGTCCTGTCTCTCAGGAAGAAGTGCAGACCAAACAGGTCTGATTTTCCAGATAGCTAAGGAGCACAGTCTCTTCCCACAAGGCTCTGCGTTTCAGCCAGGACATGACAGCAATAGGACAGGAACGGTCATCTCCGAGATCCCTCTACTCCACAGCAAGTTGGGGGCCTATGTAGCCCAACTTCTCATGTCAATAAAACCCAGTACAACATCCCTTTAGAGAAGGTCCTTCCCCTTTTCAAACATTTCTTTCTTTCTTCTTTATTTCTGTCCGTTAATTTTATTTTATGATTTTATTACTTTTTTGTTGTTGCTTTGAGACAGGGTCTCACTATTTAGGTCCAGCTGACCTGAAACTCAGACCAGGCTGGCCTCCATTTTACAGAGATCCACCTACCTCTGCCTCCCCAAGTGGTGGGATTAAACTCATATGCCACTATGTCCAGCGCTCTCTCTCTCTCTCTCTCTCTGTCATTTTTAATTTTTAATTTTATTTTTGTATGTGTATGAATGTACTGTCTGCATGTAGGTTTGTGCACCCGTGTCGTGCAATGCCACGGAGGTCAGAGAGGGTGTCAGATTCCCCTGGGACTGGAGTTAAAGACGGTTCTCAGCCGCCATGATCAAACCCCGGTCCTTTAACTGCTAGGCCATCTATCCAGCCCCATCTTTTGGTCTTTTTGAGATAGGGTCTCCCTGTAGCCCCAGCTGTCCTGGAACCCTCTATGTAGACCAGGCTGGCCATGAACTCATAGAGATCTGCCTGCCTCTGCCTCCCAAGTGCTGGGATAAAAGGTGTACACCACCATGCCCTGCTCTTTTTTTTTTAATTATTACATTTATTTTCTTATTTTGTGTATGAGTATGCAAGTAAGTGTCTTCACATGCATGAGGAAGTCAGAGGACAACTTGAGGGAGTTGGTTCCCTCCTTCTGAAATTCTGTGTGTCCCAATGATCAAACACAGGTCATCAAACTTGCCAGCAATCACCTGTGTTTACTGAGCCAGTTCAGTGGCCCCGTTTGAACACCTCTACGAGCCCTTCTTTTCTCTTCCCAGCCCTTAAGCTATTGTGGTCACATGCTTTACTCTCAGATGTGTTATAAATCCCCAAACATATATATTTTTTAATTTTATGTATTTGAGGGTTTTTTGTTTGTTTGTTTGTTTGTTTGTTTTTTGTATTTGAGTATTTTGACAGAATGTAAGTCAGCATCCCATGTGCGGATGAGTGTGTGGGGGCCCCTGGAATTGGAGCGACAGATTATTGTTTGTTTGTTTGTTTGTTTGTTTGTTTGTTTGTTTTTTGGTATTTTTGAGACAGGGTCTCCCTTTTAGTCCCAACTGGCCTGGAGCTCGCTCGGTAGACCAGGCTGGCCTTGAACTCACAGAGATCCACCTGCCTCTGCCTCCCGAGTGCCCAGATTAAAGGCATGAAACACCACGCCCAGCAGAGTGACAGATTATTGTTAGTCAACATGTGGGTGCTAGGAATCAAACCCTGAAAGAGCAGACAGTACTCTTAACAATGGAGCCATCTCTCCAGCCCAAATAATAAATACTTTTTTTTTTTTGGTCTTTTTGAGATAGGGTCTCCCTGGTTAAGACCTTTGACTGTTCTTGCAAAAGACCTAGGTTCGATTCCCAGCACCCATATGGCAACTAACAACTGTCCATAACTCCAGTTTCAGGGGATCCAACACCCTCTTCTCACCTCCATGGGCATTGCAGGATGTGAGTGCACTTAACATTCATGCAGGCAATATACTCATACACATAAAATAAGATAGTAAAAATAGACTTGAAAAAATTATATTTCTATTTTATGTGTATGAGTTTTTTTTTCTGCATGTATATAAATGCACTTATGTTGTGCAATGACCATGGAGGGCAGAAGAGGGCATCATATCTCCTGGAACTGAAGTTATGGATAGTCATTAGCCACTATGTTGGTGCTAGGAGGTCAGAAGAGGGTCTCGGATTCCCCTGGAACTGGAGTTCTCCTGGAATTGGAGTTACAGACGGTTCTTAGCTGCCATGTGGGTGCTAGGGATCGAACCCGGGTCCTCTGCAAGAGCAGTCGGTGCTCTTAACCACTAGGCTATCTCTCCAGCCCCTATTTATTTTTTATGTGTATGAATGTACTGTCTGCATGTAGGTTTGTGTACCCATGTCATGCAATGCCACAGAGGTCAGAAGAGGGCGTTGGATTCCCCTGGAACTGGAGTTAAAAACTTCTCAGCCCCCATGTGGGTGCTGAGGATCGAACCCAGGTCCTCTGCAAGAACAGTCGGCACTCTTAATCGCTAGGTCATCTCTCTAGCCCCACAAATATATTTCTTGACAGGTCTTTCTTCCTACTTGTATTAGCCTAACTTCTCCAAGCCCACACAACAGATGTTGATAGAAAGGGCCACATACATGGTAACTAGTGATCTCTGGCTCTGTCCCCAACTTTTCCTGGGACTGTCATGGAACACATGCTTAGCAGGCATCTCAAAGCCTTCAGGTATTATTTCCCAGGACCCAGGACACATTAAAAATGTGGATTTAAGCCGGGCGTGGTGGCGCACGCCTTTAATCCTAGCACTTGGGAGGCAGAGGCAGGCGGATCTTTGTGAGTTCAAGGCCAGCCTGGTCTACAGAGTGAGTTCCAGGACAGCTGGGACTACAGGGAGACCCTGTCTCGAAAAGACCAAAAAAAAAAAAAAAAATGTGGATTTAAGCACACACCTTTAATCCTAGCACTTGGGAGGCAGAGGCAGGCGGATCTCTATGAGTTCAAGGCCAGCATGGTCTACATAGCCAGCTCCAGACCAGCTGGGGCTACAGGGAGACTCTGCCTCAAAGAAGAGATTCTGTCTGGGGCTGGAGAGATGGCCTAGCGGTTAAGAGCGCAGACTGCTCTTGCAGAGGACCCGGGTTCGATCCCCAGCACCCACATGGCGGCTGAGAACCGTCTGAAACTCCAATTCCAGGAGAACTCCAGCTCCAGGGGAATCTGACACCCACTTCTGACCTCCGTGGCATTGCACGACACGGGTGCACAGACTTGCATGCAGACAGTACATTCGTACACATACAGAAATAAATAAAAAATTAATAAAAAAAATTAAAAAAAAAGAAGAGATTCTGTCTGAAATATTAAATAATTAACTAGAATAAAATGCTAATTTGGCTTTAAATTACTACAGCAGAATACATATCCAAGCAGGCTACTTATAAAGAAAAGAGTTTTATTGCTGGGCATGGTGGCTTACACCTTTAGGTCATGGTGGAACACACCTTTAATCCCAGCACTCAGGAGGCAGAGGCAGAGGCAGAGGCAGACAGATCTCTGTGAGTTCAAGGACAGCCTGGTCTACATAGCAAGTTCCAGGACAGCTTGGCCTACAGGGGGACCCTGTCTCGAAGAAGAAAAAAAAAAGAAGAAAAGAAAAGAGGTTTATTTAGTTCATAGTTTTAGAGGCTGAAAGCCCGAAAACTATGAACTAAATAAACCTCTTTAAATAAAGCTAGATCAAAGCCATTGGGTCCACCTCTGAAGAAGGCTTCATGACAGAAGCATGTGGAAGAGCTAGAGATGGAATTGGTTGTGTGTGTGTATGTGTGTGTCATGTGTGATGTTAAGTAGGTGTACTTGTGGTATGTATGTATGGTTTGTGTGGTATGTGGTGTGTGTGTGTAGATAGGTGTGTATGGTATGTGTATGCTCCGTGTGTGTGTGTGTGTGTGTGTGTGTGTGTGTGTGTGTGTCCTAGTCTTCAAAAGCTACCAGTCTTCAATTATTAAGTCATTGGGGTTGGAGAGATGGCTCAGCAGTTAAGAGTACTGGCTGTCCTTGCAGAGAACCCAGGTTCAGTTCTTAGCACCCAAGTGGCAGCTAACAACCTTCTGTAACACCAATTCCAGAGGATCCAATGCCCTCTTCTGGCCTCCTTGGGCACCTGAATACACATGGTACACTTATATACATGCGAGCCAAACACTCATACACATAAAGTATAAGTAAATACAATTTTTTAAATAATAAAGAAGCTCTAGCTGGGCATGGTGGTGCACACCTTTAGTACCAGCACTTGGGAGGCAGAGGCAGGCAGGCAGGCAGGCAGGCGGATCTCTGTGAGTTCAAGGCCAGCCTGATCTACATAGTTCCAGGACAGCTGGAGCTACAGGGAGACCCTGTCTCAAAAGGACCAAAAAACAAAAACAAAAAAAAAGCTCTACCCTGAAGATCTTATCTAATCATAATTACCTCCCAAGTCCATAACTGTCATACTCACAGTCAGAGTAAATCTCCACCAGAGCTCTGAAGACCTCACAGGAGCTCTTGGGGGACACACTCAGAGCATATCCAACCCATAACACCTCTGTCGTCAGGCAATAGACTGGAGCATCATTCCCTCCCCATCAGATAGGCCTAAACCCTAGAGCAAAATCAGCTTCAGCAGCAATAACAACAGCTAAGAGTTACTCATTCACTCAACAAGTGTCCACTGGATTCTGCCTCTGCTCTAGATGTAACAGATGCAGCAGTATGCAGACAATGGGCAGAGCCCCTGACTTCCTGGAGCCCCAGTTCTGAGGGGTTGTTGTGTTTTTAAGGTTCAGACACTGCTAGAGACACCTTCCATGTCTGAGCTTCTTTATTCTTCCCACAAATTCTCACCTATCTTGCTCTGACATCCATTCTGCTGATGCCAAGTGCCAGAGCCCAGAGGAGGTGGGGAGCAATACCAATGACCAAGGGGTACTGAATCCTGTGTCTGCAACAGAGGGCTAAGGGCTAAGAGCCAGAGACAGCTACACACTGCTGTGTACAGCAGCCTTTAGAGTTTGGTTTCAGAGGCCTCTGCATGGCTGAAGCTCATTGAAAAGAATTTCAGGATGAGCCATTGTGAAGCAGACCTGGGAGTTTATTAAGAAAAGATTTGGGGTCAGGTGTGGTGGTGCACACCTTTAATCCCAGCACTTGGGAGGCAGAGGCAGGCAGATCTCTGTGAGTTCAAGGCCAAAGGAAGAAGAAGGAGGAGGAGGAGGAGGAGGAGGAGGAGGAGNGAAAGAAGGAGGAGGAGGAGGAGGAGGAGGAGGAGGAGGAGGAGGGAGGAGGAGGAGAGGGAGGAGGAGGGAGGAGGAGGAGGGGAGGAGGAGGGGAGAGGCAGATCTCTGTGAGTTCAAGACCAAAGGAGAAGAAGAAGAAGGAGGAGGAGGAGGAGGAGAGGAAGGGGGAGGAGGAAGGAGGAGGAGGAGGAGGAAGAGGAGAGAGAGAAAAAAAAGAAAAAAAAAAAGGAAAAAGAAAGAAGAAGAAGATATAGAGGAGGAGGAGGAGGAGAGAGAGTAATAGTCATTGGGGTATTAGTAGGGGGAGGTAATTTAGGTGTTAAGAGCTCTGGCTGCTCTGGCAGAGGACCTGGGCTCAGTTCCCAGCACCCACATGGTGACTCACAATTGTCTGTAACTCCAATGCCTGGGGATCTGGCCTCTGTGGGCATTACACATATGTGGTACAAAACATTCAGGCATCCAAATACTCATACACATAAAAAAAACAAAAATAGCCGGGCGTGGTGGCGCACGCCTTTAATCCTAGCACTTGGGAGGCAGAGGCAGGTGGATCTTTGTGAGTTCAAGGCAGCCTGGTCTACAGAGTAAGTTCCAGGACAGCTGGGGCTACAAGGGACACCTGTCTCGAAAAGACCAAAAAACAAACAAACAAAATGTAGCCGGGAGTGGTGGCGCACACCTTTAATCCTAGCATTTGGCAGGCAGAGAGCAGGCGATCTTTGTGAGTTCAAGGCCAGCCTGGTCTCAGAGGCGAATTCCAGGACAGCTGGGGCTACAGGGAGACCCTGTCTCGAAAAAACCAAATAAAAAAAAAAAATGTATTTATTTATTCTGCAGGCAGGTCTCCCTATCCCACCTGGAAACTCCTATGTAGACCAGGCTGGCCTTGAACTCACAGAGATCTGCCTGCCTCTGCCTCCCAAGTGCTGGGATTAAAGTCGTGCGCCACCACACCTGACAGATTTTAAAAGAAGAAAAGGTTTAGGGCTTGAAAGAAGATTCAGTGGGTAAAGACAATTGCCATGCATGCCTGACAACCTGAGTTAGATCCCAGGAACCATGTAAAGGTGAATGGAGGGTTGGAGAGATAGCCTAGTGTTTAGGAGCACCTGCCTCTTGCAGAGGGACAGGTTTGATCCCCACCACATGCAGCTAAGAACCTTCTGTAACTCCAATTCCAGGAGAACTCCAGTTCCAGGGGAATCCGAGACCCTCTTTCGACCTCCCGGCATTGCACGACATGGGTGCACAGACCTGCATGCAGACAGTACATTCATACACATACAAAAATAACTAAAATAAAATTAAAAAAAGGTGAATGGAGAGAAGCGACTCCTCAGAGGTGTGTCCTCTAGTCTCTGAATGTGCACCCACACAAAATAATATATAATAATAACGGCCATTTTATTTTATATTAAAAAAATTTTTTTATTATTATTTCTGCCATGTGTATGAATGTATGTCTGCCATGCAGGTCTGTGCACCCATGTCGTGCAATGCCGCGGAGGTCAGAAGAGGGTCTCGGATTCCCCTGGAACTGGAGTTCTCCTGGAATTGGAGTTACAGACGGTTCTTAGCCGCCATGTGGGTGCTGGGGATCGAACCCGGGTCCTCTGCAAGAGCGTCGGTACTCTTAACCGCTAGGCTATCTCTCCAGCCCCCATAACGGCACATTTTAAAAAGAAAGCTACATTAAATAAGAGAAGACTTTAACATAGATAATGGTGGGGTAATAGAAACAGAGGCACTTAGCGAAAGAACATTGTATACCCATGCATGAGCGTGAGCTAGTCAAGAGACAGAGGTCTTTCCAGTACCCGTGTATATATCGGTGGTGGTTTCTGGTCACATCTCTATGGTTTCTAAGGAGCACCCTCCCTTCTTTTTCTCTTTTTTTTTTCCCCTTTTTTGGTAAATGAGGTCATAGACTGGTTCCTGTGATCTGATGAGGTAAAACCATGGGTCACAAAGTTTGCACAGGGAGAGAAGTCCTATCTTTTACTGCAAATGTAGCTTAGAGCCTTGGTTGGGAGATTCCCAGAACACTGTAGGGTTGCAGCTGGGAAAGGACAAAGGCCAGACTTGGTCATGTATCCTTAGGCCTTAAGCATGGCTTATTGTTATTTTAACATTATTTGAAATGTCTCTAAGCAAAGGAAGTCATCATCTTTGTGTTGGCGGCCTGCACAACACATTCTGTAGGTTGTGCTGGAATTCTCGACTTCACCAGAGTGTGTGTAGGGGGTCCTTTCCCTTCTGGTATCCCCTTCACTTTCTCTGCCTTTCTACTAGACTTCATGTGGGCTGTGACAGACACTGGAACAAGCCTCTTGCATTTGTTAACCAGGGAGCCCAAGGAGGTGAGGAGGCCAGAGGTAGGCGGGGTGTGGCCCAAACCCCCACCTTCTGTGTGTCCTTTATATTACTTCATGTGTCCCAAAGCACATACTTTGTGGGTGGCTCGAGGCCTTGGGAAATAGCTGAGATTTTTTTTTTTTTTTTTTTGAGATCTTTCAGACCTGTGTGTGACGCCCTGGAACCTGGGAGAGACCAGAGAAGAGAGCCTAGAGGCCAGCCATCCAGTGGATGTGGGCTCCACTTCTCATTTCTCACTGGAGCCCAGGCTGTCCTCAACAATGGTACAGGTACCAAGGGTGACCACGTTGCAGGACCCACAATGATCGATATATGGGGACTATGCAGAGTGCTGGGAACAGAGAATGAAATTAGGCCTCTGGGTGCAGGGCTGTGCGATGGGGTACTGAGTTCCAGCCCCCACTTGGCAGAGGAGGTTGCACTGCTTTAGGAGAGGCACAGTCGCTCTCTCGGCCAATGCTGGCCGGACAGAGGATCCAGGTCCCGAGAACCACACTGCGGGCTCTGGCTCCCCCTAGAGGCTGGGAAACGCCACTCCACGCGCCGCGCCCCAGAGGTCCAGGAAGGGATCAGGCCTCCAGCAGCCTGGCCCTGCTGGGGGCATATTATGTCACTGGAAAGAAAGGAAATGAGTCACGACTCTCTGCTGCTGGGGGAAGGGGGGGGGGGTCTGGAAAGAGTGCGGAGACCGCCACAGGAACTCCGAACAATGGCGGGAAGTGAATGGAATGTGGATCTGGTACAGCTACTCTGGGTGCTCTGGACCTGGGCCCCCACGGAGGGATGGATGGAGGCCAGGACTCAGTGCCGAGGGCTGGTGCTGAGGCTAGCCTCTAACATCACATGCTAACGCCTAGTAGGTGTGGCAGTGATCCAGAGATCAAGAAGCCCTGCTTAGGTGAAGTTCAGCTACTGAGCAAGCCTAGGAGGACCTCCTCAATCCCCCCTCCCTCCTTAGATGGTCCTCCTGCCGTGCCCTCCCCACTTCCTGTTCCCTGCATACTCTCCATTGCCCACTCTCCATTGCCCACTCTCCATTGCGAGCTTCACCGCACTCCATCAGTTCCCACTTTGCTGACTTTCACCTTTAAAATCATTTCACAAAAAAAAAAATTAGCCGGGCGTTGGTGCATGCATTTAATCCTTATTTATTTATTTATTTATTTATTTATTTATTTATTTATTGTTTTTTCTAGACAGGGTCTCCCTGTAGCCCCAGCTGTCCTGGAACTCGCTCTGTAGACCAGGCTGGCCTTGAACTCACAAAGATCTGCCTGCCTCTGCCTCCCAAGTGCTAGGATTAAAGGCATGCGCCACCACGCCCGGCCATGAAGTTTTTATACTAATAGGACAATGTGAGGGGCATAAATCGAGACACATTTCAAATACACTGGTGGAAGCATCAAGTAGGCAGATACAGTAAAAGAAACCTCAGCTCTGGGCTCAGAGGCTATCTGATGGCGTTTAGCCTTTTGGCTGGTGGTCTGCTAATACACTCCAAAAGATGGAGTTTTTTGTTTTGTTTTGTATTTGTTTTTATGAGACAGGTTCTCCCTGTAGCCCCAGCTGGCCAGGAACTCACTATGTAGACCAGGCTGGCCTTGAACTCACAGAGATCCCCCTGCCTCTGCTCCCAAAGGTGTGTACTCCCATGCCCTGCCTGATGTAAAAGGGTTTTTTTTGTTCTTTTTTAATTAAAAATTAAAAAAAATTATTTATTTATTTATTTGTATGAATGTATTGTCTGCATGTAGGTCTGTGCACCCGTGTTGTGCAATGCCGCAGAGGTCAGAAGAGGGTGTCAGATTCCCCTGGAACTGGAGTTCTCCTGGAATTGGAGTTAAAGACAGTTCTCAGCCGCCATGTGGGTGCTGGGGATCAAACCTCGGTCCTCTGCAAGAGCAGTCGGCGCTCCCAACTGCTAGGCCATCTCTCCAGCCCGCAAAAGGTTTTTATCTGTTAGTCATGAGATGTTAAGTTAGAAACAGTGGTGGGGAAGGAATGGCTATTTAGGGGGCTAAAGATAGCCGAAGATGAATTGTAATTAGGCTTTGGACCTGCATGCAACATCCCACAATCTGTCCACAATCACTGAAGCTCTAATCAAGTTGATCAGTCTTTGCAGAGTTCAGGGTTTTTTAACTTTTTAAAATTTTATTTATTTTTTATATGTATGAGTGTACTGTCTGCATGTTGGTTGGTGCTGTTGTACAATGCCTCAGAAGTAAGAAGAGGGTGTCAGATTCCCCTGGAACTGGAGTTAAAGAGGGTTCTCAGCCGCCATGTGGGTGCTGGGGATCGAACCTAGGTCCTCTGCAAGAGCAGTCTGGCACTCTTTTTTTTTTCTTTTTTTTTTGTCTTTTTGAGACAGGGTCTCACTCTTAACTGCTAGGCCATCTCTCCAGCCCCCAGAGTTCAGTTTTTTTTTTTTTTTTTTGGTCTTTTCGAGACAGGGTCTCCCTGTAGTCCCAGCTGTCCTGGAACTCACTCTGTAGACCAGGCTGGCCTCGAACTCACAGAGATCCGCGTGCCTCTGCCTCCCAAGTGCTAGGATTAAAGGCGTGCGCCACCACGCCCAGCCAGAGTTCAGTTTTAAAATGCAGTTTTTCTGGGAGCTTTCTTCACAGTTCCCTCTGTTGACCAACAAACATATTTTATGACTGGGGATGGAGATGGGTCACATATTTATTCCCACAATTCTAGGAAAGGTTCCTAGGACCCAATGTGGATGAGGCTGAGTAGCATGGAGGAACAGTCTTCAGGAGAGAAGAGCTAATAAAGCCAATAGGGAAAAAAATTCCTGGATCATTTCAAAACTATTAGCCATCACAATCCAGATCTGACTTTTCTTTTGTCTTCAGTATCTGACATAACATTTACATGTGACATATAAGAGCATTCTTATTTTTTAATTTTTTAATTAATTTTATTTATTTCTGTATGTGTATGAATGTACTATCTGCATGCAAGTTTGTGCACCCGTGTCGTGCAATGCCGAGGAGGTCAGAAGAGGGTGTCGGATTCCCCAGGAACTGGAGTTTTCCTGGAATTCGAGTTTCAGATGGTTCTCGGCCGCCATGTAGGTGCTGGGGATCGAACAAGGGTCCTCTGTAAGAGCGGTCTGCGCTCTTAACTGCTAGGCCATCTCTCCAGCCCCAAGGATTCTTATATTTAAATTAAAATAATTAAAATAGGGGCTGGAGAGATGGTTCAGCAGTTGAATGCCTACCGCTCTTGCAGAGAACCCAGGTTCCATTCCCAGCACCCATGTGGTGGCTAAGAACCATCTTTAAGTTGGGCGTGGTGGTGCACACCTTTAATCCTATCACTGGAGAGGCATAGGAGGCGGATCTCTGTGGGTTCAAGGCCAGCCTGGTCTACAGAGTGAGTTCCAGGCCAGTTGAGGCTATAGGGAGACCCTATCTCAAAAAAAAAAAAAAATTAAAGAAAGAAAGAAAGAGAGAGAGATTGAGAGCTGGGCATGGTGGCGCACACCTTTAATCCCAGCACTCAAGAGGCAGAGGCAGACAGACCTCTGTGAGTTCAAGGCCAGCCTGATCTACATAGTAAGTTCAAGGACACCTGGGGCTACAGGGAGACCCGGTCTCAAAAAAGACCAAAAAAAATTTTTTTTAATAATAAAGGAGAAAACACATAGAGAATTGGCACTCTTGTCTCTGATGACAGGTATGTAAAATGTGTCAGCTATTGTGGAAAACGACATGAAAGTTTCTCAAGAAACTCAGTATATCTGCCATAGTGGTACATACCTGTAATCTCAGCATTTGGGCTGTCCAGGCAGGAAGATTGAGAGTTGAAGGCCACCCTGGACTATCTAGTAGGATGTTAACTTAAACATTTTTAAATAAGGCGGGGCTGGCAGATGTCTGTGAGTTTGAGGCCAGCCTGGTCTACATAGTGAGTTCCAGAGGACAGCTGGGGCTACAGGGAGACTCTGTCTCAAAAAGACACACACACACATTTAAATAGAGGATTACCTAGCAATTTCACCTGCGAATATATACTCAAAGTAATTAAAAGTATAGGTTCAAAAGGTATTTCTATATCCATGTCATTGGGTATGCACTGACGGATGAATGGATAAATACAATGTGTAAATATACACAACGGAATGTTATCCCCCCCCCAAAAAAAGGAAGTTGTGACATAAGACACAACATGGCTGAAAATATTCAGACCATATAAACCAGCCATGAAAAGAGAGATCTTGCATGAGTCCACCTGTTGGCAGCAGCTAAACTAGCCCAATCCATAGTCAGAAGGTGGGTAGCATGTGGGTCCCAGGCCACAGGAGGAATGGAGAGTTCTTGTCTAATGGCTGCAGAGTTTCAGGATTCTAGGAATGAACGGTAGTGAAGGCAGGACAGCACTGTAAAGACTCTTAACGCCACTGAGGCTGAGGCAAGATTTCTCATTTGAACAGAGTCTGTCTCAAAACACAAAACAACAAAGCAACAATGTCAGGCTGACAGTGTGGGTCAGTTGATAGAAGGCTTGCCTAACGTGAATAAGGCCCCGGGTTTGTAAGAATGGAATCGACCACTAGGTGGAGACATCCCCTTATCTCCTCTCACAAGAGTTAATAAGGTGTGGCAGGTCAGGGTCCAGGCTAGGGGACCACTCCTAAGAAGGTAGGTTCACGGAGATCTCCTGAGACCAGCTGAAGCGCAGAAAGGTAGGTAGGAACTGGGGCCTTCAGCAAGGCTGATTGTTGATTGATTTAATCTAGTTAATCCGTTAATCCAATTGTCTTTTTTTTTAATTTTTTTTTATTAATTTTATTTATTTCTGCATGTGTATGAATGTACTGTCTGCATGCAAGTTTGTGCACCCGTGTCGTGCAATGCCGCGGAGGTCAGAAGAGGGTGTCGGATTCCCCTGGAACTGGAGTTCTCCTGGAATTGGAGTTTCAGACGGTTCTCGGCCGCCATGTGGGTGCTGGGGATCAAACCCAGGTCCTCTGCAAGAGCGGTCGGCGCTCTTAACCGCTAGGCCATCTCTCCAGCCCCAATCCAATTGTCTTAATTGGCTTTTGTTGCTGTGGGGGCGGAGTTATCCTCCCAGCTGGTATTAAAGGTAGGATTGTGTGAGTGTTGAGATCTGAGATCTGAGACCAGTTGAAGCGCAGGTACCGGCACGGACTAAAGAGATGGCCTAGCGGTTAAGAGCGCCGACCACTCTTACAGAGGACCCGGGTTCGATCCCCAGCACCCACATGGCGGCCGAAAACCGTCTGAAACTCCAATTCCATGGAACTCCCAGTTCCAGGGAATCCGAACCCTCTTCTGACCTCCGCGGCATTGCACGACAGGGTGCCCAAACTGCATGCAGACAGTACATTCGTACACATACAGAATTAAATAAAATTAAATAAAAAAAATTAAAAAAAAAAGAGCAACACACGCGGTCTACCCCCCCACCCCCGCCAACTGGGATTACAAGGCATCTGAAGGAGGCAAGCAAAGCAAGCCTTCAATACAGTGAAGAGGCATTTAGGACTCACACTGGAATACAGGCAAGGAGAAGCCCATATGCCAGGAACGCGAAGAAGAGACAACGCGGAAAAGGGGCAGGATAATCCCGAAACAAGCTCTACCAACCCTATGGAAGATTCCTACAGTGGCATCCCCCTGGGGATGGCCCAGGACACAGATATCAGAAACACAATTGGGAACATATTTAAAGAACTACAAGATTATAAAGAGCAAATCAAAGAACTAAGAAAAGAGAATGAAGAACTCAAGAAGGACCTAGAGAGAGAGAGAGAATGACAAACTCTGGAAGGAAGTAGAAACACTGAAAATATCCCATGCTGAAAAAGATAAGTTAGAAACAGTGGTGGGGAAGGAATAGCTATTTAGGGGGCTAAATATAGTGAAGCAAAGAGCTACAGGAAGAGATTGAGAAGCTCCAAAGAAGAAGTGGAAATACTAAAGAAATCAGAAGAGGAAATGAAAAAGGAAATCAAACACTCATCCAATCAAGAGGAAAGGAATGGAAAAAACCTCAGAAGCAGAATGGAGGAAGCGGAACAAAGAATATCAGACCTGGAAGATAACACAGAACAACTAAAAACCTCAAGTAAAGATTATGAAAAAAAAATTTTTTTTTTTGTCTTTTCGAGACAGGGTCTCCCTGTAACCCCAGTTGTCCTGGAACTCACTCTAGACCAGGCTGGTCTTGAACTCACAAAGACCCGCCTGCCTGTGCCTCCCAAGTGCTAGGATTAAAGGCGTGCGCCACCACCATGCCCGGCAAGATTATGAAAAATTTAAAAGAAGGTAGGTTTACTTTTAGGTCATGTGCTTCCCAGAATCCCTGCCCCATGAGCCACCATGAGGCTGGGCTAGGTCTGTCTGCCTTTCTGAGTCAAGGCGTCTATTTCTTTTTCTTTCCTATGCTGGTCATAGTCCAAGTATGAATCTAATCTTCCTAACGAGGCCTGTGGGCATCCTTGCCCCTTCTCTAAAGCTCCCCTCCCCTCCCCTGCACTAGGTAGCCAACCTCCAAGTGGCCTTATCTTGAATAGTGTGGCTTTTGTTCCTTGTCTTCTCCATCCTCCTCACCTCCAGGTGGCTGTGAGATTTAGAGCTTGTCTGCCCGGCGGTTTCCCTTTGAAACTCTAATAAATCATCCTCAAACTTCCATTTAAGTTCATTCTTTGTCTTTGGAGTTTCTGTTTGTGTCAGTCCTTAAATTATTTTATTGCCAGGCATGGTGGCCCAAGCCTGTAATCCCAACATTTGGGAGGGAGAGGTGGTTGGATCTCTGTGAGTTCAAGGCCAGCCTGGTCTACATAGTGAGTTCCAGGATCCTGTCTCAAAAAGACAAGCTGGGGACTGGAGAGATGGCCTGGCGGTTAGGAGCGCCGACGCTCTTGCAGAGGACCCGGGTTCGATCCCCAGCACCCACATGGCGGCCAAGAGCCGTCTGAAACTCCAATTCCAGGAGAACTCCAGTTCCAGGGGAATCCGACACCCTCTTCTGACCTCCGCGTCATTGCACGACACGGGTGCACAAACTTGCATGCAGACAGTACATTCATACACATACAGAAATAAATAAAAAAATTAAAAAAAAAAAAAAGACAAGCTGGGCATGGTGGCGCATGCCTTTAATCCTAGCACTTGGGTGGGAGGCAGAGGCAGGTGATCTTTGTGAGTTCAAGGCCAGCCTNAAAAAAAAAAAAAAAAAAAAAAAGATAAAACAAAACAAAAAACCCTTATTTTATTAATAAGACTAAGAACCTCAAGGGTATCCTGACTTCTTTGGTATCACACAATGGTTTTGCTGGGACGCCCCAAGACTTCCAGTGACACTTCTTTCCTGCTTTAATTTTTTAATTGGCAGAGAATATGAACCTGTTCCTACACCCCTAAATGGCATCAGGTTCAGTCCCCAGCACCCCATACATTAGGCATGGTGGTACACACCTAAAATCCCAGTATTGGGGAGGTGGAGGAGGAGCATTGCAAGGTCTGGTCATCCTTGGCTATATGGGGCATTTGAGGCCAACCTGAGCTACATGGGACTCAGCTCAGTTAGGTAAAGATGCCTGCTATATAGCCTGATGACCTCAGTTACATGATTGAAGGAGAGAATCAACTTCTGCAAGTTGTTCTCTGACACAAAGTACTACACGTGTACCCATACACAAACACTTAAACATGTACAAGTAAATGTAATAATAATAATAATAATTTAATCTTTAAACAAAGACAGAACTGAAGAGATGGCTCAGAAGTTAAGATTATGTACAGTTCTTACAAAGGACCAGAATTTGGTTCCCAAAACACACTTCGGACAGATCACAACGACCTTTATCTTCAATTCTGGAGAATCTAAGGCACCTGCACACACAGACACACACACACACACACACACACACACACACACACACACACACACAATAAAATAAATCGAGCCTGGAGAGATGGTTCAGCAGTTAAGAGCACTACCTTCTCTCGCAGAGGACCCAGTTTGGTTCCCAGCACCAACATGGTGGCTAGCAGCCATCTGTAACTCCACTTCCAGGGGATCTGATGCCCTTTTGGGGCCTCCACCAGCATTGCATGACGCAGGTGCACTTACATGCAGACAAAACATTCATATACATAAAATAAAAATAAATAATTTTTAAAAACAAATAAACAAATCAGGTCTTTAAAAGCATTCCCTCCTCTGTGGTTTGCTGACTATAAACATAAGCTGACCTTCCTCCCTGATGGACTGTATCCTCTGGAATTAGGAAACAAAAGAAACCCTTAAGTTGCAAATAAATCTTTAAATAAAACCATCAAGGGGCTGGAGAGATGGCCTAGCAGTTAAGAGCACCGACTGCTCTTGCAGAGGACCCAGGTTCAATCCCTAGCACCCACATGGCGGCTGAGAACCGTTTTTAACTCAATTTCCAGGGGAATCCGACACTGTGGTGGTTTGAATGAGTGTCCCCCATAGGCTTTAAGTATTCAGACATTTGTCTCCAGTTGGTGGCACTGTTTTTGGAGGTCTTAGAAGGTGTGGCCATGCTAGAGGAAGTATGTTACTGGGGGCAGGCTTAGCGAGTTTAACAAGCCTCCTGGTCTCCAGTCGTCCTCTCTCTGCTTCCTGTGCTCATTGCGAGATGTGACCCTCGGCTTCCTGCTCCAGCCCCAGCTGCCGCGCCTCCGGCCACAATGGACTCTAATTCCCTGGAACCGTCAATTGTAAGCTCAAATAAACTCTTCCTTTTATAAGTTCCTTTGGTCATGGTGTTTTATCACAGCAACAGAAAAGTGACTAATACAGACACCCTCTTCCGACCTCCGCGGCATTGCACAACACGGGTGCACAAACCTACATGCAGACAGTACATTCATACACATACAAGGATCAGATTTCATCAAATTTACCCATGTTGTTTTGGGTGACTATATATGATTAACTTGGGGAGCAAACTTAATTTTTATGTTAAATCATCTTAAAGAGAATGCTACAAGGTGATACTGTACAACAGAGAAACTATAGAGAACATTTGTATGTGCCAATCCCAGAGTTATTGCTCTACAAATTTTATGTAAAACAAATGTGNTTGGTGGCTAGCAGCCATCTGTAAACTCCACTATCCGGGGATCTGATGCCCTTTTCTGGCCTTTGTGGGCATTGTACATGCAGACAAAACATTACATGCAGAAAAACATTTTCATATACTTAAAATAAAAATAATATGTTTTTAAACAAATAAACAAATCAGGTCTTTAAAAGCATTCCCTCCTCTGTGGTTTGCTGACTATAACGTAATGTGACCTTCCTCCCTGATGGGAAGCTGATATCTCTGGGATTAGGAAACAAAAGAAATTACCCTTAGTTGCAAATAAATCTTATAATAAAAAGCATCAAGGGGCTGGAGAGATGGCCTACGCATTTTAGATGCACCGGACTGCTCTGTGCAGGAGGACCAGAGTTGAATCCCTGCACCCACATGGGGCTTGAGAACAGTTTTTAACTCAATTTCGCAGGGAATCCGACACTGGTGGTGGGTATTGAATGAGTGTCCCCATAAGCTTTAAGTATTCAGCCATTTGGTCCTCGTTGGTGGCACTGTTTTTTTGGAGTCTTAGAAGGTGTGGGGCCTGCTAGAGGAAGTATGTTACTGGGGGGCAGGCTTAGCGAGTTCTAACAAGCCTCTGGTCTCCAGTCTCTCTCGCGTCTCTGCTTTCTGTGCTTATTGCGAGATGTGACCTCGGCTTCCTGCCCCAGTCTCCAGTGCGCGCCTCCGGCAATGGACTCTAATTATCCCTGGAACCGGTCATTGTAGAGCTCAAAAACTCTTCCTTTTATAGTTCCTTTGGTCATGTGTTTTATCACAGAACAGAAAAGTGACTATCAAGACAACCTCTTCTGACCATCCGCGGCATTGCACAAACCGGGTGCACACCTACATGCAAACAGTACATTCATACACATAAAGATAAATAAAAATAATAATAAATAAATCCACGGGGGGGGGCAATTCCCACGTCTTGTCAATGGATGAATGGTGTGTTGGTTTTTTTCACTGTGATAAGCACTTGAGGAAATAGCTTCGCAATGGGAAGGATTTCTTTTGGCTCCTGATTTTACACTCATTGGCTCCCTCACTTTGGGCCCCAGGCAAGGCAGAGCATCATGATGGTGTGATCATGTGAAAGAGACCTTGAGCCTCAAGATAGCTAGAGAGAGAGAGAGAGAGAGAGAGGAGAGAGAGAGAGAGAGAGAGAGAGAGAAAGTCAAAAGACTAAATTAATAAATAAATAAATAAAATAATACATGGCATTGCAGTAACTATTATTGTAAAGAAATGCTTGGAGAGATAGGGGTGAATCATGAGACTACAGGAATATAGTCTGGACTCCTGATTGATCAACATGCCTGTGCATACAAGCTTCTCCAACTGGATTATGGGAACCTTGGGTTGTTCAAAATTTGGACATAGATACTTGCAAAATGCACCAATTACCTAATTGTATGACATACTGAGTAACATCAATGTTATCTGCAAACAACTGTGTCATTATATTGTAGAATCCCTTAAAAATAAAAAAAATAAAAAAATAAAAAAGAAATGCTTGCACACCTGGAAGGTTATTTTCTTTAACTGCTGAAAGGTAGACCTATGAGTGTTCTCGTTAGCTCATTTGCCCCCCCCAAACACTCTGCACCCTTCACTTTCTGTGTCCTGAGTGAATGAGCTCGAAGCACTGATTACTCAGCCCTCTGCACTCTCAGTGAGGTTCAGACACAGTGTTTTTCAACCCTGTGTTCCTGACCCCACCTGCCCTTGACTTTGAAACTCACTATATAAAATTCACTCATAATTTTCTTTGAAAATTTGCGTTTTGTTTTGCTTTTTTGAGATAGGGTCTCCCCATAGCTCTGGCTGGCCTGGAATTTGCTTTACACATCAGGCTGGCCTCAATCTCTCAGTGCTGGGATTAAAGGTGTGCACCACCATCCCCAACTATTTTTTTTTATTTTTTTGTATGAGTGTATTGCCTCCAGAAGTAAGAGAAGCATTGGTTTTCCCTGGAACAGGAGTTACAGATGGTTGCTAACTGCCATGTGGGTGCTGGGAATCGAACCTGGGTCCTCTGCAAGAGCAGCTAGTGCTCTTAACTGCTGAGCCATCTGTCTAACCTCAGTGTGCTTACAGATTTTTCAGTTATCTTTAGGTTACTTATAATACATGGTATAACATAAATGCCACGTAAGAAAATGTCATACTGAGCCACATGTGGCAGCCCACATCTGTAATCCAAGTATTAAGAGAGGTCCAGAGTTTCAAGGTTGCTCTTTCCTTGCATGTCCCATGCCTTCTAGACTGAGGAAGGCCCAGAAGCTTTCAGGTCATGTGAGCCACAGCACTAGTAAGCACCCAGGAGGCTGGGGTAATCTGGTGGCCTGTGACACCACAGGATCAACTTCGATAAATATCCAGATTCCTGTGGGAAGTTGGTATGAGCCATTACTACAGAAAGAGGCGCTTGAGCTTCTGCCCAGCTGTCAACCTTGATAAGCTGTGGTCAGTGAGTAGACATGGGTAAAGCCTTCTAACATCAAGACTGGAGCTCCTCCATTGCTGATGCAGTTCATTTGGACTACTGCAAAGTTGTGGGGAAGGGAAAGCTACCTAAGCAGCCTGACAGCCTGAAGGCCAAAGTCTTCAGCAGAGGAGCTGAGGAGATTAAGGGTATGGGGGTTGCTGTGTCCTGGTGGCTTGAGGCCACACAGGGGAGGTCATTAAGTGGCAACAATTTTTTATTCTCTCTCTCTCTATCTCTCTATCTATCTATCTATCTATCATCTATCTATCTATCATCTATCTATCTATCTATCTCTCTATCTATCTCTCTATCTATCTGTTTTGAGACTGAGTCTCCCTGTAGCCCAACTGTCCTGGAACTCTTGCTAACAAATTCTTCAAAACAAAACAAAACACCATTCAATTTCATTCTCAGCTACACAGCAATTGGAGACCAGTCTGAATATGTGAGATTCTGTCTCAAAATTAAAAAAAAAAAAGTTACTATATTGTGTTGTGTGAGGA
The DNA here is from genome assembly GCA_009823505.1 of Rhizomys pruinosus. Lineage (NCBI taxonomy): Eukaryota > Metazoa > Chordata > Mammalia > Rodentia > Spalacidae > Rhizomys > Rhizomys pruinosus. The sequence continues at coordinate 382,249 of VZQC01006433.1, forward strand.
ATAATGTCAAGAAAAAAGTCTATAGTGTTCAGTACGATGAAACGGAAGTGGAGGTATATTTTCTGTCCATATCTGAAAAAATGGAGGACTAACTGTGCAAAATCCAGCCTCTCCTCTTTTAGTAGAATGTTTCCTACTGCTTTGAAATATGCTTTGTAGATTAAATGCCTAGACCCCTGACCTTGTCTATTCAGTGAAAGAGTATGGACAAGAGACTGTGGTATGTGTGTGTGTGTGTGTGTGTGTGTGTGCATGTGTGTGCTGTATGTGGTATGTATGCGTGTGATATGTGGTGGTGCATACGATATGTGTATATGTGGTGCATGTGATATGTGTATTATGTATATTTGTGTGGTGTGTGTGTTGTATGTGTTGTATGTGATATATGGGGAGTATGTGCTGTATGTGTGGTGTGTGTATGTGTTGTGTATGTGTGTTTGAGCTGTTTCATGCTCACACCCTCAATCCCAGCACTAGGAAGGCTGAGGCTGATGGATCTCTCTGAGCTCAAGGCCAGCCTGGTTTATAGTGAGACCCTGTCTACAAACAAAACAAACAACAAAAAACAAGTCATATCACTGTTCTTTCTTTTTTTTATTTATTTTATTACTTTTTATGTGTATGAGTGTACTGTCTGCATGTAGGTTGGTGCACCTGTGTCTGCAATGCCACGGAGGTCAGAAGAGGGCGTCGGAGTCCCCTGGAACTGGAGTTAAAGACGGTCCTTAGCTGCCATGTGGGTGCTGGGAATCGAATGAACCTAGGTCCTCTGCAAGAGCAGTCGGCACTCTTAACCACTGAGCCATCTCTCCAGCCCCCAAAACAAAAAGTCATATCACTGTTCTTTCTTTTTTTTAATTAATTAATTATTTTTTAAATAATTTTATTTTTGTATGTGTATGAAAGTACTGTCTGCATGTAGGTTTGTGCACCCATGTCGTGCAATGCTGCGGAAGTCAGAAGAGGGTCTCGGATTACCCCGGAACTGGAGTTCTCCTGGAATTGGAGTTACAGATGGTTCTTAGCCACCATGTGGGTGCTGAGGATCAAACCTGGGTCCTCTGCAAGAGCAGTTGGTGCTCTTAACTGCTAGGCTATCTCTCCAGCCCCTCACTGTTCTTTCTTAATTTATATTTTGATGCTTTGAAATTGGACTTTGTGGTGGTTTGAATGAGTGTCCCCAGAGGCTGTAAGTATTCAGACATTTGTCTCCAGTTGGTGGCACTGTTTTTGGAGGTCTTAGAAGGTGTGGCTGTGCTAGAGGAAGTATGTTATTGGGAGCAGGCTTAGTGAGTTTAACAAGCCTCGTAGTCTCCAGTCTCTCTCTCTCTGCTTCCTCTGCTCATTGCGAGATGTGACCCTCGGTTTGCTGCTCCAGATCCAGCCGCCATGCCTCCCGCCATAATGGACTCTAATTCCCTGGAACCGTTAATCGTAAGCTCAAATAAACTCTTCCTTTTATAAGTTCCTTGGTCATGGTGTTTTATCACAGCAACAGAACAGTGACTAATACAGACTTGGAATGGTCATTTATAAAACATTGGTGCAGGGGCAAGAGAGCTGGCTCAGCAGTTAAGAGCACCCACTGTTCTTGCAGAGGACCAGGATTAGGTTCCAAGCACCCAAATGGTGATCAACAACTGTCCGTAACTCCAGAACACACAAAGAATGTACACACAGAGTTACATTCATGTACATAGAATGCACAAAGAATCATAGTAACTGTTCTAGTTTGTGTTCCATTGCTGTGACAAAACACTCTGACCGACACCAGCTTGGGGAGGAAAGGGTTTATTCAGCTTACATCTCCCGGGTCACAGTTCATCACTTAAGGAGCCCAAGGCAGGAACTCAGGGCAGGAACCTGGAGGCAGGAGCTGAAGCACAGGCCACGGAGGAATGCTGTTCACCGGCTTGCTTGCTCTCTGGCTCATGCCCAGCCCACCTTCTTAAGTACACAACAACCTGCCCAGGGTGGCACCACTCTTGTGGGCTGGGCCCTCCCACACTGCTCGACCATCAAGACAATACTCCACAGATTGGCCACAGACCAATCCAATGGAGCCAATTCCCCAACTGAGGCTCCCTCAACCCAGGTGTGTCAATTTGACACTAAAGCTATCCAGCACAGTAACACACTGTATATATGAGTAGTTTGTGGGTTTGTTTTTTTCCCTTTAGTCCCAGGTGGCCTGGAACTCACTATGTAGACTAGGCTGGCCTTGAACTCACAGAGATCTGCCTCTGCCTCCCAAGTGCTGGGATTAAAGGCGTGCACCACCACGCCTGGCTTATGAGTTTTGTTTTTTTTTATTATTATCAAAATAGCTTTATTAAGATCTGGCAAAACTTCAACTATTACTATTATTACAGTGTTTTGCTCAAACAAAACTTCCAATACTTATCAGTTATTTTACACATGTACATAAATAGGGGAGAACTTCCAATATTTACCAGTTATCTTACACAGGTACATAAATATCAGGGGAGAACTTCCAAATACTTTATTTTGCTATTTGTCTTTTCATTGAAGATGCAGGATTTCATCTTCCATCAGTTATACAGATATGTCAGAAGAGAATTTAATAGGACTGAATATAAAAATACTTGATGCAATGACATCATGATCTGGAACAATTAAAGTTTTCTACCACTTGCTCCATTCTCTGATAAGTGTTGTTTTATCATAATCCCTGTGATGCTCATAAATCCACTGACTGATTACACCATACAAATTTTCCAGTTGAAATATATTTCTGACTTTAAAGATTTATTTTACGGGGATGGAAAGACGGCTCAAGGCTGGAGAGATGGCTCAGTGGTTAAGAGCACCGACTGCTCTTGCAGAGGACCCGGGTTCAATCCCCAGCACCCACATGACGGCTAAGAACGGTCTTTAACTCCAATTCCAGAAGAACTCCAGTTCCAGGGGAATCCGACACCCTCCTCTGACCTCTGCGGCATTTCACAACATGCGTGTGCCAACCTACATGTAGACAGTATACTCATACACACACACACACACAAAAAAAGAAAGATGGCTCATCATGACCCAGGTTCATTTCCCATTTCCCATGGTAGCTAACAACATTATATCTCCAGTTCTAGGGGCTCCGACACCCTCCTCTGGCCTCTGTAGGCACTGTATATACATGGTGCACTTACATGTAAGCAAAACACTCATACACATAAAATAAAAATGAATAAGCCAGACATGGTGGTACACGCCTTTAATCCTAGCACTTGGGAGGCAGAGGCAGGCGGATCTTTGTGAGTTCAAGGCCAACTTGGTCTACAGAGTGAGTTCAAGGCCAGCTGGGGCTACAAGGAGACACTGTCTCAAAAAGAGATAGAGAGGAAAAAAAGCTTTTTTTTTTTGGTCTTTTTGAGACAGGGTCTCCCTGTAGCCCCAGCTGTCCTGGAACTCTCTATCCAGACCAGGCTGGCCTTGAACTCAGAGATCTGCCTGCCTCTACCTCTTGAGTGCTGGGATTAAAGGTACGTATGCACCATTATGCCTGGCAAAATGCATCATTATGAACAAAAAATTTCATTTTACTTTTGGTGTGTGTGTAGAGTTCAGAGCCAACCCTCAGAAATAGGTTCCCCCTTTACATTATGGGTTCGTTGGGTCACCAGGCTTGCTCAGGAAGCACTTTTACCTGCTAAGCCATCTGACTTGCCTGCATATCTATTTTTAAAAGGCAGCAGACCCATGCCTTGAGGATGCAGACAGTAGGGTCATGAAGCTGGCTCCCGGGAGCCAAGTCATGAGATGTGCCCCGTTTCCAGCTTCAGGGCAGTGGGCAGCGGCCCGGAGCAGAGCTCTGAGATGCCTGAGTTTGCCCTTCCCCAGGGCAGCTGGATGGCCTGGAGCTAAATTAGGCCAGAGAAACAGACTCATCCTTTGTTGGAGCTCAACCGGGGCAGAGCCTGCCGACCCCTCCGGAAGATTCCTGTTTCTCAGGGAGGGCTCTGGGCTCCAGTTACATCATATTGTATAAAAGAGTATTTTTGCCGGGTGTGGTGGCGCATGCCTTTAATCCTAGCATTTGGGAGGCAGAGGCAGGCGGATCTTTGTGAGTGCAAGGCCAGCCTGGTCTACAGGGTGAGTTCCAGGACAGCTGGGGCTACAAGGAGACCCTGTCTTAAAAAGACAAAAAGAAACAAACAAACAAAAAAACAAAGGCCGGAGAAAACAAATGACCCAATTAAAAGATGGGCTAAAGATCTGAACAGAGAGACTTCTCAAGAGAAGAAATAAAGATGGCTAAGAAACATCTTTAAAAGTGTTCAGCATCATTAGTAATTAAGGAAATGTAACTTAAAAGCACGTTAAGATTTCATCTTACCATGGTAAGAATGGCTATGATCAAGAAAACAAATGATATCAAATGCTGGAGAGGTTGTGGGGAAAGGGGAACACCCATTCACTGCTGATGGGATTGCAAACTCGTGCAACCCTTATGGAAAACANGGCCCTCCACTCTGTGGCTGGGCCCTCCCACACTGCTCGGCAATCAAAACAATACTTCCACAAGATGTGGCCACAGGACAATCCCAATGGAGCCAATTCCCCAACTTGAGTCTCCCTAACCCAGGTGTGTCAATTTGACACTAAATCTATCCAGCACAGTACACCTATCTGTATATATGAGTAGATTGTGGGTTTGTTTTTCCCTTTTGTCCCAGGTGCCTGGGACCACTATGTAGACTAGGCTGGCCTTGAACTCACAGAAATCTGCTCCTGCCTCCCAGAAACTCTGGATTAAAGGCGTGCACCACCACGCCTGGCTTAATTGAGGTTTTGTTTTTTTTTTATTATTATTCATAAATAGCTTTTATTAAGAATCTGACAAAACTTCATACTATTATTACTATTATTACAGTGTTTTGCTCAAACAAAACTTCCAATACTTATCAGTTATTTTACACATGTACATAAATAGGGGAGAACTTCCAATATTTACCAGTTATCTTACACAGGTACATAAATATCAGGGGAGAACTTCCAAATACTTTATTTTGCTATTTGTCTTTTCATTGAAGATGCAGGATTTCATCTTCCATCAGTTATACAGATATGTCAGAAGAGAATTTAATAGGACTGAATATAAAAATACTTGATGCAATGACATCATGATCTGGAACAATTAAAGTTTTCTACCACTTGCTCCATTCTCTGATAAGTGTTGTTTTATCATAATCCCTGTGATGCTCATAAATCCACTGACTGATTACACCATACAAATTTTCCAGTTGAAATATATTTCTGACTTTAAAGATTTATTGTTACGGGATGGAAAGACGGCTCAAGGCTGTGAGAGAATGGCTCAGTGGTTAAGAAGCACCTGACTGCTTCGTTGCAGAGGACCCGGGTTCAATCCCCAGCACCACCCATGACGGCTAAGAACGACTCTTTAATCTTCCATTATTCCAGAAGACTCCCAGTTTCCGGGGAATCCGACACCCTCCTCTGACCTTCTGCAGCATTGCACAACATGCGGTGTGCAGACCTACATGAGGACAGTATACTCATACACACACTATCACACACAAAAAAAGAAGATGGCTCATCATGACCCAGGTTCATTTCCCAGCACTCACATGGTGTCTGAGAACTGTTTTTAACTCTGGTTCCAGGGGCTCCGACACCCTTCTCTGGCCTCTGGTAGGCACTGTATATACATGGTGCACTTACATGTAAGGCAAAACACTCATACACATAATAATAAAATGAATAAGCCAGACCATTGTGGTCACTCTCTTTAATCCTGCACTTGGGAGGCAGAGGCAGGCGTGGATCTTTGTGAGTCAAGGCCAACTTGGTCTACAGAGTGAGTTCAAGGCCATTGGTGGCTGACAAGGAGACACTGTCTCAAAAAGAGAATAGAGGGAAAATAAGCTATTTTTTTTTTTGGTCTTTTTTGAACAGGGTCTCCCTTGTAGCCCCAGCGTCCTGGAACTCTCTATCCAGACCAGGCTGGCCTTGAACTCAAGATCTTGCCTGTCTTACCTCTTGAGTTGCTGGGATTAAAGGAATACGTATGCACCATTATTGCCTTGGCAAAGCATCATATGACAAAAAATTTAATGTTACTTTTGTGTGTGTGTAGAGTTCATGTGAGCCAACCCTCAGAAATAGGTTCCCCCTTTACATTATGGGTTCGTTGGGTCACCAGGCTTGCTCAGGAAGCACTTTTACCTGCAGAGCCATCTATCTTGCCTGCATATCTATTTTTAAAAGGCAGCAGACCCATGCCTTGAGGATGCAGACAGTAGGGTCATGAAGCTGGCTCCCGGGAGCCAAGTCATGAGATGTGCCCCGTTTCCAGCTTCAGGGCAGTGGGCAGCGGCCCGGAGCAGAGCTCTGAGATGCCTGAGTTTGCCCTTCCCCAGGGCAGCTGGATGGCCTGGAGCTAAATTAGGCCAGAGAAACAGACTCATCCTTTGTTGGAGCTCAACCGGGGCAGAGCCTGCCGACCCCTCCGGAAGATTCCTGTTTCTCAGGGAGGGCTCTGGGCTCCAGTTTACTATATTGTTATAAAAGAGTGTGGTGTATGGTGGCGCATGTCCTTTAATCCTAGCATTTTGGGAGATTGAGGCTCAGGCGGATCTTTTGTGGAGTGCAAGGTTCGCTGGTCTACAGGGTGAGTTCCAGGACAGCTGGGGCTACAAGTGAGACCCTTTTCTTAAAAAGACAAAAAAAAATATAAAATATTAAGATTGTAATTTTTTTTTCAGGCTGTGCCTTGTCCCGAGTGACTTCATTTTATGAAGCAGCATTCTGACTCTGCACTTTGGGCTGGTCTCCACACTTCTTTTTTTTTTTTAATTTATTTGTATGTGTATGGATGTACTACCTGCATGTAGTTTTGCTGCACTTCCCATGCGTGCATTTGCCGCCAGATGTGTCAGAAGAGGGTCTTCAGATTCCCCTGGGAACATTGGGTCTCCTGGGAACTGGAGTTACAGACAGTTCTTAGCCGCCATGTGGTGCTTGGTTATCGAACCCGGTCCTCTGCAAGGACAGTTTCAGTTGCTTAACCGCTGGCGTATCTCTCCAGTTCCCTGGGTCCACACCTTCTATCAACACCATTGAAGGGCTCTGGGCTCACGTTAATCTATATTGTATAAAAGAGTATTTTTGGGCTGGAGAAATGGCCTGGTTGTTAAGAGGCCGGACTGCTCTTGCATTTGGGAAGGACCCGGGTTCGTTCCCCAGCACCCACATGGCGTGAGAACCGTCTGAAACTCCAAACTCCAGTTCCAGAGGAATCCGACGCCCTCTTCTGACCCCTGCGGCATTGCACGACACGGTGTTGCCTACCAACTTGCATGCAGACGTACATATCACATAAAAATTAAATAAAAATTAAAATTAAAATTAGCAACTTTAAAAAAAGGAGTTAAAAGAAAGATTATTTATTCTTATTAAAAAAAAAAAAAATAAGGAGTATTTTGCTCGGGCGTTTGGTGGCGCAGCCTTATCCAGCACTCTGGATGCCGAGGCAGGCAGATCTTTTGTGGAGTTCAAGGCCTAGCCTGGTCTACAGAGCGAATTCCAGACAGCTGGCCTCCAGGGTGAGATCCCTGTCTCAAAAAAGACCAAAAAAAAAAAAAAAAAAAAACAAACAAACAAATCCCCCCCAAAAAACCAAAATTACCTACTGAATAAAAAACACTAGCCAAGCTTAGAATATCTTAAAATAAAATGACCTCCAAACAAATGACTGTGTGATGTGTAGAGTAGAAACAAGGCCGGAATACACTTGTCCTAGACTTCCCTCTACAATTCAGAGATAATACATTTTTAAACAAAATCTTGTGTGTATGTAATGCTTCTAGAAGGCTATATAAGCAAATGTTGGCAGGTGTTTGCCTTTGGTGAGAAGATGTGGGAGACTCGAGGTTTGAAGTAGGACAATCATCAAGACACTTTTTTTTAAAAGTCGGAATTTCTTATTGTATGCTCATTTAATTGGTTTGTCACTATGAAGCCTAGTTTAAAGTCTTGACTGGATAATAATGTCTTCTGAGGTTGAATTACAATTTCTTTCTACCCTTGAGGCAGGAAGCAGGGGGCAACCTGGGGCTCCAAGGTGGGAGTGGCACTTGGACAGGCAGATCAGAGAAGCCTGGGTCCTGACTGGCTTGGGACACTAGGTGAAATTAACTGAAAAATTGCAAAGATTTTAGTCTGGCATGACACACTTCTGGTTGTAGAATGTGAAAGTCCCCTCCTGTGATGTGGAAGGTTTATCTGGGTGAGATGATTTTTTTGGGGGGGGTATTTTTTTTTTTTCAGACAGGGTCTCCCTTTAGTCCTAGCTGGCCTGGAACTTGCTCTGTAGAAGGCTGGCCTTGAACTCACAGAGATCTGCCTGCCTCTGCCTGCTAGTGCTGGGATTAAAGGTGTGCACCACCACGCCCAGCAGGTGAAATGATTTTTTTAAATTTATTTCTGTATGTGTATGAATGTACTGTCTGCATGCAGGCCTGTGCACCCATGTCGTGCAATGCCTCGGAGGTCAGAAGAGGGTGTTGGATTCCCCTGGAACTGGAGTTCTCCTGGAATTGGAGTTACAGACGGTTCTTAGCCGCCATGTGGGTGCTGGGGATCGAACCCGGGTCCTCTGCAAGAGCAGTCAGTGCTCTTAACTGCTAGGCTATCTCTCCAGTCCCTGGTCCACACCTTCTATTCAGCACCATTTGAAGGCACAGACTGATGAAGAACTTATTCCTAAAAGAAAAAAAAAAAAAAAACGTAGCAGCTGTAAACGTATCAAAGTGGACTGCAAGCACATGAGCACATGCGCATATTAAGACCACCAGAAAAATCAGAGCTGAGAACTTACCAAATGTACAAAGATCAGCCAAATGTCCAACACCCCCACCTGAACTCCATAAAGAGGGGAACATGAACACATGGATGGCAATGACCCCTACCAACCCATCACATGGTTAGGGTGGGAGCTATACTGCTCCTCTCCAGCCCCAGTCCCAACAATCAAGGTTCATCTGCCCATCCTCCACAAGCAATTAAAAGCCCAATTAATGGTGAAAAGCAGAAAAAGGAGATTTATTTATTGTGGCCCCTTTTGGAGAGGGGACAAAGATATCCAGTGACTTCCCAAGTCCACCTTTTAGATCCCAGCCTGAAGGCAGAATGCAAAGCTTTGAGGTCCTGGTCTAGGTATGGACCAACATACCCTGGTCTCTCCTTCTATGGGTCTGACAAGTTGTCCTTCTCTGGGTGACAAGTTGTTGGTCTCTGAGACCAGGTTTCAACCTTTCCACCTCCTAATAGGAGGTTCCTGAGGACGGTTCCAATCTCTGGGTGCCTCGTTTCAATGGTCCAGAGAGCCAGAGTAAAGGATACCAGTCTCTGTAGAATACTCATTCCACCCAGACCTGCTGGCTACAGGCTGACCACCAGTGATATGAACCTTACCCTTACACTCTCCATGGTCCCACTGCCTGTCCTAGATAAACAACTTGACTGGACCCTGGGGTTTGGCTCCATGCTGACCCTGAAGCTTGGCTTGACTCTATGACCAGCAGCCAACTGTGTTCATTAACATCTTTTCTCTTTTTTGGGGGGCGCATTTTGAGACAGGGTCTTCTTGCAGCTCTAGCTATCCTGGAATTCACCATGTAGACCAGGCTGGCCTCGAACTCACTCACAGAGATCTACCTGCCTCTGCCTCCCAAGTGCTGGGATTAAAGGCAAGCGCCACCACGCTGGGATAATAATCTTCTTTCTTCTTCTTCTTCTTTTGAGACAGGGTCTACCTTTAGTCCCAGCTGGCCTGAAACTCACTCTGTAGACCAGGCTGGCCTTGAACTCACAGAGATCCACCTGCCTCTGCCTCCCAAGTGCTGGGATTAAAGGCAAGCGCCACCACGCTGGGATAATAATCTTCTTTCTTCTTCTTCTTCTTTTGAGACAGGGTCTACCTTTAGTCCCAGCTGGCCTGAAACTCACTCTGTAGACCAGGCTGGCCTTGAACTCACAGAGATCCACCTGCCTCTGCCTCCCAAGTGCTGGGATTAAAGGCAAGCGCCACCACGCTGGGATAATAATCTTCTTTCTTCTTCTTCTTCTTTTGAGACAGGGTCTACCTTTAGTCCCAGCTGGCCTGAAACTCACTCTGTAGACCAGGCTGGCCTTGAACTCACAGAGATCCACCTGCCTCTGCCTCCCAAGTGCTGGGATTAAAGGCAAGCGCCACCACGCTGGGATAATAATCTTCTTTCTTCTTCTTCTTCTTTTGAGACAGGGTCTACCTTTAGTCCCAGCTGGCCTGAAACTCACTCTGTAGACCAGGCTGGCCTTGAACTCACAGAGATCCACCTGCCTCTGCCTCCCAAGTGCTGGGATTAAAGGCAAGCGCCACCACGCTGGGATAATAATCTTCTTTCTTCTTCTTCTTCTTTTGAGACAGGGTCTACCTTTAGTCCCAGCTGGCCTGAAACTCACTCTGTAGACCAGGCTGGCCTTGAACTCACAGAGATCCACCTGCCTCTGCCTCCCAAGTGCTGGGATTAAAGGCAAGCGCCACCACGCTGGGATAATAATCTTCTTTCTTCTTCTTCTTCTTTTGAGACAGGGTCTACCTTTAGTCCCAGCTGGCCTGAAACTCACTCTGTAGACCAGGCTGGCCTTGAACTCACAGAGATCCACCTGCCTCTGCCTCCCAAGTGCTGGGATTAAAGGCAAGCGCCACCACGCTGGGATAATAATCTTCTTTCTTCTTCTTCTTCTTTTGAGACAGGGTCTACCTTTAGTCCCAGCTGGCCTGAAACTCACTCTGTAGACCAGGCTGGCCTTGAACTCACAGAGATCCACCTGCCTCTGCCTCCCAAGTGCTGGGATTAAAGGCAAGCGCCACCACGCTGGGATAATAATCTTCTTTCTTCTTCTTCTTCTTTTGAGACAGGGTCTACCTTTAGTCCCAGCTGGCCTGAAACTCACTCTGTAGACCAGGCTGGCCTTGAACTCACAGAGATCCACCTGCCTCTGCCTCCCAAGTGCTGGGATTAAAGGCAAGCGCCACCACGCTGGGATAATAATCTTCTTTCTTCTTCTTCTTCTTTTGAGACAGGGTCTACCTTTAGTCCCAGCTGGCCTGAAACTCACTCTGTAGACCAGGCTGGCCTTGAACTCACAGAGATCCACCTGCCTCTGCCTCCCAAGTGCTGGGATTAAAGGCAAGCGCCACCACGCTGGGATAATAATCTTCTTTCTTCTTCTTCTTCTTTTGAGACAGGGTCTACCTTTAGTCCCAGCTGGCCTGAAACTCACTCTGTAGACCAGGCTGGCCTTGAACTCACAGAGATCCACCTGCCTCTGCCTCCCAAGTGCTGGGATTAAAGGCAAGCGCCACCACGCTGGGATAATAATCTTCTTTCTTCTTCTTCTTCTTTTGAGACAGGGTCTACCTTTAGTCCCAGCTGGCCTGAAACTCACTCTGTAGACCAGGCTGGCCTTGAACTCACAGAGATCCACCTGCCTCTGCCTCCCAAGTGCTGGGATTAAAGGCAAGCGCCACCACGCTGGGATAATAATCTTCTTTCTTCTTCTTCTTCTTTTGAGACAGGGTCTACCTTTAGTCCCAGCTGGCCTGAAACTCACTCTGTAGACCAGGCTGGCCTTGAACTCACAGAGATCCACCTGCCTCTGCCTCCCAAGTGCTGGGATTAAAGGCAAGCGCCACCACGCTGGGATAATAATCTTCTTTCTTCTTCTTCTTCTTTTGAGACAGGGTCTACCTTTAGTCCCAGCTGGCCTGAAACTCACTCTGTAGACCAGGCTGGCCTTGAACTCACAGAGATCCACCTGCCTCTGCCTCCCAAGTGCTGGGATTAAAGGCAAGCGCCACCACGCTGGGATAATAATCTTCTTTCTTCTTCTTCTTCTTTTGAGACAGGGTCTACCTTTAGTCCCAGCTGGCCTGAAACTCACTCTGTAGACCAGGCTGGCCTTGAACTCACAGAGATCCACCTGCCTCTGCCTCCCAAGTGCTGGGATTAAAGGCAAGCGCCACCACGCTGGGATAATAATCTTCTTTCTTCTTCTTCTTCTTTTGAGACAGGGTCTACCTTTAGTCCCAGCTGGCCTGAAACTCACTCTGTAGACCAGGCTGGCCTTGAACTCACAGAGATCCACCTGCCTCTGCCTCCCAAGTGCTGGGATTAAAGGCAAGCGCCACCACGCTGGGATAATAATCTTCTTTCTTCTTCTTCTTCTTTTGAGACAGGGTCTACCTTTAGTCCCAGCTGGCCTGAAACTCACTCTGTAGACCAGGCTGGCCTTGAACTCACAGAGATCCACCTGCCTCTGCCTCCCAAGTACTAGGATTAAAGGTGTGTGCCACCACGCCCGGCTTAAAGACAGTTCTTAGCTGCCATGTGGGTGCTGGGAATTGAACCCAGGTCCTCTGCAAGAACATTCGGTGCTCTTTTTTATTTATTTATTATTATCATTATTATTATTTTTTGGTCTTTTTGAGATAGGTTCTCCCTGTAGCCCCAGCTGTCCTGGAACTCACTCTATAGACCAGGCTGGCCTTGAACTCACAAAGACCACCTTCCTCTGCCTCCCAAGTGCTAGGATTAAAGGCGTGCGCCACCATGCCCGGCTGATGCTCTTTTTTAAAAATTTTTTTAATTTATGTTTTTATTTGTGTGTATGAATGTACTGTTTGCATGTAGGTTTGTGCACCCTTGTCGTGCAATGCCTCGGAGGTCAGAAGAGCGTGTCAGATTCCCTCTGGAACTGGAGTTCTCCTGGAATTGGAGTTGCAGACGGTTCTCAGCTGCTATGTGGGTGCTGGGGATTGAACCCTGGGTCCTCTACAGCAAGAGCAATCGGTGCTCTTAACTGCTAGGCCATCTCTCCAGCCCCACATTCGATGCTCTTAACCACTGAGCCATCTCTCCAGCCCTGATAAGCTCTTGTCTAAATACTGCAGAGACTCTGCATCCTCAACAGCCCTCTGCCTCTGCCTCCTGGAGGGCCTCCTGAAACTGTGGCCTCTTTAACCCTTTGTGGCCATTCTGTAAACTACACAGATATATAGAGAGATATGTTTGCAGTGTAATGTGTGATCTGAGAGTTGATATTGCTAGTTATGATTCTCATAGTGGCTCAGCAGGTAACAGCCCTTGGCCTGCAAGCTCGCCGACCTGAGTTTGATCTTGAAACCACATATAGGCGGCAGGAGAGAACCAGCTCAACAGAGTCGTGCTCTGACCCCACATGTGCACCCCCAATTCTCCAAATGCTAAAAAAACATTTTAAGGGCCAGGCATGGTGGCACATGCCTTTAATCCTCTCTATGAGTTTGAGGCCAGCCTGGTCTACATATTGAGTTTCAAGACAACTGGGCTACAGGGAGACTTTGTCTCCAAAAGACAAAAAAAAAAAAAAAAAGAACTTCTTTTTAAAATTTTTTTATTTTATTTTATATTATTCCAAAATATGCATATATACACTCCACACATATGTCAAAATTTAAAATTCTGAAAATAAACTATAGGTTGATTCCTAGACACATTTAGAGATTCACATTTTAACAGTAAATTTGCATGCAGGTATAAAGTCGTGTAACTTTACATTCTTAAAAAAAAAAACAAAAAACTTGCCGGGCGTGGTGGCGCACGCCTTTAATCCTAGCACTTGGGAGGCAAAAAAAAAAAA